>JADBJO010000881.1:569813-789813 GCA_016801955.1 Conus betulinus
TTTTTTCCTGTCACAAAGTCACAGGATAATTCACTTAACCAAATGACTTTTCAGTTTGCCCAAATCTCAGATGAATATAGATGTGAGATAAAAAGCAAATAGGTAAGGCACCATTTCTTTTCTCTTATACCAAGCACAGTGCATTTTAATTACATCTGCCTTCCTTCTTTTTTTTTTTTTTTTTTTTTTTACAAACCAAATCCTCCTGTCTATATCCCATACTTATTATAGGTATGTTGTCAATATTCATAGCTTTTGACATGTGTTCATCATCATCAGTTGATCCATTAACATGTTAATGAGCTGTTTTGATGGAAAGCATTGCTTTGAATCTTCATAAATTTGGCTGCTCTCAGTAATTTGAATGTTTGACTCCTGAAAAAAAAAAGGATAATTCTATCATGATTTTGAAGTTCAAATCTGCACAAAATCAAAGGAGGCCCCATCTGCAGCATGATTTTAGTAATGAAAGTTGTGGGGATAGGAGGAGGGGAACAGAAGGTGAGGAACAGAGGGGGGGGGGGGGGGGGGGTATTTGCAGAAGCAGAAATCTAGTTGGGTAGTGAAATGAGTTTCACTGGGTAGTCAAAAAACAACAGACTGTGGCTTGTTACTATCAAACTAGGCTGGAAATAAGATCTGTCAGTAGTTCCCTTGTCTCTCAGTTGCTGGTATCTCAGTATTGTATGTTTTGTCAGAAGTGGGAGTCAAGGCTAATGAAATAACAGTAAGAGTAGTCTTCACTGAAATTCCTATGAAAACCCGCCAGAGAGAGAAAGTAGTTTCTTGTGACAATGGCATAAACCTGGCAATGTTTAGAACTTTTTCCTCCTGTGTTGCCTCCTGCAGAGTGTCGGAGCTGCAGTCTCGCATGTCAGCCCTTCGCAGCCACCTGCACAACACTGTGGTAGAGCCCCTCCTGCAGAAGTCCTTTGTGGAGGAAGGGCGCGTTCTGACCAAGCGAAAGGAGGTGGTGACCGAAGTGCGTCTGGTGGAAACCAACCCTGCGTTCAAGCACATACAGGACTGCCTGGACTGGATTGATGCCCAACAGGTTAGGCAGTTTTAGCTGGCTGCAGGTCATGGCTTGCTTTTCGCTTTCGTCTTATCAGTGAAAGGGTCCACCCAGAAAATGCTCATGTGAAATGCCATAACCAGATGAGTGTGTGTTTGTCCTTAGATTTGTGTGTCTGAAAGTGAATGATTCTGTGATTGTTCAGCGAAAATCATGTATTTTTAGAGAGTACACAATGTCAGTTCATTAATTTTGAAACAACGGTGCACTATTTGACAAGACTACCTTGTATGTCTGTCTGTGAAAGATGATCACTTATTTTGGAGTGGAAAAGCTTAGGGTCAGATTACTGTTAAGAAAAATGAGAACTTTTTTAGTTTTTTATGTTCAGATTTTTTCCTAGACCAGTCTCAAGTAGGATGTGTTCTTTGTTTAACTGACACATGTTTTTATCGACCAGAATAAGATGACACTTATTCTCTTTTTCGTTCCTGACAAGCCCATGTTGCATCTGTCTGTTACAGCGCAGTCTGGACTCTGCAGGGTATGCCAGTGACTTGCCACACCTCCAGGAACAGCTGAGGGTTCACCACAAAACTCATCAAGAAATTACCACATTCCGATCTCAGATTGACAAATGCATTTCAAACAAGGTACGTTCAATGCTCTTACCGACTTAAAACACTGGGGTGGGGGATGTTAAGAACATAAATGGCATCCACATCGTTATTTGTAGGAATCTGGCTCAACATGCCCATGCAGACTGGAAATACTGCTCTGCAGTCATAATCTTTCATAAGTTTTTTTTCCTTCAGTTTGGTGACATTTGACAGTCTGTGGAGGCCCCACCCAGACAAAACCAGTTGGTTGCAAGTCTTAGGAAACGCTTGCAACTGTTTTAAGATCATAAATCTAAATCTTTCCTGGATTTTTTCAAGTAACTGGACAGGAGATAAAGATTGGGTAAAAGTTTACGTACGGTAGCAGCTGTCTTATTTTGTATGTTCTGTCTCCATGAAGAAGTTATTACAGTATATGATAATTGCAGTCAAACTTTTGAACTGGAGTGTATTTGCTTTTGAATGGCATTGGGTGGAGCTTGTTTGCATGATGTCAGTGCTCAGTCTTAGGGTTGAGGACAAAAGCAACAAAGCATGTGATTTGATACAGAACATGGTGCTTGCCAAGCTAAGCACAAACAACTGAGGCATGCAGACTGTCAAATTATCACCATGTACAAGCAGGTGTATGCAAAAGTTTAATACTGACCTTGGTCACCACTTTTGTCCAAGGAGAGGGTTTCCTTGGAATTTGGGAACAGCGTCCTGACAGTCTCAAGTACAGTGTGATGATTTTGCAATTAGCGTTTACACCAAAAACTATCTTGTAATGTAGAGAGCGTATAAGGGGTATGTCCAGCAGCATTCACTGGAAGTGGTTGCACATGTTCCTAACTCTGGCATTAAGTGGACAAGCTGCCTACTTCCCACCCATCCATGTCTGCTTGGCACTCACCATGCGCTAAAATAAAAATGATGACCTCTCAGTCCCCTTTCCCCCCCCCCCCCCCCCTTCCCCCCCCAGCCTCTCTCTCTCTCCTCCTTCCAACACACTTACTGCTGTCATTGTCCACAACTAAAGCAACAGCTAATGAGAAAAAACAGTTGGGTGTTTGGCTGTAGCGTCCAAGGTCAGGTCGTATAAACCGAAGTTAAGTCCTTGCAGTTCTGACAGATACAGGCCCACATTAGGGGATGAGAAACTTGATGAAATAAAAGGAGTCTTTTAGTCCCTGTGCAGTGGATCAGTTTCTGTGTGTGTGCATGTGCGCATGTGTGTGTATGTGCGTTTGCTAGGTGTGAACATGTATCCTTGGCCCCTGTTAGGGCCTCACTACTATGAAGTTGTAGGATACATGCCTATAAAGCATGATAAGAGGGGAAGCAGGATGAATTCTGTAGAACTGTTTGTTCCCAAGTTAGAGTGGTTCCATTCATAAAATGGCCAGACTGCAGGAAGTCTCCCATAGCAACATAAAAACAAGCTGTTCCATGCAGATAACTTTTACTTTAATTAAGGGCGGCTGTCTCGGAGTTAGGCGAACAAACCAATAGTAGATGACCTGTGGTGGGATTAGGATTTTTACAGCTGTATGCTTCTTTTTCCTGGATTTCCCGATTATTAGTGACGATGATAGCAGCACATGTAAGTTTTGTGCACAAACTGTGTGCGTATCTATGCACATTGTAATGTTAGTGACTACCTTCTGGCCTAGAATGCTTGTCACTGTTTTGTTTTCATGTGCACACATTGTGGACTTGTTTCTAACTAATGAATGCAAGCCCCACCTCTGTAGCCATCTTGTTTACTTGAAGGCCAGATTGGCTTGAGTGGCTTTAATCAGTAAACTGTAATTATCAGCTGAGTTTCTAGAAACAAATAAATAAGTAAACAAATGCAAAGGAATGCAAAAATGAAACCAGTACATTTTAGTGTCTGAATGAAGGGTTGTTTTGTTGTATACTGTCAAGGACAGTTCTCCAGTTTCTGTTGGATGGAAGTGTATTGCTGTTGTGAATGATACGAAGGCAGTAATGTGTGTATGTTTCCATGTTTCTCCTTTGATTTTGCAGAAGAGTTTGTCATCTGAGGAACAGAAGCTGTATGCACAAAAACTTTCCAGTGTTGAAGTTACTTATTCTGTCTTGTTGGTAAGTTTTTAGCCTTTGTTTTTTTTTTTGGGGGGGGTGGTGATGGTGGTTTTTTTGTTTGTTTTATTTGTTTTGTTTTGTTTGTTAAATACACCCATTGCTAATACATGAATAAGAAAATGCATGAAACTAGTTCACAGTTCTGCTGTGGGAGAAAATGATAGTCTATCTTTTATAATGTAAAATGTCATTTGTTTATCATTATATTTATTACACAGTTATTCAAAGAAGCATTTTGGAAAATCTTGTTTTGGTAGGTTTATATAATGTCTGCTAGTTTTCATTAATTTATGTGGTCTCTCTTGTGAATAATAAAATATGCATATCTTTGTGTTTGCCATGTACACTTGCTCTTTCTTACACAGACACACACACATGTGCATGCACATATATGCATGCGCACACACACACACACTCTCTCTCTCTCTCTCTCTCTCTCTCTCTCTCTCTCTCTCTCTCTCTCTCTCTCTCTCTCTCTCTCTCTCACACACACACACACAATCAGCACTCACTCACACACACACACACACCACACACACACACACACACACACACACACACACACACACACACACACACACACACACTGACTCTTAATTGAAAAGAAATTGTGAAATTTGACTTTGAAGGGAATGTCTGTAATCAACATTATTCAGACTACATCTGATCAAATTGCCTCGGACCATATGTATGACAGAGAGGTGTCATGATTTTCAGAACACCTCCAGTCGTCGCCTGAAACGTCTGGAAGAGCTCATGGACTTCCTTCAGACACCCACAGCTGATACAAAGGTGGCCTGCCCTTTTGTGTCCGTCTCTGCCTCAATATGTACTTGAGTCGTTTTGCTTTCCCCTTCTTTCAGTAGAACTGTGTGAACTTGAGTCACTTGCTTTCCCCTTTTTACAGTATAACTGTGAACTTGAGTTGTTTGCTTTCCCCTTCTTTTGGTATAACTGTGAACTTGAGTCATTTGCTTTCCCCTTCTTTCAGTAGAACTGTGTGAACTTGAGTTGTTTGCTTTTCCCTTCTTTCAGTAGAACTGTGTGAACTTGAGTCGTTTGCTTTCCCCTTCTTTCGGTAGAACTGTGTGAACTTGAGTTGTTTGCTTTCCCCTTCTTACAGTAGAACTGTGTGAACTTGAGTCGTTTGCTTTCCCTTTCTACAGTATATAACTGTGTGAACTTGAGTCGTTCGCTTTCCCCCTTCTTTCGGTATAAGTGTGTGAACTTGAGTCATTCGCTTTCCCCTTCTTTCGGTATAACTGTGTGAACTTGAGTCGTTCGCTTTCCCCTTCTTTCGGTATAACTGTTGCTTTTCGCTTTCCCCTTCTTTCGGTAGAACTGTGTGAACTTGAGTCGTTCGCTTTCCCCTTTTTACAGTATAACTGTGTGAACTTGAGTCGTTTGCTTTCCCTTTTTACAGTATAACTGTGTGAACTTGAGTCGTTTGCTTTCCCCTTCTTACAGTATAACTGTGTGAACTTGAGTTGTTTGCTTTCCCCTTCTTACAGTATAACTGTGTGAACTTGACTCGTTCGCGCTTCCCCTTCTTTCAGTATAACTGTGTGAACTTGACTCGTTCGCTTTCCCCTTCTTACAGTATAACTGTGTGAACTTGAGTCGTTTGCTTCCCCATCTTACAGTATAGCTGTGTGAACTTGACTCGTTGCTTTCCCCTTCTTACAGTATAACTGTGTGAACTTGAGTTGTTTGCTTTTCCCTTCTTACAGTATAACTGTGTGAACTTGAGTCTCGTTCGCTTTCTCCTTCTTTCAGTATAACTGTGTGAACTTGAGTCGTTTGCTTTCCCCTTCTTTCAGTATAAATTTCTTGGTCTTATTGATGTGTGTCATGCCTGTGGTGGATTTCATAAACCAGATATGTCTGTGATGTTTCCTGTTTGTCACGCTGCTGGTTTAGTTCCTTGTCTGATTGATTTTTACTTGGTTGGCAAATCATACATATGAAACCATTTACTTACATAGCTCTTATAACTCACTGTTTCATTAATGAAAATGGGGGTGGTTTGGGGAACAAAATATCATCATATATAATTTGATACTTGGCTACACCACTGCTGCCAAGTCATCAAGATGAACAGGCAGAAGTGAGGAAAGGTTTGCATGAAAAACAAAGAATGTAGCTACATTTCATTAGAAAAAAAAAAAAATTTTGTCCACAGAACAGTCACAGGCCCATCATTCTAAAGAAGGAAGTTGCATGTACGTCAGTTTATGTTTAATCTTATGTGCCTATAAAAGGCATTCATGTGGAGATGTTTGCTGGTGAGGTGCACCAGAGCCCCCGAGTGTTCTGTTTGGATGGGTAGCACACACAGACGGTGGTCCTAGAAATGTATTGCCTCAGCTCATCTCCTTGTCTGCAGCACAGCTTGGTATATGATTACATAGTCCATATGGTTCAAATCATTGATTTGTGGTTTTCAAAGTGACTGTTTTTATGTCAGTTTGATATGCACTCAACTTGTAGGATTTAAGACGGTTCATCGTCAGACATGAAAACATGGCACCCAGCCGCCAGTGGAGGAGAGAGATAGACCAACTTTGTGCCATGAGATATGCAGTTGGCACTAAATGTATACCTATTGTACATTGAAGAAGAAAGGGTGTCAGTCATTCAAACAGCATATCATTCCACCTCAATTCCTCTTAGGAAGAGAAATTCCATCATTTTTCAGGTGTAGCCGTCGTCTTCTGATAGGAGGACATTCTGTGTCTCATCTGGAAGATCCAATCTATAAACCGTTTCCAATTCCATGGAACTTCTCTCTGAATTCTAATGATTTCAAGCTTGCAAGTCGATGTCAGTATTTGAAATGTAGGTGTACTTCATAGTACATATGCTGCTTGATTTGTCTCCCCTTGTTGGTTGTTTGTCAGTTTGTTTGACCATAGAATTTTTTTTTTTTTTTTTTTTTTTTTTTTTTGTTTTTTGTTGGTCTTTGTAAAAGTACAAATGATCTTATTGAAGTACAACAGTCTTGCCGATGTGTACTTTACCCTCCATGTCTCTGTGGTGGCAGTTTTTCGAGGAAGGCCGCAGCACGGAGCAGTGGATGACTCACCACAAAGTGTCCCTACAGAACCGATTCTCCCGGGACAACATTCCAGTCGAACAAGCAGAGCTCCTCATCCGCGAATTGCGGGTAAAGTGTGGCTGTGCATGTGATGTGTATGTTGTGAATGCCTTGTGAAGGGTTATTGTGTCCTGTGTGTGTGTGTGTGTCAAAGTAATGAGACATTTCCAGAGGTGGGGGTTTTTTTGTTGTTTTTTTTTTTTGTTTTTTTTGAAGGGATGTGGTCTTTTAGCAATGGTAGAAATGGGAGAAGCAAATTTCTTGAATCAGTAACTTGACCAGAACTAAGTTAACTAAGCTAAAACCAAACCAAAGTAAAGTGAATGACTTCTTCTTAGGGCTCCCCCCCCCCCCCCCAAAATCATATCAAGGGAATTTGAAAGTGAGGTGACTGCAGGCGCGGAAATTGAAACAAATTTTCAAAGTAATTTTAAGTAATTCCGCCGGTTAACATGGACAGATGAAGTACAAGACAAAACACGATGCGTTTCAACCTCATAGGTCTTACTTCAGGCAAGATAAACAGCATTCAGGACAGCAAAAACGAAAACTCGGGAAGATAAGTGATTGTTCGTTTTTCATTTTTTGTTTTCATAGTCCAGAATGTTGTTTATGTTGCCTGAAATAGACCTAAGAGGTGGAAACATGTCATTTTTTGTCTTGTATTTTGTTTGTCCTTGTTAACCAGTGGAGTTACTTAAAATTACTTTTAAAATTCATATCAAAGGGATATAACAATTCAGATGTCACTTTAAAGTTTCAAGTGAATTTTCTTATGTAAACTTAACTTTTTATTTATTTATTATTTTTTTACTTGAAGAGCTGGTGGGGATTGGCAAGAAGTGCCATTGTCTTGCAGGGCCAGTGGGAGATTAGATAGGTAATGTTGCTTATAGCCCAGCCAACTGCAAAGGGCCATATCAGGGCTGTCACTGCGTTGCAATGGAGGATTGACAAAAAGTGCCACTGTCCCATTCTTTCAGTCTTTAACATGCCACTATTGTTTGTGGTTGATTCCAGATCCTCAGCATGAACCCCGCCCAGCGAGAGGCAGAGTGGCATGAACTGAAGGCTCAGATCGACCACCTGCTGGCAGACAGCTCCAGTATCCCCAAACAAGACTTGAAGCGCCTGAAGAAAGAGCTGGCGGAAAGTGAGCACATCTTCCAGAAAATGTCTGCAGAAGCTGCTGCCAGAGGTAGGTCCCAACTGAGAAAGATATTTTAGCTGTCAGTGTCTGTTGGTCTGTCTCTTCCTCTTTCACGTTCTCTTTTACTCTCTCTTTCTCTCTGTGTCTCTGTCTGTCTGTCTGTTTCAGCCTCCCCTTCTCTGTCTGTCTGTCTGTCTATCTCTTTTCCCCTCTTTCTCTCTCACTTTCCCTACCCCCTCTCTTTCTCTCTCTCTTTGTGTGTGTGTATGAAAATGTATGTTTTATGGAATTGTATACATGGAGCTTGCAGATAATTTTGTTCTGTTTTGATGTCGTTAGCAGTTTTGTATTGCTCTTTGTGGACTGGCATCTCACAAAGCAAAGAGAGAAAAAAACAAAGAAATTACCAAACAAACAAAAATTCAATTACACATGCACATGCATGTATGCATGCACACACACATGCACACAAATTACCAAACCAAAAAAAAAAAAAAAAAAAAAAAGGAAGAAAAAATCAATTGCACATGCATGCATGCATGCATGCACACACTCGCATACACAGGCACACACTATTCTGAAAATGCAGCTTGTTTCCTGTATTCACAGGGGGCCAGGGAAGCAGGTCGGCCACACAAGTACTGACTCAACAGATTGACGCAGTGAATCGAGAACTGGATGTCTGTGACCAGCGTTTGTCCGCCATGATTCATAGTCCTCTGCCTCAGAACAATAGAGGAGTGCAGGACGCCTTTCGCAAATACAGGGTGAGATTTTGGCGTTTTGGGGGAGGGAGGCGGGAGTGGATGAGGGGGGGGGGGGGGGGGGGGGGGGGTGCAGAAGGGTGCATTTCCTCTCTCTTGATTTTTGAGGTGTATGAGCAGGAGGATGCACTCCATCTTTTTTCTGAGGTGTATATGCCAAAATGGGAGGAGTACATTGAAAATTATTCATCTGCAGTTTTTCACCACTGGACATTGTGCGTGTGAACCTCTTCACTGCCTCAGTCGTTTTGATTGTGGGGTGTAAAAATTTTAAAAAATCAAAAATAGATGATTTTTTTTTCTTGAGCAGGGGTATGCACTCTCCATTTAAATGGTTTTTGACAAATTACCAATATTTTGCACCATGAAGCCAAGACAAATCATTTTGCATGCCTGACGTACCCTCTCCACCCTCCCCAGTGTGAAATACTGGAGAAAAATGATTGCTGATCACCCACAGCTTTGAAGTCGGATGAAGATATTCTGTGGGATTCACAGCGCTCCCATCAGCAAGCAAGGCCAGTTAACTGGATGTCGTGAGTGGGGGGGGAGGGGAGATACCACCAGTCCACGTGGTGTTGAGGCTTCCCTGTGACAGTAATACATCCTAACTCATGCAGAATGCCTGCTAGTATATCAGGTTTCCACTTGGTGCAAAAATGGGATATCCCCATTGTCAAGTATGGTTTGGAAATCCACTAAAGTAACAACGACAGAAAGATGTTTGCTTGAGCGTACTAGAGATTAAGTACTAGCAATCATGAAGGTTAAAACCAGTCTTCTTTCCTTGAGCATACTAGAGATTAAGTACTAGCAAACATGAAGATTAAAACTGACATTTTCCTTGGGCATACTAGGGATGAAGTACTAGCAATCATGAAGGTTAAAACCAGTCTTCTTTCCTTGAGCGTACTAGAGATTAAGTGCTAGCAATCATGAAGGTTAAAACCAGTCTTCTTTCCTTGAGCGTATTAGAGATTAAGTGCTAGCAATCATGAAGGTTAAAACCAGTCTTCTTTCCTTGAGCGTACTAGAGATTAAGTGCTAGCAATCATGAAGGTTAAAACCAGTCTTCTTTCCTTGAGTATACTAGAGATTAAGTACTAGCGATCATGAAAGTTAAAACCAGTCTTCTTTCCATGAGTATACTAGAGATTAAGTACTAGCAATCATGAAGGTTCAAACCAGTCTTCTTTTCATGAGCATACTAGAGATTAAGTACTAGCAATCATGAAGGTTAAAACTGACATTCTTTCCTTGGGCATACTAGGGATTAAGTACTAGCAATCATGAAGATTAAAACTGGCATGTTAATGAATTTCCTGGACACCTGAGACATGATGTGGTCACTTTCTCTGTGTGTGCATTGGTGTGCAGGAGTTCCAGGAGCATTTTGAAGGCCTGGAGAAGGAAGTCACCATCCTTCAGCGCAGCAGCAGACAGTTGGTTCCACCCTCACCGCAGGTGGAGTCCAACCTGAGTCTTGTGGTGCAGAAGCTTCAGAAGACTCAAGCCATCTCCTACATGTACATGGACAGGTACCTGAACTTCCCCATCCCACAGAGTTATGCCATCTTCAGAGGTGTATGTTATGTGTGAAGATGACCTGGATAGTCCATGTCATTGATTTAAGTCATTTTGTATCCAGATGGTACCCCAGTTCCCCATCTTTTCTGATTTATGCCCTGTCTATGTTAGCATGGGCAGGTAGCTTGGTTATTGGTCGTATTATCTGAAGTCATCTCTTGCGTTTACATGGATTGGTGTTTCAGTTTCCCAGTACCGTTGATTCATGTCATCTCTTGTATGAACCCATTGGGGTTTTTTTTTGGCATGGACAGGTATTTCATTCCCCTTGCCATTGATTAAATCTTTTCCTTGTTTTTCTTATTTTTATTTTATTTTACTCTTTTAAAAACTTTTCAGTTTGGATGATGGTGATGATTGCGGCGTGTGTGCAGACTGAAGAGCAACGAAGGAGTGGTGTCCAGCCTGGATGACTTGAGACACACAGTGTCTGACGTTGAGGGCACACTGGCCTCGCAGGCCAACATGCCCTCTGACCCTGCTACGCTGAGCCACCAGCAGAGAACTGGCTGTATGTCAGATGCATGTCTATTAATCTTGACTGGCTGGCTGTCTTGTGCTTTTATGTCCTTTATTTTTTGCTTTTTCTCATTCTCTCTCTCTCTCTCTCTCTCTCTCTCTCTCTCTCTCTCTTTCATCTTTCATTTTTTTTTTTTTTTTTTTTTGCTCCAGTCTGTTGTGCTTTTCTTTATTTATTCATTCTGTCCTTATTTTGTTTTTTATTTGTCCATCCATCAGTCATTCATCACTCCTTCTGTCTTCACTGCATTTTTGTTTCTTTTACATAGAACATAAGTATGCTGCTGTTTGTGTAAATGTCAGCGTTGAAAAAAAAAAAAAAAAAAAACACTTGATTTCTTGTGCATGTTGCTCATGAATGAAGTGAAACAGATTTCTGTAGTACAAGTGTACGAAACACAGACACTACAAGAATCTGTCCCAGTATGCTGTCTGCAAAAGCAGAACCCCACAAATCCATGTTGAAGCAGCATTGTTTGTTACCCAAATATGTACCCCCAAACCAGTATGGTACACTTCATGTCTCTAACAGTACGCAAAAAATGTATAGGTCTATGAGTATTTCTAATGAAGGTAAAAAAAAATGTGGGTTTTTTTTTTGTAGGTTTATGAGTATTTCTAAGATAAAGAAATGTTTTTTTTTTACAGGTCAACAAGTATTTCTAATGAAGACAAAGAAATGTATTTTTTATAGGTTAGTGAGTGTTTCTGATGAAGACAAAGAAATGTATTGACATGGTGACAGTTTCATCTCAAGGAACAGCTTCCAGCAGCATATTCTGACTGTGCGTGTCCTGCAGGATGTGTGGTCAACGGTTCAGCAGCAGGAGCCCTCCTTCGACCATCTGTCTAGCTCCATCACCAGTCTCGTGCATCTTGTGGAGAAGTGTCAGCCAGGCATCTCCAGACACCAGGACCTAGAGGCCCTGAAGGAAGAAGCCACCGACCTCATGAGCCGATGGGGCAAAGCCAAGTCTCAGCTGACGGAAAGGCTAGCATTTTTTGTTATCTCTCCATGTGATTGGTTTGGCTTATGTATCCTTGGTGAAAGAGGTATTTTTTTGGCTTACTGAAAGCGTTAATACGGATGCAAACTTATGTTATTTACTGTAAAAGTCACTTCAGAAACTTGCTTCTTTCGACAAGAACAATTTGTGCCTTGTCTTCCATTAGATACAGCTGCAGTGAAATGAAGGGAAGTCAGAATTAGCTTTATTAAAGATTAAGGAGTCACTTTACTGCATTAACTTTATTAAGGGTAAGATTAAGGAATAACGTTGCTGCATTAACTTTGTTAAGGGTAAGATTAAAGGATAACTTTGTTGCATTACCTTTAAAGGTTAAGAGAGCAAACTTTCCAGCTTTTTTTCATCCTGTGTTTACAATAACAAGAAAATGGATTAAATGCAGCACTTGAAAAGAGTCGAGCTGAAAAAGAAAAACACCCAAACTGTACCATATAGTATGTAGACTCTGATCATAGATGAAAAAAAAACTGGTAGAGAGGTGGGGAGAGAGAGTGAGTGGAGAAGGAAATCATGCATTTGAGGAAACCTTATAAGGTAGATCAACCACTGACTAAATTTATTGATTTATTGACATTAATTTCAAATTTCAACAGTGATTGCTGAAAAGAAAAAAAAAAAGAAGAGAACCGTCTAAGCTTTCAAGCAACCAGGCTGTATACCTGATGCAGATAGTGGACGATGTTGCAGGCACCAAGCCTTGCAGTCTGGCCAGGAGCTGGCATCACAGTACCACAACGGCCTGGCCTCTGAGGAGCAGTGGCTAGTGAGGACACAGCAGCAGGTGGCCACACAGCCGCCCCTGAGAGGAGACGTCACCGATGCCAAGGCCCAACTGCAGCCCACCATGGTCAGTTCTAGTCTGTGGAAACCCTTGACCTGCTCTTCTTTCTCCACATGGTGCATCTGTTTCATTACCCATCATTTTTTGTCTTCTTTTAGGTTGATCTGTTTGTAACATCATTAACAATGGCAGTAACCATGATAATGGTAAAAGCTACAGTGGCACGAAGAATCCTCTCTTGTTAAGACCATGAAGAACTGGCTGAAATGGCGAGAAATCAGCAGCCCTGATAACTTGAGCCATGGCAGCTGATGAGAAGGGCTTATATTTTTCCCGCCCCCCTTTTTCTAAATATACTTTGAGAAACATTATGACAAGTTAAAGGCAATGATTCAGACATTGAGAGTGCAGGCAAATACAGTTGAAACCCCCTTCCCCCTCCCCCTCCCCATCAGCATCTCCTGAAATGGATATGCAGAAATTTTAGTTTATAAGAAAAGATTGGTCCTAACAGCATTATTTGGTTGACCAAAGCAGATTTAGTCAGTTCCTTCATTTGGCCCTGAAGCTTTTGAAAGTCCTATTTTTTTTTAGCTCTCCTGAAACTTTGGTAATGTTTTTAAAGCAGTTGCCTTCAAGCTTGAGTTGCACCACATTTTGTATAAGTGGAATGCAGTGGATGTTTTGATGTGCATTAGTCTGTGTATTGTTGATGTTACAACTGACAGTTGTTGTTGCTCATCTGAAATGTGAACATCTGAACACAGATGTTGATTTACCTCTTCTTGGTCACCAGAGTTCTTGCTGCTTAAGCTTTAATTAGAACTTGGAATGCAGTGGTGTATTGTACAATGATGTCCGAATTGTCCTGGTCAACTCGGCGGCAACCAGCAGACTGAATTGTCTGCAATTGTGCTCAGTGGATTGTCCTCCTTCATTCTCTTGTTTTTGCTTGTCACACTTGAAATATAAATAGTGGAAAAAACATTTCAGGTTTGTTGTAAAGCACATGGTGTATGGCGGCCAATAAATCTGAAGCAAGCTGCTCAAAATTCCACATCTTCAACCCTGTCCAAATCAACTGTATGGAAACAAAAAGGCCAAGTCACTGATGTGGCCCTTTAGGATATGTTTGGCTTTAAGTGACATAAAATGGGTTGATTTGACCATTGGCAGGCTGATCAGTTTATTCAGGGAAACCATTGCGTGGGCAGATTAGTAGTTAGGTTTAAGGTGCTCGGCTGTGTGTGATGATGTACAGCCATTTGAGAAAACGATGCATTATGTTTGGTCGACAGGCTATTCAGAACCAGTTAGCTGACCACAAGCAGAAGATTGAAATGGTCAACAAGATGGTGGCCAGTTCATCTTGGAAGCCAAGGTAAGCCGGCTGATTGTGGGTTTCTATATTTCCAGCTTTGCCAAAGTTAATGCTTGTCCTGTTTTCACATCCTATTTCCTTTACAGCTCTTTCTTTTCTTTTCTTTTTGTTTAGTCTTTGTTTTTTACCCTCAGATTTCACTGTTTTTCCTTCATAATATTGTGGCACAGCCCTGGAGCTTGAACTTTATTGTGTGTGGTTGGCTTTGAATGATGTATTGTTTATGTTACAAAACATGTAAAGGAAGTGAAAGGCATTCTTGTCTCTGCTACTTCTCTTTTTCTTTGTTTTTTTTTTTTTTTTTTTTTTCCCCCTTCTCTTGAATTAGTCGGTGAACTGGCTGATGGTTGTGCATGGAAGCGCATGAGCTTCATGAAAGTGTAGGGAAGCTGGCTGTTGTATGGTGTGTGTTGATTTATTTATTATTTGTTCTTGTAACAGATTGATCTGTTAATTAGACCTTCATTTCTATTTAAAAAAAAAAATATTCTATATTGTTATTATGTTGTTTGTGAATTGATAAATGTTTGGTGTGGAAAGTTTGTGCGTTACTTTGCTATCTGAAAAGACTGTTCTTTTGCTTGTTTTGTTTCTAATCTTGCTACACACAGTTAGAATAGAACTTCAGCACTAACCCTAGTTGTAACAGTTTCACCCAGCCCTTTTTGTTTTCAAATGTGATTTTTTCCAAAGTGCATCATTGTAGCAGTGTGTTGCCAGCAGCATGCAACCTGGGGAAAGCACAGCACGTTACTTTCCAGAGCCTTTCCCTCTGGCATGCAAGCATTTTCTGGCTTCCCTGCAATTCTCTGTTGCCCCCGGTCTCTGTCCTGCCTTTGTTGTTATCATTATGGAGAGCTGGTACTGACAGTGCTGTCAGCATGTTGCTCTCTGTGCACAAGAACAAATAGACCATGTTCCTACAAGGGGTCTGAGTTTGTAGAGTTTAAACTTGTGTCCTTTGAGACTACTTTTCTCAGCTATAGTGCTCAGTCTTTCGTGTGTGTGTATTCTGTTTTGTGCGGTTCCTGAAACTTTTAGCATGTAGTTGTTTTTTTTTTTTTAATTTCCTTAATGAAATTGCCACTTTTTTGTGCTTTTTATGAATCTCTTTGTTACTTATGAGAGATTTGGGTGAAATTTAGGAAAATTGGGTGGATTTATTTTATTTACTGAATGTAGTGTATTAGCAATGAACTTTTGAAATGCAATGTTTGGTATTTAGTGTTGATGGGATTTCTCAGTAGCGCTTAAAAAAAAGAGTGAACAACCTCTGCAGCTGTATGTGCACTTAGAATCGTCCGTCTTTATTGCCTACAGCAGCAAGTTCCAGCGGTTTTTACACCTTCACTGACCGATGATTTGCGCTGCTAATTGTGGCAGCCGCATGCCACTCGTATTAATCAACACCCCTTTTTAGTTTTTGCAGCTTTTCCCGACTTGATCTGTGGCTTACCAAGTTTGCTCCCCTTGTTTCTCCCTGTTGCCATGGCGCTCGCTGACTGACCCATGCACGGTTCTCATTTATGCACCGCTTCCATTTCTTCCTTTTACCCTTTTTTTGTCTTGATCATTTGATGGCCCTCTGCTTCTTGGTCAACAAAATGGAGTAAGTAGCAATCAGTTTGGGACTCACAGCCGGTTGGACAAATGAAGGTCAGGCAGTGTTTTAGAAGTTCGGGAGAAAGAACGCCACAAAAGGGAGAAATGAAAAGGTGACTATCATTAGTAGAAGTGACCTGAGTGCACACTTTTTTCCTTCACTGATTTTTCATCATAGAGCAGAGTGGGATGTTTCCAGTTGTCCTTCCTGGCTATGTTGATGATGGCTGTTGCATAACATTGTCACTCCCTTCATTTCTGCAACCCAGCTGTGATAACCGAATTTCCATACCATAGTTCAAATTGTTCCCTATTAGCATGCATTATCCTTTATTTTTGTCTTCATTGTATATTTTCCCAAGCTTGTGTATTGTGGAAATTCCTTGCATGATAGAACTAGTTTTGTCATTTATTGACTTGCTAATGCTGTTATGAAGGCATTTTACAGGAAGAAAAGTGAAGTAACAGAAATAAATGTGTCAAATGCCAGTACATCTGCTTAAATAGTGCAGACAAAGTGAACTCCAAAGGAAAAATGTCATGCATGTTGCAAGAAGAATGGGATGGGAAGATGTTCGGAGTATCGTGAAACTGTGCATTGAAGCTCAAGCAAAATTGGTTGCATGCCTTCTCTGCTTTGACAGCACTTGTTGCGCCTCCGCTTTTTTGCTTTTCCTGCTGTACCCTTTGAGTTGATTTGATTGGTTTTTTTTTTTTTCTGCTTACATTTCACCCACCATTAATATGTGAGTTGATTCATATTATACAGGACAGTCGTGCATATATGTTTACACTGATGTACATCAAGTGTGTAGTTTGTACAGTATTTTATGTTAATGATCTATTCATTTAGAAAGTAAACAGATGTGGTACCTAGTAGAATATATATAAATTCTTCCTATGTTGATATTTTTAACAGTGCTCAAAGAATTTTAAGATAACAGATAAAATGTTGTTTGGTTTGGGACTAAATTTTCAGTTTCTGAAATTTGTCGGTTTTTTAATTTTTACTGAGGGGTACTTACATGTGATATTCTTGGAGGTTCTACATAGTTTGCACATAGTATTCTAGGCATTAAGCTTAACAACAATATTTGATTTAACTGAAATAGATTCTTTGTCATAAGAAGCAAGGTCACAAAAAGATTGTTTCATTGTTATATATGTAGATGTATTGTTTCATTGTTATTATATGCGTAGATGTATATGTATTCTGGCATCTTGTATGCAATGTATATTTTAACCCTTTCTTGGCTAATGTCATTTCACAGAAACCTACAGGTGCCATGTGGTGACTTGTCATAAGATGATACATGTGCTGTTGAGCAATTTGATTTCGACTTGATCACAGACAGACCTCACAAATAGTCCTGGCTTTTCTCCAGATGTGCAGGGGATCCCTGTTACACAGTGAAGTTGGACACTGTTTTTTTTTTTTCTTTTAACTTGTTTCTTTGAGGAGAATTTTTCATTTGTAGCACTGGCAGTGTTGCAGATGTTGAATCAGTCCTGTTCTGTTCTGAACTTTTAAATTTATACATGTCAGGTTGATTTTCATATATTTTGACAATTTTGGTTTTTTTTTTTTTTTTTTTTTAATGAAAATAGGATTTTTTTCAACAGTACTTAGAAACTCGACATCATTTAAAGTCAGTTGGGATGATTCCCCCCACTTTTATTCTGTTGAATAGCTATATTATTGCAGTATTAGGAAAGCTGGCAATAAAAGGCTTACCGCATTGTCATATGTGGCTACAGTATAGTCTTACACCATATTATAACAAAAAGAGAGCAAAAATCAGCCTTTTTTTTTAAGTTGTGGCAGCACACAGTCATATTCATAAAGACTGGCAATGAAACCCTTACTGCATTAGTATTTGGCCACAGTATATTCCAACACCATATTTTAACAGATTCAGTTGTTTTTTTTTTTCTAAATGCATGCGGTCATATTTGTAAAAACTTTCTCCTTTGTAAAATGCACAAACTTTTGTTTTACTGTGATATATTTTTAACTGAATATGTCTGAATTTGTATTTTAGATGGGGAGTCTTTAAATCCTTGAAAGTTTCCAATGTCATTAGTTGGTGATGCTTTGGATTGGTATTTTAATCACACAAGTAGCCCGGTATAGTTCAAATCTTCATGTACAGACTGCACTCTTACTCATGAAGACAAAGATGAAATGGAAGTACGCCTTGCACTAATAAGTGTGTATCACTAAGCTTATATTCTCACCATTTAATTCTTGCAGCACCGGTTGAGGTCCTAGGCAGTTGCATTAATTGAGGAGTAAAGTCTGCTTGAAGTTGCTGATTTTGCAACAGTCATTTGTTATTCAAGGATAAATTTTGGTAACAAGATTTTCAGTTGCATTAGACTCTGTCCAGTTGATTCTGTATCAGAGCTGAATTCAAACTCCAGTATGAACCTACCTATCCCTAACATGTGCATACTAAATTGACTTTGAAGTTACTATACTTGTGTACCATAACAATTCATGGCATTTATAAAAGAAAGAGAGGAAACATGCTAGTTGGTTATGGGACTATTAACGAGGTGTGCTGGGATAGAGGAACCTTAAAGCTGTAAGGGTGCAGAACATCAGCTGCTTATGCCGCCAGCATGCTGAGATTAATGCACATTTTTACTGAGTAGATATTTCGCCCCTCCTGTATATTAATTAACTGTTCTCAACAGAATTTGTAATGAAAATTAAATATCAGCAAGTCAGTATCAGACCTGTGCAGCCATACACTTTGGGTGTACTTTGTGCTCTTTTTTATTCAAAATGTACTTAAGATATCATATCGCACCTCCCTTCCCCCTTCGAAAGCATCTTTTTAAAATGCTGTAGAAAAATTGTTTTTCACCGATGATATGAAAGCCAAATTCTCTCTCTCTCTCTCTCTCTCTCTCTCTCTCTCTCTCTCTCTCTCTCTAGTAGTTGCTATTGTTTATGCTTTTACACCTCTTCAGAGTTGTTAAATTTCAGACATTATATTGGTGCTACCATTATCATGCTCAGATGTGAGGTGTCTTAAATTTCAGTGATGAAATGTTTCAGCGTAGAACTCATGTTTCCAGAATACACCAGTTGTCAGGAAAATAATCTGTTTTTAGATGAGAAACACTACAACAGCAAATTCAAGGCGCACAGGTCTGCATGAAAAGCCATTGTACAAAAACATGATTATACAGAAGTACGATTTCCTCCAATGCACAATGTTTAGGGTGGACATCATATGAAATATGTGAGATAGAATGCTTGAACTGTGAACTCTTTGGGTCCTTGGTTTCTTTTTCTTGCTAGCAGGTTACGTCTTGTGTCCTTGCAGGTCTATGACAAGCGGTTGAAAAAGTACCAGGAAATTGTGCCCACATATGACCCAAGCAGCTTGAAACGCTCCAAGCGTACCAGTGGGGCAGAGGATGTGAAGAATGAACTGGATTCCGTCAACAGGCGCTACATGGAGCTGGTCAAGTGGACCAATGAGCGCCTGAAACAGATCAGATCTACTCTGGCTGACGCCGGCATTGATGTGCGCCAGGTATGTGCTGTCATCATTCTTTGGTGTCTGCTCGCTCTACTGATTTGCTTTTTAATCTGCCTGTCATATGGTACCTGATAGGAATTGAGCATACTTGGTTTAACCAATAAGAAGAAAAAAAAATGTTTGAAATTTAAATCATCTTGCAGAATTTTGAGATATTTCAGGGCTCAACAATTTTAGTTTTTTAAAACATATCTGGTTTACCTTCTTTCAAAAGATGAGGCATTCCGAGGTTTGTGAAGGGTAGAAATTGACACATGCACTTATGCTGTGCACACCTATATACATGCACACACACACACACACACACACACACACACACACACACACTCTCTCTCTCTCTCTCTCTCTCTCTCTCTCTCTCTCTCTCTCTCTCTCTCTCTCACACACACACACACACACACACACACACATCTCTCTCTCACACATTCACACAATCTCTCTCTCTCTCTCTCTCTCTCTCTCTCTCTCTCTCTCTCTCTCTCACACACACACACACACACACACACACACACACACACACACACACACACACACACACACACACACACACACACAAAATCTCTGTCTCACACACGCACGCACGCACGCACGCATGCATATATGCACACACACACACACACACACACACACACACACACACACACACACACACAATCTTTCTCACACACTCACACAATCTCTCTCTCTCTCTCTCTCTCTCTCTCTCTCTCACACACACACACACACACACACACACACACATACACACACACACACACACACACACACACACACACACACAATCTCTGTCTCACACACGCAACGCACGCATGCATATACGCACACACACACACACACACACACACACACACACACACACACACACACACACACACACACACACACACACACACGCATGCATGCACGCACGCATGCACGGACACACACACACACACACACATGCACACACACACACACACACACACACACACACACACACACACACACACACACACGGAACCTCCTCACATACCATGCACACGAGCTTCCCTCTTCCTCTCCCTTCGTTCTTTCCAACATGCACACATAAACACACATATGCCAATTGCCACATTACTGCATAAGTATAGTTAAACTGTGTGTCAGTATGCATAGAGTATTTTTTCTAACTGTGTGTCAGACAAATTGGTTGCAAAGTGAGGCCACTGCAGGCGGAAATCTAAACAAATCTTTAAAAGTTTAAGTACTACATCCACCAAACATGAACAAATCTATCACAAAAAACACACACATTTCAACCTCTTGGGTCTTCTTCAGGCAAGATAAACAACACTCGGGACAACGAAAATGAAGAAGGAGTGACCACTGATGGTGATTATTATTGTGATAAAGGAGCGACCACTGATGGTGATTATTATTGTGATTGCTTGTTCTTCATTTTTCATTATCCTGAGTGTTGTTTATGTTGCCTGAAGATGACCTAAGAGGTCAAAATGTGTGTTGTGTTTTGTCTTGTGATTCTTTTGTTCACGTTTGGTGGATATAGTACTCAAACTTTTCAAGATGTGTCGGACAAAGACGGTTGCATGAGCGAGTCACAGTCCATGGACATCAAAGAGACTTCCCAACATGGATGTTGGATTCAAAACCAAACTCACTCTGCTTCAAAAAAACTCCTCCTTTGATGTCAAGTGTTATTATATCATTTTTGTTGCAGTCACCAACGTCAGGACTAGCGTTCACGTGGTGGTCATATGGCAGCAGAAAACACAGAGAATTAGAGTTCCCTCATTTTACTAATTACTTTCAGGTAGAAAACACTTTTAACATTCTCTGATCACAGTCAGCAAAGACCTTTACAATCATGAGAAGTTCATCCTTGAATGATCTGTACATCAAACAGGAAACTCTTACTTCAGTTATTCTTAGAAAGTTCCATGCACATTAAGAAGCTTTTTTTTTTCAAAGACAAACTTTGGATTTTAAACCAAACTCGCGCATTAAAACAAGCTTTCCTTCATGTCATATATCTGTCATAACATGTCAGCAATTTCTTATGTTTGAACTTTGTCTCTGCAACTTTGTTTTGATAGTTACTAATTGGTTAGATCTGCTTCAGCTCCTTTGTCTCAGTACCAGTTGATGTGAAATGATGTGATTCCCCAGTTGATATCCTGCTTCAATCAAACAAACTTAGCACCAGGAGGCAGGTCAGTTGTATCTGGACGAAAACTGACTGAATGTTGAACTGACCTGGTGACTCTGTCGCTGGTCCTCTCGGCTAGAAGTGATTGTTTACATTTACCAGCCAGTGTTGCCACTGGTGGGGAACCAAGTTCTTAACTCCCTGGTTCCTTAGTGTGGTTTAGTGGGGACTCTGTCTGTTCAGTCGCTTTCATGTACATGCTCCTTTGTCATGAACATTCAAGCCCAACCTCTCATCGCTTGTGCTGTTATCAAGTATGATCACCGCTTACCTACCACACAGAACTAAACTCTCTTTGTAAGGGAGATCATCTGGTTGTGCTAGGTTAGACTCCACAGTTACTCATGAGTATGCAAACTTTCGGGTTCTGATGCCATTGTTTCTGAAGGTGTCTCAATAGCGGTAGAACTGCATCTATAGTACATGCGCACACATATACACATGTGCAAGCACGCACACACACACACACACACACACACACACACACACACACACACGCACGCACGCGCGCGCACACACACACACACACACACACACACACACACACACACACACACACACACACACACACACACACACACACACACACACACACACACACACACACACACACACACACACACACACACACACACACACAGAATATTTGTGAAATCAGATAGATTGTGTATGTTGAGGATGTCTGAAGAGCAGTAGAGCTACAGCAAGAGTGAGTGTGTGAATAGAGTTCTCGGTCTACTTGGGCATGCTTGCATCTGATAGACTGATGAGTCTGTGGTGAAGAAATTTATGTTGGAGTTTGAAGGTCATTTGAGTGTATGGTTGAAATCCCACAATATATGTCTGGTGGGATTCAGACTGCCACCTCCCGGGCTGCAACAGGCAGCATTTACCACTGCTCCATGGGAAACAGTATTGTAACTATTGACTACTTCACAACAGCAGGCTTTCATGCGTAATTTTACTCTGTGAGTAACTGTTACAAGACCACACAGGCATCACTGTGTATATGAAGGTTTTACCTGGCTGCCTTGACTACTTTTCTCTGTCTGGCTGGAAAGCTCTCTCCCCCACCTCCCCACTCTTTCACTCTCTCTCTCTCATTATGAATCTCATTCTCTCTCTCATGTATAAATCTCATTCTCTCTTTCATGTATTAATCTCATCTCTCTCTCTCTCTCTCTCTCTCTCTCTCTCTCTCTCTCTCTCTCTCTCTCTCTCTCTCTCTCTTCCTCATGCATAAATCTCATTCTCTCATGTATAAATCTCATTCTCTCTCTCTCCCTGTCTTTCTCTCTCTCTCTTGTATATCTCATCTCTCTCTCTGTCTGTCTGTCTGTCTCTCTCTCTCTCTCTCTCTCTCTCTCTCTCTCTCTCTCTCTCTCTCTCTCTCTCTCATATCTCCAGATCTCATTTTAACACAGCATCTTCCTGCTCAGTTTCAGATGGACATAACGGAAGAAGCTCCCTTGCTTCACACCTTCCGCGCTGAGCTGGCAGCACCATCTTCCGTCCTGACGGAGGAAGACCTGCAAGAATTCTTCACCCAGGTCCATGAGTTTGAGGGCTACGGGCCCAAGGGGCATCCTACTCTGCTTCCCCTGACCAGAACTATGTCAGCCAGCTGACCCTACGCACACAGTCCGTGGCTTCAGCCGAGCGGAGCCTGCCTGAGCAGACCTTTCGCATCAGTCTGCTGGAACCAATGAAGATGTCACTGGGAGAGCCACAGCGGGCACATCGGCGCTGACTCAGCTGTCCATGTCCCTGAAGGCCATGCAGCAGCAGCCAGCCATGGCGGCATCGGCACGCACACAGCAGACGGCCCAGATGGTGCCTGATCACCAGCAGACCGTGGTCACCGTGCAGACGACCAGCGTGTCACCCAGAGGTCAGATGCTAAATGTGTCTACTGTGCTTGACCCTGTGAGCAACCAGAAACTGACCTTGGTGGAAGCCTTGAAATCAGGGCTGATAGATCCCCAAACTCAGAGTTACTACGATCCCAGGAACCGTCAGAAACTGTCACTGGCCCAGGCCGCCAAGAAAGGTCTGGTTGATGAGGTCCTGCACAGGCAGCTTACCTCCCCCTGTGGCCTGAGAGATCCAACGTCAGGTCACGAGCTGTCCCTCATTGAAGCAATTCAGCAAGAACTGTATGACCCACACACCAACCAGATCAAGGACACTAGGGAAGGTGTGTTCATTCCTGTGTCTGAAGCCTTGAGCAGTGGCATCATATCCGAGTCCTGCTCCCGTGTGCTGACTGGTGACCCTGTCAACCTGACCTCCATCACACACAGTCAGGCACGTTTTGCCAACAGTGAACCCCTTTCCTCTCAGACCTCCATGAGTCTGGGTCAAGCCATAGAGAAAGGCCTCTACAACGCCAAAACGGGACAGTTGACGGACCCTTTGACCGGGGCCAGACTGACCCTTCTTCAGGCTGTGGACAAAGGCTACATCAACCCTGGCTACCATGAGTTGCTCGATCCCACCAGACACAGTTACATCACTCTGACAGAAGCTGTTTCCAGTGGCATCGTTGATCCAGAACAGGGACCTTTTTACACAAGGTGGCACAGCGGAGTTTATCTCTGGATGAGGCCTTGAGGGAAGGGTTGGTGAGGAAACCCATCTCTTTAGCTGACCTGGTTCAGTCAGGTGGAATAGCAGAAGGTGGTCGTGTGTTTGACAGCTCTACAGGGCAGATGGTCACCTTCAAGCATGCTGTTGACTCCGGTTTGGTGGACAAGGACAAGAAATGTATTTTAGACCCTACGACCAATGAAGCAGTGAGTGTAGCTGAAGCTATGAAGAGGGGATTCATGACGCCTCAAGGGAGCCTCAGGGAACCCAGCACTGGTAGGGCCGTGTCTGTGTTTGAAGCCCTTGACAAGGGCATAGTGAAGCTTGTCAGTGAAGACATTGCCATCGCCAAAGCGGCAGTGATGGATGCATCAACCAACAATGCTGTAACTGTAGCTGAGGCATTGAAACGGGGTATCATCACTCCAGAAGGGGAATACTTGGACACGAAGACAGGTAGAGAGTTCACCATAAGCCAGGCAGTTGACCAGGGCCTGATTGACCGCTCTGTGGCAAATGAACTGACCAAGCCTACCGGTCTGCGCGATGAGTCAGGCAGAACGTTGTCCTTCCTCCAGGCAATACAGAAAGGTCTGATCGATCCTCAGCAAGGACTGGTCAAGAAACCCCCAGACGGCAAGAGCGTCACCATTCAGGAAGCTTCAGCCCAAGGCCTGGTGCCTGCAGACGAGCCGTCACATTGCTGGGTCTCATCAGCCCTGTGATGACATCGACCACAATCTTAACACAGATCCAGCCTTCAGGCCAGTCTTCAGCCACTGTCACATCCATTACGATATCAGAGGCGACGACCAGAGGCTTGCTAGATGACAGGACAGGCCGTTTCACTGACCCAACTACTGGAAGGACCATGCTGGTAGAGGAGGCCATTCAGAGGGGCCTGCTGAAACTGTCCTCCCAGTGGCCAGCCACGGCCCATTTCACCACTAATCTTGATGAGACTGATGCCATGGACACCAGTGTCACCTCCAGGACAGTCGCAGAATCGTTCACCACCAACATATCAGAAAGCCGAAAATCCACGGTGAAAGCTTCAGATTCTTTCATCACAGACATGTCAGGTGGCACCAAGACAACCATTCCTATCGAGCCAGGCTCAAAGAAGTTCGAGTCTGGGTTCATCACAAAGAAGGACTCAGAATTTGCCTTCACCACAACTACCCTGGCCAAACCACTGCAAAGTCAGTCCGTGATCAGTGAAATAAGACACATCACTGTGGAGTCTGTCATTGATCCTAAAACTGGGAAAGAGATCAGCCCAGATGAAGCTGCCAGGAAAGGACTGATAGACTTGAGCCAGGGTGTATTCTGTAACAGTATGACAGGAGAAAATATGCCCTTCAACATAGCCATTGAGCGAGGCCATATCAAGGCAGTCACTGGAGAGATCAGTGGTGACACACACACCATCAAAGAATCCAGAGCGTTCTCCATCACCGGTGTGATCCATCCTAGAACTGGTGCCAAGATGACCATTAGCCAGGCCATACAGGAAGGAATTCTGGACCAGGAGAAAGGAATTTACTATGGCCTGGATGAGCTGGACCGTTTTAAGCCCATGCCTATAAGCGAGGCCATTGAGAAAGGCTTCATCATCGCTGAAGATGCTGGTGTGTCTGTGTCAGGGTCTCCAGGCTATGTGCGAGAAACAAAGACGTTCATTCTCAAAGGGGTCGTACATCCTGTCAGCAAGAAAATCCTCTCTCCTTGCCTGAAGCTATTGCTGCTGGTGTAGTGAATGAATCAGAAGGACTGTACATTAATCCCCTCACAGGGGAGACGATGCCCATCCATGAGGCGATTGAAAAGAACTTGATCACTGCTGAACTCACTTCCATGATGGCAGAAACGGATGTGGATGTCAACAAGGTAACCACCACCAAGCTGACAACGCTGTCAGTGACTGCTGTGGTGGACCCTGTCACAGGCAAGATCATCTCTGTCACCAGAGCCATTGCTGAGGAATCCTTGATCAGACTCGTGGCTCCTACGTCAATCCACAGACTGGAATCCATGGCACTGAGTGATGCCATTGACAAACGACTTATCCTTGCCCAGTCTGCTGAAGCCATGTCTGAAGATGATCTGGAAAGGGCAGAGATTTCCAGCATTCACATCACTGATGAAACAGAACACTTTGAAGCAACATATTTGGAAGACATCAGTTCTGAAACTGTCACTTTAAGTATCCAAAGTGTCATCGACCCTCGGACCATGGAGATGGTATCCTATGATGAAGCAGTTAAAAAAGGAATTCTCAACATCAGACTGGATCCTACATCAACCCTGTCACACGGGAATCCATGACCATCACTGCAGCAATGGAGAAGGGGTTGATCCATGGGGAGGTCACTTCAAAAACACGTGAAGAAGACATCATGCGAAGTGTCGTTTCTGCAGAACATGTTGAATTTCCAATTGACAGCATCACCTCAGTGGTTAACAACAAGACAGGAAAGGAGATCTCCCTAATGAAGGCCATTCAACAGGGACTCATTAATAAGGAGAATGGCACCTACCTGGACACCAAAACTGGACTAGAAATTGATCTTCAGAAAGCCCTGGAAAGAGGTCTGATCCATCAGTCCAAACATTCTGATCCTGCTCAGCTTGAAAAGTCTATGGAAGAGGAAGAGGCTCTTGAGGCACGACTGTTGACACCTCGCTCACCTCATGACCCCAAGAAACCCTGGTCTAAAGTGGACATGGAAGTGGAGAAGACAACGGTCACAGATGAGGCCTCACCTTCCGGTATGGCCTCAGAAGTTCTGCACTACACCACAGACATGGAAGATAAAGCCAGCATCGTTTCCGAAGGTCCTGTGGCTTTAGGGCTATCATATGAAGAAGGTCTCAGGCTCGGTGTTATCAACAGCCAAACAGGTACAGTCAGGGATCCTGCAACAGGAACAGTGATATCCCTTGACAGAGCCATAGCTGTTGGAATTATTGATGTTGACAAGCCGGCAGTGACCGACCCTACAACAGGAAGGTCATTAAGTCTTAGTGAAAGCATGGACAAGCAGATAATAAACCCAGTTACAGGAAAACTGGATGTGGACCGGGCTAGTGCTCAGGGTTTCAGTAACATCAAAGACACAAAACAAGTGTTGCCCATGAATATGCTGGATGCGGTAGCAGCTGGACTGTTCGATGTCAAGACATCGAAGTTCATGGACCCCAAATCCGGACAGCAGTACAGTTTACAGTCTGCCCTGAGCAACAACATTATTGATGGTTCATGGTCACTGTCAAAACAACCCCAAGAGGAGAAAGAGTGATTTTGAAACAGGCCATTAGAAAAGGCATGATCAATGGGAAAACGGCTCAGGTCCTGGACAAGACCAGCAACCAGTGGCTGCCTTTGCCCCAGGCCATAGAGAAGGGTCTGGTGCAGAACGCAGTGGACGAAGAGGCAGGCAGTGTGGCCGACCCACACAGTGGCCGGCAGGTGGCGCTGGGTCAGGCCATAGCCAGTGGAGTCCTGCCTTCAGAGAACCTGACGGTGATGGACACAAGGACAGGAGAACAGGTGCCCATGGATGTGGCCTATCGTCGAGGACGTGGGGACCGAAGTGGCAATGTGCAGGACAAGATGAGTGGCCAGAAGACCTCAGCTCAGGAGGCCGTCAAAATGGGACTGATGGCCGTCGTTGGAGCCCCTATCCTTGCAGGCAAAATGGTGGTGGATGCCATCCAGAGACACGGAGATGAAGCTGATGGTGCTAGCAGTAGCAGAGTAGCTCCTTCAGACAGGCCAGTCTCACAGAAGACTTCGGTTTTCAAGGAGAAGCCCTCCAATTCAGACAAATCATTCATCACAGATGTGCATCTTCAGCCTTTTGACAACACTACTCCACCTAAGATAAAAGTAGAGCAGCACATTGAAACAGAGACTAGTCCAGATTCTCCTTTCACTCAGAGAGGAAATCAGAACCTGATTTCCACTGTCAAAAAGACAGAAGTGGTGGAAGTGAGTGTGAACAGACAGCGTGAGCTTACCAGAGCATCGGTAAGTGATGTAGTGGGCCAGTCTGTAGCCATCTCTTCTTCTCCTATTTCAACTACACAGCATACAGACAGTGTACGGGAACAGCATTTGGTGACGGGTTCTGTCTCTTCGCTAGTCTCTCCTAGTAGCTCTGATTCTGTGCTTGTGTCTTCACAATCTCCTTTATCTGACCGCACTGTGTTAACCGGTTCAGAGCGCATTGTGATAACCAGATCCAAGCAGCTCACCCCACAGGATGTGGACATTGACTGGGCATCCAGTTCTGTCACAGTGAAAGCCACAGGGGGGAGAAAATGAGCGTGGCTGAGGCTGTGCAACAAGGACTGCTGGACTCGGACACAGTGGAAATGCTGGCCACGTCTGCTGGCTCTGCCACCTCCTCAAGCATCCACATTGACTGGGATAGAGCTCAGGTCACAGACACATCTTCAGGTCAGACCTATACCATCGACTCAGCGTTGAACCGGGGTCTGATTGACAAAACTACAGCCATGGCATTGAAAGCTGCCACAGACCAGAGTGCCCCTGGTGCAGACGGAAGGCAGCAGGCTTCTGTCAAAACTACCACCATCCTTCGGAAGCAGACACCTGAGGGGGTCTTAGTGAAACAAACGAGCACAACAGTGTCTTCTGATGACGGCACTCGAGATGTTTCCAGTGTCAGATACATCACCGTGCCAGAAGATCGACCCTACACTCTGAACGATGCTGTTGCTAACAATCAGTACATTCCTCAAACAGGACAGATCTTTGCCCCAGAATCTGGTCAGCCAATGACCATCAGTCAGGCTTTACAGCTGGGTGTGTTGATGGCCAGAAGTCCAGTGTTGTTGATCCTAGAACAGGACAGAAAGTCACCCTGCAAAAGGCCATTGATGAACGCATTTTTTTGACCCACATGCCGGCCAGCTGGTTCACTCTGACAGCATGGAAAGAATCACTCTGCAGGAAGCCTGCTTTGAAGGGCTGATCCCAGGAACCACAGATTCGGACATTCAGCCACGCAGTCCAGTGAGACACAAAATTGTCAAGGTCTCTGTGGATGCTATACCCTTAAAGGAAGCCATTAGCCGAGGTCTGGTGAATGAAGACAGTTGCACATTCAGAGACCCAGCTACAGCAGAGGTCATGCCTCTGTCCACAGCCATTCGCATTGGGCTTATCACTGACACAGAGGCTGAATCAGAGTTACCCAAACCTTTCACTCATGCTTATCCACAAACACAGATAGATCAGACACAGTCTGTCCATTTCGAAGAGAGAGCAGTGCTTAGACCAAAAAGCAGCAGGCAAACTGAACCTGATCATCGCCTGTCCTTTGCTGAAGCACTGGACATGGGTTACATCAACCTTCAGCAGCAGCAGTATACAGATCCCAATTCAGGTGCCCGAATGGCCATCCTGGATGCTGTCAGAGACCAGATTTTGGACACATCCACGCCTCTTGAAAGTGAACAGAGTGAAGGCATGAACATCATGACAGCTGTTGAACAGGGATACATGGATGATGAAAATGGTGTCTTCAGAGACCCCAACACTGGTCGCCAGATGGTCTTCAGTGAAGCAGTAAAGACTGGCAAGCTGAATCCAAAATTCACCATGTATGAAGTGAAGACCGGTGAGATATTCAGTGTGGAAGAAGGTCTTGAAGAGGGCAAGATTGACCCGAGAACAGGACAGTACATTGACCAAGAGAGAAACAGGACTATGTCTTTGCAGGAAGCTGCCAAACTTGGTGTTATAGCTGTTGTGGGTGCTCCATTTGCAGCAGCTATGGCAGCCAAAGATTCATTATCATCTTTCTTCGATAAAGGCAAGGTTGGTGATGAGCTAGACCAGCAGCCTGGTTTTACATTCCAAGCGACAACTGTCAACAGATAACACCAACTGCTTTAGAAATCACTCAGCAACAACAAATCACACCACAAAGTGAAAGACCAGAAGCCATGAATCTCATGGAAGCAGTGTCCAGTGGATGCCTAAAATCAAAGACCGGCATGTTCAAAGATCCCATCAAAGGTGAAGAGATGACGCTGAAAGAAGCAGTGCAGCGTGGTTTCATCAGGGGGAACTCTGCAAGCATTGTTGATCCCAAGTCTGGTCAGAAGAAGTTTCTTGATCAGGCTTTGAGAGACGGAACCATGGGCAGGACAGGCAGAGTGTCAAGTCCTAAGACTGGCAGTCCCATGAATCTAGAGGAAACCATCGTTCATGGATTACTTCTAGAGTCTGCTGGGTCTGAGAAGCCAGATGCTTCCACTGTTTTCTCCAAGACCACTAACAAAGTGACTGTGAATGCAGTGACTGACCCTATCACAGGAAATCAGATCTCTCTCTCACAAGCAGTACAGAAAGGAGTTCTTCAGCTTGACGATGGATCGTACACTGATCCCAGCACTGGCCAAAAGATGACGATACCAGAAGCAATTGACTCAGGACTGATCGATGCAACTGTCGTTGACAAAGTCACCACAAAAGAAGAGAAAACAAGATCAGGTTTCACTGCCGATGTTTCTTTTGCAGAAAGGAAAACACTGAAAGTTCAGTCGGTGAAAGACCCAAGAACACAGGAGACAGCATTTCACTGTCAGAGGGCTGCTGTCTCTAAGGGCATTGTGGACAGAGAGGGGAAAACACTACATTGACCCTGTCTCGGGAAAGACGATCAGTTTAGACTCAGCGGTGCAAAAACAACTGGTCCAAACATCTGCTTAGAGTCTGAGCTCATAACAGAAGAGAAGTATCACAAGTCCCAGCAGAATACTGTCACACAAACCACATCATTCAAAATTCAGTCAGTCATTGACCCTGCCACTGCCCAAGAAATTCCCATCTCTGAAGCAGTGCAGAAAGGAATTTTAAATGTTGCTGGGGGGGGACACTTCATAACCAGAGAACAGGAGAAACAATGATGGTGGGTGAAGCCTTAAAGAGAGGTCTGCTGAAGGGCAAAGAGACAAGCCCTAGCCATGTAGAAACTTTGCCCACCATTGATAGATCCCCACAGGACAGAAACAGTGTGTATGATCCACAGCAGGAGGAGTTCATCAGTTGGACTCAGGCTGTCAACAAAGGCCTCATTGATGAATCTGCCAGCACATACCATGTTTCAGAGTCCAAGAGCATACCTGTCTCTCAGGGAGAGAGGGAAGGTTTCATCAAAACCCAACAGACCATGCAACCTCTCAGCATCACAGAGAAGAGGAAGTCTTTGGATATTCTGTCAGTTTATGACCCCACTGCAGGAAAAGAAATAACTGTCACAGAAGCAGTATCCAAAGGCATACTGAACCTGGAGAAAGGAATCTACATTGACCCCACCCACGGGAAAGACAATGCCTGTCCAGCAAGCCTACCAGAAAGACCTCATCAAAGGGCAGTCCACACACAAACAGAGCTCAGGAGAACCTGTGCAGATCGGAGACTTCCTTGTGAAATCAGCTGTAGACACAAACACTGGCCAACTGATCCCTGTTCAGGATGCCATTAGACGCGGCATCATCAACCCCAAAGACGCGTTGTACTGGAACGCAAGCAAAGATATGACTGTGCCTCTTGCAGAAGCTGTGAAGAAGGGTCATGTCATACTAGAAACAGAAATACCATCTCCTGTGCTGACATCAGTGGTGCAGAAGTCCATGACCATCACAGCTGTTGTGGACCCAGCCACAGGTGACGAGCTGCCCATGGCGGAAGCCATCAGCAGAGGAGTGTTTGATCCAGACCAGGGAGAAGTCGTCAACAGTCAGACAGGGCAGCATATTGCCATGGACAAAGCCATTGACTTGGGGCTGATCAGTGCAGAAGTAGAGGAAGGCCACAGAGCTCAGGAACTGGTGATCATTATGGCCTGATGATTACTGACGTGAAGGACCCAAGGACTGGTAAGTCCATCACCATGAAAGAGGCCATTGAAAAGGGCATCCTGGACGAGAAGAAAAGGCCTTTACTTCGATCAGCCCTCCAACTCTTACATTCCTGTTAGGGAAGCTTTGAAACAAGGACTGGTGGAGGGGAAGGAGGCTGTGGAGGCTGGACTGTCAGAACACAAGAAGCAGGATGACAAGCACGTCAGTGTGAGCAAAGTGATGGACCACGCCACAGGTCAAGAGGTGTGGGCTTTGAAGAAGCAGTAATGCGAGGCATTGTGGATCAGCACTGCACTGTGTACAAGGACTCGCTGACAGGGGAAAAAATGAACATTGAGGAAGCCATGAAGCAAGGTCTTGTTGCTGGCACGGTGAAAAACCTTCACAAAGACACAACCACCGTCACACAGCGCAAACCTCTCGGAACCTATAACATCACTGGCATGAAAGACACCAAGTCTGGACAGGACGTCTCGGTGGAAGAAGCTGTTCGTAGAGGTATTTTAGATCCCAAAGGTGAAGTAGTGGACACAGGAACAGGCAGGTCGGTTCCGTTAGCTGATGCCATCAAACAGGGCTTGGTGTTCACAGAAAAGATAGAGAAAGATCCATCGGGAATCACCGCCAGCTATGCATCTGACAGATCGGGGATACCTTTCAAGGAGGCCATGGAGAGAGGACACATCGATTCATCGACCGGTACTTTTTAGAGCCAGGCAGTGGCAGGCGGTACACCGTTGACGAAGCAGTTCGCACAGGACTGTTGGTTTCAGCGTCGGCAGACCCTTCGAGTACAAAGGTTTGGGTCAGCAGGGGATGACACACAGCTTCCAGAGTGCTCTGAGCACAGGTCTGATTGACCCGGAAACTTGCCTCTTCTTAGACAGTACCACAGGAGGCAGCATCACACTGGAAGCAGCTCTGAGCAAGGGCTACCTGTCTCCCATTGCTGGCAAGTTTGGAGGCAAGGCTGTTGGGGAGAGTGTGGTCATGCTGAAGGGAGGGGTCTCGCCGTCTGTCACTGCGCACCGTGATGAATTTGTCGATCCCCGAAGTGGAGAAACACTGTCCTTATCTCAGGCAGAGAGCAGAGGACTTGTCCGTGTGACAAAGTTGGATGATCAGATGGGTCTCTCTGAGGCTTTACAGAGCGGCCTTGTGGACAGAGACACAGGACTTTACCATGACCCAGTGTCAGGAGACACCATTCCTCTTGATGAAGCTTTTCTCTGTGGTTTAGTGTCATCCAAAGACGCAACCAATGGACTCCAAGAGGAAGAGAGCCTACCAGCTGTTGAACACATTCAGAAGCTTGGACCATCGCGTCTTTCCTTGTCCAGTGCGGTGGCTTCAGGCCTCATCAACACTGAGCAAGGAACTTACAGAGATCCCAACAGTGGGCAGACTATTTCTGTCACTCAGGCCCTGCAACATGGCATTCTTCAGCCCACCCTTTCAGTCGCAGAGCCCTCGTTACCCTCCACTGGCCTAGAACCCACTGCATCCACCCACCAGTTTGTTCAGATCACAGAAAGATCCTCATTGGTCCCCAAGCAGGGTGCTGTGGTGGAAAAAGATGGCCAGCTGATCTCCAGGACCTCCACCACCACCACAGCTGGCAGTGCCACCCTCACCAGCACACCTGACTCCTTCATGGACTCCAGAAGTCAGGTGATCGACGCCAGCGCTGGTGATCACAGGATGGTGGCTCAGTCCGAGGCCTCTAGCTTTTGCTGACTCACAGATGGAGCAGGTGACGAGCGATGAGCAGGTAACTCTGAGTGAGCTCCCCTCACCAGACAGCAGCTCCTCTTCCTCACCCTTTGGTGTGAGTATGGATTATTGTCCTTTGTTGTCTTTTGTCTCTTAAAAAAAATTGTGTGTGTTTTATTTTGTCTTTCATTTCTCAATCATCTTGCTGTGCTTCTAGTAAGGATTTTTTTTTTTCTCATATCAGTCCATTTTTTTGGTATCATTTTTGTAAGGATTATTTCAGCTTTTTTCATTACCCATTTACAGTTTTACATTTCCCCTTTCATTTGAGCAATTCATGCAAAGTTATCGATGTGTTTAACATTGATTTGAAAGATCTGTGTTGTGACATGCTGTCTTTAGCTGTTTTCTTATAAGATTTTTAAAAAAGTTTTTATGGCACATTGTGTGTCTGTTGGTCATTGCGTTCCTTTGAAATGATTAAAGGAATATAATTTTTTTTTCCATTCAGTTTTGCAGCAAAAGCTTCGTGTGCATTTCAGCTACAATTCATAGTCCTTCCATACAGTGTTTGGGAATTTTCCCACATGTTTTCTGCAAGCTGCTAACAACAGCGTTGTGGTTACGCAGTAGGTGTGTGTGTGTGTGTGTGTGTGTGTGTGTAAGTTCACAAAGTATTTGAACAAGTGTGTTGATCAAAAGACAATTTGTAAATACAGGAGCGGGTTTTATTTTGATCCCTTTTTTAATTTTTTTTTTTTTTTTTAAAGTGAAGGGAAGGTGTACCAAAAAAAGGATAGACTGTTGCATCATTGTATGTCTGAGTATATGTGTGTGTTCATGCATGTGTGTTATGGTTAGACTAAAGTAAGGCTGAATCTCTCTCTCTCTCTCTCTCTCTCTCTCTCTCTCTCTCTCTCTCTCTTTTTGAAATGAAGCTTGAACGGTTAAGTTATTTGATATAAAAGTTTGCTGAATAAAGATGTTGTTTTTGAAATGGCTCACCTGTGTATGCTTTTTTGTTTATGCATATAAAGCTGTTTTGTTCTTTGAAAGTATTGTCTATAGTCCCTGTTAGTCTGCTTTTAAAAGACAAATGATTTGGTGTACACATGTATTCACATGTAGCTTTAAATAAAGGCAGGTAATATTTCATTCTGTCTCTCTCTCTCTCTCTCTCTCTCTCTCTCTCTCTCTCTCTCTCTCTCTCTCTCTTTTAAGATGTCTTTCAGTTTGTAGTCTTGTCAACATTTGTTTCAGTTTACTACCTCAAGTCTGTGTTTGTAAACTGTGTCCACATATACCGCTTGTATATTCTCTCTCTTCTCTCTCTCTCTCTCTCTCTCTCTCTCTCTCTCTCTCTCTCTCTCTCTCTCTCTCTCTATCATTGGCTTGTTTATTCTCTTGCTGTCTCTCATTTATTCTCAGCCTCTGCCATTTGATCCATTTGTTCTGCTGTTATGTTGCTATCTTTGCACTGTCATTCCTCATGGTGTGTCAGTATGATTATACAGCATATTAAAAGGTATATAACAACTTACAGAAAAAAACAAAAGTAAAACTATACACAATATTATATTGTATTCTTTTCGCACATATTTTGTGTGTGTGTGTGTGTATTTAAGTGGCCTATTGTGAGCTTTTGATTCTATCACAAAGAATCCTCCCCTTCTGTCCCCCCCCCCCCCCCCACCTCCACCCCACTCCCCCTCGCCCACCCCCTTCACAACCGATGTGATTACATGTACCTAATAAGTGGTTTCCTCTTCCTTTACGACTGCCTTTTGTGACATTACAGATGGATGTCTCTCCTGGATTGTTATTGTTTGCATTTGTACATCTGTGCCATGTCTTCAGAGTTTGTCCTTTTTTTTTTTTTTTGATGATGTTTGATGGATTCCCAGGGAGGGGATGGATTTTTTTTTTCTGTGTGCTTGTGTTTTTTTTTTTTTTTTGATAGAAATTCTTAGTAGTAATCATGAATGTACCCAAAGTGAATAGGATGCTGGATACTTGAATCATTGATTTGAGGGGGGGACGGGGAGGGGGTTGGGGTGGGGGATTGGTTCTCAGTTATTTGTGAGGTCATTTTTTTTTATTGAAATATTAATTTTTGGTCATGAATACTCGCGCTATCTCTTACACACACACACACACACACACACACACACACACACACACACAGATTAAATCTCTGTTTATAGATTGATTTGGGTTGGTGGGAGGACAGGCTTACACACTGAAATGACAGCCATGCTGTACCCCATTTCAGAATCAGAGCTTTCCTGTGTCCATGGAGAAGCGGGTATCAGGAGGGCTGGAAAAGAAAGAGGATGCTGCATCAAAGAGTAGTGTTAGATATGAACCGCAATCAGTGGCAGAAAAAGAAGGCAGGTGACACAGATGGCACTAACACTAGCACTAGCACTCCTCTTTCCTCTGCTGTGCTTCTGGGCAAGAATGTAGGTCTGCAACAGGGTATTGTATCCAATAGTGATACTCTGCTTTCTTCTTCTTCTTCTTCTTCTTCTTCACCTTTGGACAGTGCAGTAGACGCAAAAGTTAACAGTAACATAGAAGCTGATGCCTCCACTTCCGTCATGGTGGAGAGAGTAAATTTGATGACAGTTCTGAGTCTGGTACTGCGTGTCAACCTTCCAAGCAATCAGTTGGAAAAACACATGGAATTCAGAGAAAGGCTGATGAGGAGATGGAAGTTGGTGTGTGTGAACCCAGTCAGCAAAAGGTGTGTGTCCAGCCATCCTCAGATTTAGGGAAAAGCCAAACAGCTGATAACAACTTTGATGTTAGGGATGATCACCGCACAGTTGGATCCACTGTGACGAAAACAAGAGACTCAGAGAGTGGCAGTGTTCCATCACTTCCTGTGGACAAAAAGACCATTGATAAAGGTGACCAGGACATTCCACAGTCTGATTCAGCATCTTCTGACTTGAATTTATGTAAAAGGAATGGAGAAAGTGTCCATATCAGGTCTGTTCCTTCATCTGCAGAAAATGCAGACCTCAATGCAGGATTGTCTTCCATTACTCATTCAGAATCAAAGCAGGCTCCAGCTACACCACAAGGAGGAGAACTTTTTGAGACTGATCTCACAAACGGTTTTGAAAAACATGTCAGTGGTAGTCAAAGTGATAAGGATGCTGTTAGCAGTAACAGAAAAGGTGGGAAAGATGATGAACATGACCCAGAACAGTGCGCTCTGTATGAGTATGCCACACAGTTGTTTGACAACTTCTGGGATGACAGCTTTGAAAGAATGATTCATCCCAGAAAAGGGACAAAGCTAGGTCTGCAGGAGGCACTGGGGGTGGGTCTGATCCCAAAGAACATACGTGTGGTGCAGTTCCAGGGAGAGGACCCAGTGGGCCTGATTGAAGCAGTGGCCTCAGGCCAGGTGGACAGGAAGACGGGGAGAGTGGTCAACATGAATGATGGCTCGGTTCTTTCTCTGCAGGGGGCTTTCAAACAGGGAGTGTTTGCTGTGGATAAATCAAGCTTGTCCTCTGCTGAAGCCAGTCAGGCCCTGACCATATTAAGAAAAGAACTTGGAGAAGGACTGTTTGAGAAGATCAGGTCTGGGTCAGGCCAGCCTGCTGGTTCACTTCAGTGACAGACGAACAGGGAAAAGGTACAGGCTCCATGATGCTGTTGCACATTCCTTGTTCAGTGTGGATACGGCACAGGTCAGGGATACAGTGTCTGGGAAAGTGGTTTTCATGGGAGGATGGCCAGAGAGCAGGGATTGTGTGCGATCCTCGCAAGCTGTCACTTCACCAGCTTCTTCTGTCGCCACATTTTCATAAAAACCTTGAGAGTTTCTCCGACCCTTGCGGAGAAAGTATCCGACCATTGACACTTGAGGAAATGATTGAACAGGACTTTGTAGAAACATCAAGCCAGAAGTGTATGATCCACAGACAGAGAACTGGCTGACAGTGGAGGAGGCAGTTGACAACAATGTTCTAGACCCAATTCAGAACAGGTATTTTCACAAAAAGATCGGCAAGTTCATATCTTTACATGATGCTGTGGAATGTGGCCTCATTTGTCCAAAAGAAATACCATCACCACCATTTACCCCATCCAGTGAAAGTCCTGTCAATGGCCTAACATCAGATGAAATCATCCTGGACTCCAAAGAACTGGAAGATATCGAGCTTCCAGTTTCATTGTTCCAAGCTTTGTCTAGTGGAAGAGTCGAGCCAGAAAGCAGTGACATCCTTCTTTCAGCAAAGAGACGGATGTCTTTTGAATCAGCCTTTGATAAAAACCTGTTAGGTCTGGAAGACTCTTTCATTGTGGATCGGTGTACAGGTGTAGTGTACTCCTTCAAAGAAGCAGTGAACTGTGGTCTGGTGGAAGTGAGGACAGGCAGTGTCTATGACACTGTGACTGGCAAGAAGCTGTCTCTGGCTGTGGCCAAAGACCAGGGACTGATCAGAGACACACCACATCCCTTGCTTCCCTTGTCAGTGGCTGCTGAAGTGGACCTGTTTGACTTCGAAGAGAAAAAGATTCGCCATCCTGAAACTAAACAACCTCTCACCCTGACGCAGGCAATCGCTGAGGGCATTGTGGATCCACTCTCTCAGCTGTCGGTCCCCTCCAGAGGCAAAGTGACTCTCCAGCAGGCAATCACAGATGGAAGTCTCAACCTGGACACTCTTACGCTGACTTTTCCTGATGGCCAGTGTCATTCACTGCAAGAGTGCTTGGGACTAGAGCAGATGAAGCAACCAAATACGTATGAGTTTGGCCGCAAGATGAGCCTAACACTAGATGAGGCTATCACATCGGGGTTGTATGACCCTGTGTCCAATTCTGTCAGGTCTAGAGACAGTTACATTACGTTTGCCAAAGCGCTCCAAGCCGGCATGATCAACACTGATTCTCTGGTACGAGATCCCTACAGTGGAGACATTCTGTCCCTGAAGGAAGCATTAGACAAAAGGATTATTGACCAAGATTGCGGGAAAATGATAGACACAGAAGGAGTACCTGTTGCTCTCAATTTTGCCATGGAGAAAGGCCTCATTCTGAAATCCAAGGCACCCCTCAATCTGTCATTGTCTGAGGCTCTGGATGAGGGACTCTTCAATGTGATATCTAACCAGTTCCTGAACCCGGATTCCAATGAAGAGATTGATTTTTTCACTGCACTTGACCAAGGTGTTCTGGACACAGAATTCATCCGCGTCCGAAATACTCTGACAGGTGAGATTATGTCCTTTGACACAGCTGTTAAAGGAGGTCTTTTGGACATACAGACTGGAACTTGCATTAACATGGAGGATGGGGGAAGAATTCAGTATAGTGGATGGAATGGACAAGGGAATCATCATTGACACCAGCAGTCAGCCAGGACTGAACTTTGAGGAAGCACTTGATGAAGGTATCCTGGATGTTGACACTTGCACTTTCAAAGACCCCTATGGACAGTTCTCCCTCAACTTGAAAGATGCCATGGAATCAGGTCTGCTGAACAGGTTTTCCATTTCTGTTCGAGACATTAAAAGCAAAAAACTCTTCTCTCACTGGATGGAGCTGTGAGTCAGGGACTGATAGACCCCTTGACAGGCATTTTCAAAAAAAGTGAAGGCGAAGAACTTGCTTTTAAAGAAGCTCTTGAGAAAGGCATCATCTTTTCAGACTTATGCGTGCCTGCTAAGAGTCTGCTTGACACAGTGAAGCAAGGATTGTACAATCCAAAGACATGTAAATTTACAGATCCTGCCACTGGTAAAGTGCGAAGTTTGAGGGAAATGGTATCTGATGACCTGGTGGACCCACAGTTAGTGCTAGTGCTTGACAAAGGATCCCAGCATCTGCTGACATACAAGGAAGCAATGGATTCCAAGAGATGGATGTAAAAAGAGGACTGGTGGTTGACACAGAGACTGGGGAATTGCTGGACCTGAAGGAAGCAATGGAGCAAGGGCTCCTGCAAGAGAACCTGGGAAACATTGCTGTTTCTTTGAAACAGGCTGTGGACACGGACGACTGCACAAAAGTCATGGTCGCATTGTGGACCCACTATCCCGTAGACAACTGGTTGTGGAAGATGCTATTAACATCGGTCTCATTGATGTGTCAAAACTGCTGGTGAAGAACCAGGACAAGGATGTTTACCATTTCTGGAAGAGTCCACAAATGATGGCATTGTGTTTGTTGACGAGGACAGCATTGTTTATGCCAGGTTAGGAACTGCTGTTGATGTTGTCACTGCCTTCAAAGAGAATCTGTTGGTGGAGATTCCTCAGAATGGTTTCCTGCTGGGTGACATCCTGTCCTCAGGCCTGTATGATGAGGTTCACAAGAGGTTCAAGGACCCACTGACAGGCAAGACACTGACACTGACAGAAGCCATCAGCAGTGGTGTCATCAACGCGCGGAAATGCCACAGGTGGCTGTGCCAGGACTGGGGAAGTTTTCCTTGCAGGAAGCCATTGATAAAGGCCTTATTGATCCCCACACTGGAGACTATATATAACTGGACAAGCCACTGTCACTCTTTGATGCCATTCTCACTGGAAGAGTCTCTGCCTTAAGTGGGGTCACTGCCAGCAGTCAGAAAAGAGTCAAGAGAAAATGGCAACAGCACTTCCCTGAAACCAGATTACTCGCAGCTGGAAACAAGTGAGACCGATGACAATGGCTCAGAGTTGAACTCCATGCTATCAACTGTTGACAGAAATGCAAAGAAAGTCAAGTTACTCCAAGCCTCAGACATGGAAATTCTACCAGGAGCCCCTGCAGTTTTAACCAGAGAGACCGTGGATGCTGATGTTGCAGATAAAGGAGGTAGCCATTCTACTCTGAGTGTCCGAAGCTTTGAGACAGATGCAGACATGGTAGACTCAGCATCAGGGAAACACACAGTGAACAGAATGACAGACAGCATTACCTCCTGGACTGACAGTCCTCAGAGTTCTGTCTGTGATGATCAGACAGATGTCAGCCAACCAGATGTCCCGTTTTCAACACAGCCTTTGTTGCCACATATGAAATGTCATTCAGCCAGTAATCTGCTTGATGCAGCAGCAGAAAACAAGAGACTCAGCCGTGACTTAGAGCATGCGTCGCCCAGTTTGGGTGAGCTGCATTCGAGCAGTAAGATGCATTCGGAAAAGAGCATGACCACATCAGACTCTCTGATGGAGATTCACAGTGCTCGCTGGAATCCCTCCCACTGATGAGCTGTCAGCATCATTAGATTCACTCATACTGGATGCTATCCGTAAACAGCACATTGAGGAGAAACCTATTCCATTGTTCGACATCATCAAGTATGGCATCTATGAAGAAAGGACAGGTACTTTTCATGACCCTGAGACGGACGACATTGTGGGGCTTAGTGATGCCATCTCAACAGGTCTGCTGGATGATTCACAAAGAGAGGTGATCAACCCCCAGCTCAAGACAACCAATATCATTGGCAGAGGCCCTCCAGGCAGGAATTGTGGATGCTGAGAGTTGCCAGTTTGTGGATGAAAGCACAGGGACCAGACTTTCCCTGCAGCAGGCTGTGGATGTTGGACTGATCTTCAAGGACAAGAAACAGAAACTCAAACCAGTGGAGATTTATTTGGAAGAAGTTTTGTCTGACTCCACTTCCAGCGGCAAAAAGAAGCTTTGAAGAGCCTTCACCAATGGCATTCTTCACAGGTCCAATTCACAAGTCATCGACCCAGACAGCATTACAGGAATCACGCTACGTAGAGCTGCTAGTTTAGGTCTGATTGATGTGAAAACTGGAGAGTTCAAGAACCCTCAGACAGGAGAGTGCATGACTCTGGCTCAAGCCGTGGAGAAGGGCTTTATCCTGAGCCCCAAAGGCCTCACTTTGTACAATGCTGTTAGTCAGGGCTTGTACAACGAAAGCACTGGACTGTTCATCAACCCCAGCACCGGGGATCACAAGACCCTGCAAGACCTTATTCAAGATGATGTTGTGTCCTCAGTGTGCCTTGAAGTCAAGGATCTGTCTCAAGACAGCATAATTACTCTGGGCGAAGCAATCAAACGTCAGATCATTGATGACCAAGACGGTGTATATCTGTGCAAAAGCAGGTCAGTGAGGTACAATTTAACAGAGGCTGTTGCTGCAGGTCTCATTGTCAGCACCAGTGCTCGTGACGGACTTTCCGATGTTTCTCGAAGTTCTCTGTCACCATCCCCTGTACCGTTTTTCATGGAAGGCAGTGGTGCAGTAACTCAGCCAGCATATATGTGACAGTGTAACTCCTCTCAAGAAGTCTTTGTCTGATTCTGAATACTCTGACAAGTCCAGCAGTCTGTCACCTGCTCACGCCTACTCTGCTCCCAGTGTGAGTACACATTCCAGTCCTTCTGTAAAAAGAAACCAAGTCATTCCAGATGAATCAGATAATTCACCTGCCAATGTATGTGACCATCTGAAAGATGAAAGAACAAAACTTGTACTTGGTGCTGATGCGGTAAATGACAAGTCTGGGAGAAGTATGGCTGAGGTTACTTCCTGACACAGCTGGACCTGTATCAGAGAAGCAGCACAGAAGAATGCAGGGGAAGGATGGTGAAGAACCCCATGAAACCAACAGAAAATTATTGGATGCTGATAGTGAGACAGGCCAGGAACATACACACACTGATGTTTTCAAAGGTCATGCGCAGTCACTGACCAGTGAAGCACTGGGTCAAGAGTTCGAGGAACAGAGGCAGAGGTTACTCAGTTCCACTGATACACAAGTCAAATCTTCCGACATGAAAACACCTCTTCCATCAGCACACACATGGAATGTCTCGACCACTGGGCCAGGTCATTACATTGGTGACATGAGACTTAAGGATGGAGAACCAGTAAGTTCAGTTCATCCAAAAGGTCAGGAAACATTGACACAGTCACAAGAAATGTGTCAGTCTTTGGGTATAGAAGGGAGACCAGGAACCACGGTGGCTGCACCTAAGGAACCCAAAAGAATTGGTCCTGAACAAGACACATCAGGGGAAGTTCCTACTGAAAAGTCATCAGCAGTAAGATCAGTCTCAAAGATGAGATAGGAAGCACAATAGCTGGACAAACAGTGCAGAATATTGTTCAAAGACCACCAGAAAAAGAATTAGGACGCAGTGAGGAAACAGCTGTTGAAACCGTTAGCACCTTGGAGAAGAGGAGTGAAACAACTTCCTCAGCTCTGTATAGAATGAAATCATCTGACAGCAGCCCAGATGCTTCCGTACATGGTTCACCCAAGCCACATAAGAGCCTCCAGTCACCACTGAAAACTGAGGTAAGGCAGGAGAACACCTCGCCTGCTGAGCCCTGGTGAGCAAAACCAAGTGTGCTGAGAAGAAGTACAGGCAGAGTCAACACATGTTGAGACTGAAGATGTATTAGCTCCAGTGGCTGTCAGTAGTTCACATCAGCTGCCAGTTGGAATCCAGCATGTCCTCATATCTACACAGAATGGTGACCCTGTGAGATCAAAGGGAGTCAGCAACGCAGACAAGCCTGGCAGAACACCCAGTGACCCCACATCTTCCACTGAAACCAGTGATTCTTGGACACCAAAACAGGCTGGCAGGGATGAAGCAGATGAAGAATTAACTCGGGAACTACCTCCAAAAGAGAGCCAAGACAGATTAATTTCAGGAATATCCATCACGTCTTCAAACAAGCCAACAAGAGATCTGTCTGGAGTAGGTGTCCACAGGGAAAATGAATGAGTCAAAGGAACTAGAAAGTGAAACTCGACCTGAAGCAAAACGGCCAGTGTCTGACCAAGAGAGTGTAGGGGCAGGAAAACTGCAAGGTGGTCCAGACAAGCCTGGCATTGCTAATCTACAAAAGTTACCTCTGTCTGCTGAAGTGGAAAAAGTATTCCCCGATGCGTCCAGTACTACTGAGAAAATAGTTTCATCAGTTTGACCAAAAACCAGCCATCGAGCATCAAGAACATCTTAAACCAGAATTGTTAGGAAGTACCTCAGGCAAGCCTTCCCTTGTACACTCCAAGCTTGGGCAGAAGCTACCTGTGGTGTTTGACAGTGAATCACAGGTCACACCGCAGTCTGTGCTGAAACAGCCATCAGACAGTCAAGACATGCCCATTGCTGGTGTGCTTGTGAGCTCAGCAGATGGTCGACCCTCACCCAAACCCAAACGTCACCAAAGAGTTCGGTTCAAGGATGTTGGCCCTGAGGACACAGACGAGACCAGCAGTACAGCAACCACAGACAGCGTGGACACTGTAGAGGGATGGACGGATGACCCGGCCAGCAGAGTGGCTTTGAGAGCACGTGTCCAGCACAAGGGTCTTTCCCTGGACATGCTACAGGTCAGCAGTCAGGCTGACAGTGACGCCAGCACCCCGGAAGCGGAGGCCCCAAAACTGACGGACATGCTGTTCAAGCTCAATTTGAAGACAGGTTCCACAGCACGGGAACGTCGCAAGGTAGGCCTGCATGGGCCCTCAGCTGTGTTGTGCCAGTCCCTGCTCCTGTGGAGTGCCGTGCAATCCCAGCATGCCTCAGTGCTCACCACATTGCTTGTCATGCCTGAATGAAGTCCAGTGATGCCCCGGTGTTCTTGAGTTGGAACCCATGACTTGCTTATTGTGGCAGAGTCAGATGCCGCCCCAGTGTTTTGCCTGACTTCAGTGCACAGTTCTTTGGTGATGTTGCTGCACAGGGCATGTCAGCCTTTGCACTTTGTGTGCTTATTTCTTCTTGGATGTCATCACCGTAGAGGAGACATCGGTCCAGCATGTTGTGCATAGTCCCAAGTTTGTTGTGGTTCATTCATTCATTCATGAGCTACCATTTGTGCGAGTAGCGACCAATAAAAAACTGACGTCTGCATCTTGAATTCTTAATAAATGGCAGTTGATTTTCCTGTGACATCTCTGCCTGTTTGGCTTCATCTAACAAAAATGGAGTGTAAGCGTGCGTGCGTGTGTTCTGTTAACACCCACAGGTGAAGTATCAATACTAATATCGTTTGCCATACTAATGTAGAGAGTAGGTGTGCATGTCATGTGTCTGAATTTGAATATTGATGGCTTTTTTTGTAGGAAGAAGGCTTTTTGAAGGGAAATGATAATTAGCCGGAGTTTAGTGTAGGCATGCTTTTCAATATCCAAACCTTTTGTGATCCGAGTGTCAATTGTGATTTTGTAGTCGTGTGTTGTTTGTTGGTTTCATTTTTGTTGCTAGTCTTACCAGTTGTGTTTGCCAACATTCTGTGTAACTGTTGGTGAAAATAGCGTCCTCATCTTGAATTGCATATGCTAAAGAAGTTTCCTGTTTAATACTTTACAAAACAGAGTGAACCACTGTTGATAAGCTCTTTTTTTCTTTTAACTTTTTGAAAGACATTAGGATTGCTTACCATATCTTTTTTTTTATATTGTATCATACAGTGGTAGCATTATTTTATTCATGTAGTACTATTTGTCTTTTTTTTACATGATTTCAACCTTTAATGAATTTTGAAAGGCCATTTTATTTTCTGTTCTGACTAAATATGTTTTAATCAGCATGCAGGTGTTAGCGTATATATTTTACTGAACCAAAAAGGAGTGAAAGGTCAATAGGGTTGAGACAAAAGGTGTGCATCAGTATATATATGTGCATGCACACATGAATGCATGTATGTAAGTGAGTTCGTGTGTTTGTGTGTATGTGTAACGCATAGAAAGGGGAAGTGGTAAAAACATGTTTGCATTTACCACTTCAAGGGGACACATCAGTGTAACTGCAAAATTCTTTCGTTGCTGTGTGTAGATCAGAGTAAACTCTGTGAAGAAGTACATAAAAGATTAATAATAGATAACTCACTCTGTATCCCAATAATTCTGCACTTAATCATGTTTAAGAAGGAAAAAAAAGAATATATATATATATATATAATTTACTGTAACAAGCCAGTAGTCTTTTTGAAGGAGGGATGAGGGAGGGTGGGTGGGGGAGACAGGTAGAGGAAGAGAGGAGAGTTCATTTTCCATGTCATTTTTGGCCCATGCTTTTCTCAGTATTGAGTTTAGTCCTTGTAACATGCCTTGATGTGTACCGCTTCATATTGTACTGTGAATGTTGCATGACCATAGTGATGTGGAAAAAAAAAAAAGGCTAAAGTGAGCGATGGAATTGGATCAGTGTACGTGACAACAGTATGGAATGCACATGTTTTGTTTTGGCTAAAGTTATTGGTATGGACCCGGTTTTGTGCCTGTTTTGTCTAATTTTGTAATTCAGAGGAAAAATGTTACCTTTATTATTCCAACATTCAAGAGCCACAGTCTCAAGTTCCCTAACAAACATCAGGTCAGACATCTGTGATTTCCACGATGCCTTGAAGAACATGTTGTAGAAGCATCATGTATCAGACATCATTACTTGTCATGATACCACACCAGCTGCATATTCTGAAATCGACCTATACTATCAGTAATGAGTGTACTAGTATTTTGTGATGGAATGAGTAGAAGGATAGTCTCTCCCCCTGGCCCTTACCTCCCCTTCCCCCAATTACGGGGGGGGGGGGGGGATCAGTCTCAAAGAGACCAAATGTTGCCATTCCTCCTGCCTGGATTTTGCCTTGATCCATTTTGATTTCTGAAACCCAGCCAGTCCAAAAACAGTACCAGCATGTGGACATTGTTAATGTTGCAGATGGATCTTTAAAATGATGTGTTTTACTAGATGCCACAGGAGACAGCAAGGGTTATTAGGTTAAAAACCAAAGTTCAAGCATTCGCAAACAAAAAGCACTTTCTCATATCTGCCTTCCATAGGAAAGTCTTTGACAAGTTATCCATCACACATTTTACAGTTCTTCCGTTCAGCAACTCGCAGGTGCAAACTGCATCTAGGAAAAATTAATACTTGCACTGTCCATGGGCTCATAAAAAGTTATTTAAAAAAAAAAAAAGAAAATATAGTGGCAGAAAAAAAAAACAGATCAGGAGAAGAGAATGCAATGCAGTTGCATGGTAACACGTTTTCCTCCTACCCGAGATTCACACACAACACACACACACACACACACACACACACACACACACACACACACTTGAGCATGGTTTTTCAGTCTTATAACCTTGGTGTTCATTAACTCATGAACATTGTGTATTTTTCATTATCAGTGTGTAAACCTTGACAAGTACCCTTCTTTTTGTGTGTATACAACTTTACGAGCAGATGTGTGCATTTTGGTGTATGGGATGTGCAGGTGTGTTTATCGTTGAACAACTGTTTGTGTTTGTATATATGTGTGATATTTCCCCCCATGTTTTTTATGAAATGCTGTATTAAACATAATTACACCAATTTTGTTTTTAATTAAATGTTGTATCAAACATAATTACACCAAAAGTCATATTCTTAGTACCTGTATTAAGCCATTATATATAATGATTGACTGATTTGTCCTGACGATCAGAATGCTATATCATGGAAAACTTTGTCATCTGGCCTGTTTGCTCCTGTTTCTTCTCTCAGTGGTATAAAGTTATTTGTTTTGTAATCCATTATGTCTCCTACATCAAGAAGAAGTTTTTTTAAAAAATGCACATGCAAGCTTATTCTTTTCTGTCATGTAAAAGAACAGTTAAGTTTAGTATCTCTCTCTCTTTCTCTCTCTCTGAGCACATGCGCCACTGTGCCCCCCCCCCCCTCCCCATTTCTTTTTCTCTCTGTCTCTCTCTTCTCTCTCTCTTTTTTTTTTTCCCCATTTTTTTCCCATCCTACCCTGTATTTCTGTCTTGAACAAACTTCTCTCGTCCTATCATTTCTCTTTGTTAACTGTCTGAAAGTAACTGTGGCTGTTGTGGGTATTCAGGGCAGACTTGCAGACTCTTTTGACAACATGCTGCAAGAGCTAGGAGGAGAGAGCAGGACCAGCTGGCAGACTTTGAACGCATCCTCAAGAAGGATTCCCAGATGGGTGATGAGGCATATAAGGTCCGAGCCCACCTGGAATCGCACAAGGTTGGAAAGCTGTTTTCTGTGTGTGGTGCTCTGCATGTTTAGAACTGAGTTCAGTGTGCAGTGGTGGTGTGGTGACTGAGGATCTGTGTATACCTGATTCTCTGTCTCTCTGTCTCTCTCTGTCTGTCTGTCTGTCTCTCTCTCTCAGCCCCTTCCCCTCTCTCTCTCTTCCCCTCTCTCTCTATCTCTCTCTGCCTCCCTGCCTTGCTCTCCCTTTCTCCCTCTCATGGACTTTTCGTATTCTGTCTCAGTGCCTTTGCCTGCCTGCCCTGACCATCTCTGTTTAGTTTTAGATATGATTGTGTCTGTGTAGATGCATACCTGTATTTTACTGTCTTTGTATATTTGTTTCTTAGGTATGTGTTGTTTGAGTGTGTGTCTGTGTATTTGCATGCCTATATGATGTTGTTATTTGTAAAGACATTTTTGCAGAAACGTAATTTTACTACAGGTGTTTCTGTTGCTCTTCATAGGGAGCTATACTAACGCATAAAGCATGTGGCTTCTGGATGATGATGTTGCAGGGTGTTCACAATGAGATCATGGCCAAATGTTGCAGGGAGCTTACAGTGAGATCATGGCCAAATGTTGCAGGGTGTTCATAAGATCATGGCCAAATGTTGCAGGGTGTTCACAATGAGATCATGGCCAAATGTTGCAGGGTATTCATGAGATCATGGCCAAATTTTGCAGGGTATTCATGAGATCATGGCCAAATGTTGCAGGGTGTTCACGATGAGATCATGGCCAAATGTTGCAGGGTATTTATGAGATCATGGCCAAATGTTGCAGGGTGTTCATAAGATCATGGCCAAATGTTGCAGGGTGTTCACAATGAGATCATGGCCAAATGTTGCAGTGTATTCATGAGATCATGGCCAAATGTTGCAGGGTATTCATGAGATCATGGCTAAATGGTGCAGGGTGTTCATAAGATCATGGCCAAATGTTGCAGGGTGTTCATGATGAGATCATGGCCAAATGTTGCAGGGTGTTCATGATGAGATCATGGCCAAATGTTGCAGGGTAATTCATGAGATCATGGCCAAATGTTGCAGGGTGTTCAAAATGAGATCATGGCCAAATGTTGCAGGGTATTCATGAGATCATGGCCAAATGTTGCAGGGTGTTCATGAGATCATGGCCAAATGTTGCAGGGTGTTCACAATGAGATCATGGCCAAATGTTGCAGTTATTCATGATGAGATCATGGCCAAATGTTGCAGGGTGTTCGTAAGATCATGGCCAAATGTTGCAGGGTGTTCATGATGAGATCATGGCCAAATGTTGCAGGGTGTTCGTAAGATCATGGCCAAATGTTGCAGGGTGTTCATGATGAGATCATGGCCAAATGTTGCAGGGTGTTCATGAGATCATGGCCAAATGTTGCAGGGTGTTCATGATGAGATCATGGCCAAATGTTGCAGGGTATTCATGAGATCATGGCCAAATGTTGCAGGGTATTCATGAGAACATGGCCAAATGTTTGCAGGGTGTTCACGATGAGATCATGGCCAAATGTTGCAGTGTATTCATGAGATCATGGCCAAATGTTGCAGGGTGTTCATGAGATCATGGCCAAATGTTGCAGGGGTGTTCATGATGAGATCATGGCCAAATGTTGCAGGGTGTTCAGAGATCATGGCCAAATGTTGCAGGGTGTTCATGAGATCATGGCCAAATGTTGCAGGGTATTCATGAGATCATGGCCAAATGTTGCAGGGTGTTCATGGGATCATGGCCAAATGTTGCAGGGTATTCATGAGATCATGGCCAAATGTTGCAGGGTATTCATGAGATCATGGCCAAATATTGCAGGGTGTTCATGATGAGATCATGGCCAAATGTTGCAGGGTGTTCAGAAGATCATGGCCAAATGTTGCAGGGTATTCATGAGATCATGGCCAAATATTGCAGGGTGTGTCATGAGATCATGGCCAAATGTTGCAGGGTGTTCATGGGATCATGGCCAAATGTTGCAGGATGTTCAGAAGATCATGGCCAAATGTTGCAGGGTGTTCCATGATGAGATCATGGCCAAATGTTGCAGGGTGTTCAGAAGATCATGGCCAAATGTTGCAGGGTGTTCACGATGAGATCATGGCCAAGCAGCAGCCTGTGCTGTCGCTCATCTACAAGACAGAGCAGCTGATAGAGAACTACCAGGAGGAGCTGACCCCTGAGCAGGTCACTGAGCTCACCACACAGTCAGCCTTGCTCAAAGCAGCTCTGGACAAGGTCTGTTAGCTATCTCTGCCTATCTGTATGTATGTGTGTCTTTCACTGTCTCTCTCTCTCTCTCTCTCTCTCCCTCTCTCTCGGTCTCTTTGTGTGTGTCAGTCTCTCTCTCTCTGCCTCTTTCTCTCTCTCTCTCTCCCTCTCTCTCTCTCTCACACACACACACACACACACACACACACACACACACACACACACACACACACACACACACACACACACACACACACCAGCGTGTCTTATTTCATCACATTGGCTCTTTATATTTTGTTTAGAATGAGAGAATTTATAAGATCTTTAAAAACTTAGATCATTGAAGTACTAGTATACCTAAGATGTCAAACATACAGTAATTACAGTTTGGACAGATTCCAAGTAATATTTTGTTGGTTTTTTTGTATTCTTAACCAATGCCAAATTGTTGACTTCTCTAACATGAAAGAAAGTATGCCATAGTTTTGTAGGTCCTTGTGTTTATGCATGTATCAGCCACACATGCGCATACATGCACATGCACTCTTTCTTTTTTTTCCTAAAATATGCAGCTGGAATTGCTTAAGGAGAAAGAGAACTAGATCACAGTATATGCATATTCTTACACACACACACACACACACACACACACACAGATGACAAGAAGCAGAGATTCGTGTGTCCGTGTGTGAGAGCACACACTCACACACACTAACACCACACATATGAAGATGACAAGAAATGCAGATTCGTGCGTCCATGTGAGAATCGACAATGTTAAAATAATGTTTTTAAAGTGTGATTGAAGGGAAAGGATAATGCTCAGTTACTGATGCAAGGTCTTGTCTTTATATGCATTTGAAAAAAAAAAAAAAAAAAAGGGAAGAAAAAAATTATTGGGAATGTCATTGTCTCATGGTGCAGGTCACCAAAACATCAGAACGTCGGCTGGCCCATCAGAAGAAGGCGGCGGAGGAGCTGGGGAAGCTGGAGGAGGAGATGGCCAGGTTCAACACATGGATGACCACCACCACCAGCGAGCTGGACCGCCAGGAGGACTGCCTGCAGAGGTTTGAGGACCTCAAGCCTCTCTCACAGAGAAACAGAAGGTGGGTTGGTTTTTTTTTTTAAGATATGCTTTGTATGGAAATGTGATGTATTGAATTAAACGAAAAGCGGTACCCATACCAGAATCTTGTGGGATGGATAATGTGTCATGTTGCTTATAGCCCAGCCAACCACAAAGGGCCATATCAGGGCTGTCACCACGTTGAAATCAACTTGCACACACACACACACTCCACATAATTTTGTTGGAAGTAACGGATGAAAATAATGATGTACAGAAATGTTGAGGCCTTCTGACATTTTTCTACGATTGCTGTACATACATGGGATGGACAATTCTGACATCTTCATGCATTGATGGAAGGCATTGTACCCCTAGTTAATGGACTGATTGTTTTGTCTTTGTTGTAAACATGTATTTGTTTATCGTTTTGCCAGTTAAACAGATGGAAGATGGGGGTTCTCTTAACTTTTTCTTGAATATTTTTCCTGTTTTTTCCTTTGTTTCATGGGGGGGGGGGGGGGGGGGGGGGGGGGTGTCTTTAGCTGCTGTCTTTTGTGTGTGTGTTTTTTTTTTTGTTTGTTTTGTGGACGTCGTTCATTGTTTTTTTTGTATCTCTTTACCGTATATCTGCCCATTTTCAGTAGAATGTCTGTGTGTACTTTTTTTTTTTTTTTTTTTTTTTTTTTTTGCTGTCCCAACCTCTGTGCCACCTCAGAGGCAGTGCACCCACGCCGCTCATTCCGACACCCTGTCCACAGCCCCGGCCCGGTCGGCCCCGCCGCAGCCCCGGCACCGGCAATCCACAGGCAGCAGTTCAATGTCAAGTCGTCAAGAGGCCACCCACCGGAGGGAGACACTGCACTGCTGCCGAGTCACTTCAGTGTGTGTTCAGTGGCGCCTGTTCTGATCTAACATACGCAGGACACCACCTACTAAGCCCCCTACTAATGACAATAATTGCTTAGTCGCGGAGCCGGCATGAGTGAGCTCTCCCTCCGGAGGGCGCTTTCCACGTCCGTCCAACGACACGACAGCCCCCATGGACCGCCGATACCGGTGACCCCGATGGAACCAAACCAAGGCCACAGACGTGGAGAGGACATCGAAACTGAGGTCACCATGAGAGCAGGGCATGAAGGGCCACAGAATTTGAGACTTTTTTTTTTTTTAATGCTGATCGATGAGAATGAGGATGATTATGATGATGCTACAGATTTCCATTTCGGTCTGAGACTACATGACAGGGCTGTACTCTACGCTTCCTTTTATAATATATCCCGGCGTCAACCAGGCCCGAGAGATACAGACACCTGCAGTGTTGGTCAGCAAATTTGAGCAACACTCTCAGAAACGCATCCATTAAGTGGATGAAACTCGACTGTGTGGTCCCAGTCTTCCCAACTGAGTCCGCAGCAAACTCAACTCTGGGTAGGAGCGGGGTTGGGGCAGAAAAACCCACATGACTTCTGATGGGATTCAAACCCATGACCTCCCAGCCGGGAGTCCGCGACGCTAACCACTTCGCCACGGCGGCTGGTGTCTGTGTGTACTTTGGTTTTTCTTTTTATTTTCCTCCTTTCTTTTTTTTTTTTTTTTTTTAGTCTTTTCTCAACCTTTTATTTTCTTCACTTTTCTCTTCTCTTTTTTGTTCTTTTCTTTCTTGACCAGCTTCCTCTTTGGGACATTGTGCCCCTTGTCACCATGTCATGTTGCTAGAATGCCTTTTCCAAAGAGAGGGGAATAGGAGGCTGATGGGGTGTGAGTGAAGAGAGAGAGAGAGAGAGAGAATATGATGCTGTCAAGGGCAGAATGTCATTTCCTTACATATCTATTGGATTCAATTTGTCCGTATTGAATTTTATGTGAAAATGTGTCCAGTCCACTGAGACAGATTAGTATTTTGTTCAGTAAGCATATGTTTCAACTGGGAATGACTAAGAACATGCTAAAACTTGTCATAAGTTAATAAATTTGTTATCAGTGAGTGCTGAAAGGAGGTGTTCTATGGATTCATGGTGTACATTTGTTATGTACTGACAATGTACATTTGTTATGTACTGACAGGAACTGTCCAGCGATATAGTATCTCACCAGGCTGATCTTCGCTTCATGTCCATGGCTGCACAGAAGTATATGGAGGAGGCAAAAGTCAGTATTTGTGTATCCTGTGTGTGTGTGTGTGTGTGTGCTTTTTTTCCTTTAGGGTGTTTGTGTTTGTTTGCTTTGGGGGGGTGGGGGTGGGTGGCGGGGATTTTTTCACTGTCTTTTGAAAAAATGTTTTAGTTGTCTGATTCTGAGATATAAGTCAGATATATATATGTACGATACAAAAAACGGTAACAAATGTAAATGTGATCTCAAGTCTAAGAATTAACAAACAAAATGCCATTTTCAATTGATTTAAAAGGGGTAAAAAGGCATGAAATCCACCATTAGATATAGTGCCGCTTGATACAACAGGATTTGATTTTTTTTTTTTTTTGCATTCCGGTTCATCAGATCGATTGATAATAGTCTCTCAGGCGTATGCACAGTAAAAATCAACTAAAGTGAAGCCAGCTTGTGTATCTTTGAACACACAACCATTGGTAAAAATATGCTACACATGTTTTCAGCTGTACAAGCTGGAGATCGACTCCTTCAGGGCAGACCGTGTGCGCCCAGCCCGCCACAGCCTGATCAGCATGGAGTGCATGGCTGCTGACGATGTCAAAGACAGACTGAAGGATGTCACAGAATCCTACCACGACCTTAGCGGTCGGTGCAGCTCTCTGGGCGACCGCTTGGCCGACCTGTCGGGCAAACACAGGCAGTTCAACGATGCTGCCTTCAAGCTGCTGGACTGGCTGACGGAGACGGAAGGTCAGCTGGCCTCCTTGAAGCAGGAGAGCGGATCGCCCCCAGGCCCATCTGCAGGCCCAGCTGGACCGCCTCAAGTCCATGTCCATGGACGCTGTGAGTCAGCGCAGTCTGCTGGATGAAATGCAGCGCCGGGGACAGGATTTGACCAACAGGTAAGGGCAGTGATGATTGCGGGTATGTCACTGAATGCTGTTGAGTGGAACCAAGTTGTGAAAGAAAAGAAAAAAGTGAAAGGTAAATCTGTTGCTGGGATACTTGAAACTCAAAAATAAAAAAAAAAAGTTGTGTAATCTGGTTAATTTACTAGTGCTAACTGTAGGATGTGAAGAAAAAAGGGGGAGTGTTACTGCACTTATAATTATATTATGAATTGCCAGTCTAATTTATCCAAAAAAAAAAAAATTTCTAACTGATGAAACAGACTGAAGTAGCTTGATAGCGTAAATTTGTGTTTGAAAAGAAAAGAGAAAAGGTTGCTGTCACAAAAACTAACCCATGTTGCTGTTTGCTGTGCGTCCAGCCTGAGTGGCCAAGCCACGGACAAGAAAGAAGTGTCCAAACTGCAGAGCACCGTGAACGACATCTCTGCCCGATATGCCGCCCTGACCAACGACATCAACGCCCGCACTACCAGTCTGCAGGCCGCCATCACCCAGTCACAGGACGTGACCCAGGCCATGGACAGCCTGCTGAACTGGCTGGATTCAGCGGAGCAGGCTGTGGTGTCCCAGACTCCTGTGTCCCTGCACAGGCCTGTCCTCAACTCTCAGCTCCAGGGGTTCTCTGTGCTGCAGTCAGATATTGTCAGTCACCAGGTATGGGGATCTATGTTTGTTTTTTGTCTCTGTGCTGCAGTCAGATGTTGTCAGCCACCAGGTATGGGGATCTATGTTTGTTTTGTCTCTGTGCTGCAGTCAGATGTTGTCAGCCACCAGGTATGGGGATCTATGTTTTGTTTGCTCAGTCAGATGTGCTGCCACCAGTCATGTTTGTTTTGTTGTGCTGCAGTCAGATGTTGTCAGCCACCAGGTATGGGGATCTATGTTTGTTTTGTCTCTGTGCTGCAGTCAGATATTGTCAGTCATCAGGTATGGGTATCTGTGTTTGTGTTTTGTCTCTGTGCTGCAGTCAGATGTTGTCAGCCACCAGGTATGGGGATCTTGGCGCTGCTGTGTGTTTTGTCTCTGTACAGTGGTTGCTGTGATTTTCTCTCATCATAGTGAATATGTTTATGGCTCTCGTCTGTGGTGTTTTTATTTGATTGCTAGTAGAGTTCATTTCATTGCTGTATGGTGCTTGTGTTGATCTAAAATGTGTGTGATGCCAGTATTTATCAACTTCAGTCTTTTTATGCTATTTAGCTTCTTGAATTTTAATTTAGTGATGTATTTCATGTTATAGAAGAAGAAAATATAAGTATGTGAGTGTAAGTGCATGTGTGTGTTATTCTTCTGTTGTCTTTGGGCTAAAACCACACTTTTGTTGTCTGATGTTTCAGTCATCGCTGGAAGCGGTTCGTGCCTCGACAGATGAACTGGTGTGAAGAAGTGTGACTTGGACATTGCCCGAGCCATGACGCAGCGTCTGGCTGCTGTGGAGAAAAAATTCTCCCAAGTTCAGTCCCAGACTCAAAAACGTGACCGTGACCTTCAGGATGTGGACCAGAGCCTGCGAGAATTCCGAGACAAACTGGAATTGTCATCCACCTGGGTGCAGGGAGGCATCCAGAAGCTGGACTCCAAGGACCTGGCCAAGCTGCCCAGCGAGGAAATGGTGGAGCAGCTAGAACAGCTGGCCGCAGAGAAGAGGGTTCAGGAAAGGCATCTGGCTGACCTCAGAGCTCACGCTGATGGTCTGGTGTGAAGATCCACGAACAGGTGAGAGTGATCAGCCTCGTCAAGGGGTGACTGACTGTATGCGTCTGGAAAAGTGTATGTGGTGTATTGGTGGTAGTGATGATGTTGAAGAGTGGTCAGTGTTGGTGGATTGTGTTGGTGAGTATTGAGTGTTTATATGTGTGTTTTGGTTTACATTGAAAGTTCTTGCCTTCTCACTGGGATGAAAGTATTCTACAATATACACAGGGTTAGAAATAATAGAAAGTAAAGTTCACGAAACGTAAACTAATATGCAGACATAACCAGCCGCCGTGGCAAAGTGGTTAGCGTCTCGGACTCCCGGCTGGGAGGTCATGGGGTTCGAATCCCATCAGAGTCATGTGGGTTTTTCTGCCTCAACCGGCTCCTACCCAGAGTTGAGTTTGCTGCGGACTCAGTAGGGAAGACTGGGACCACACAGTCAAGTTTCATCCACTTAATGGATGCGTTTCTAAGAGTGTTGCTCAAATTTCCTGACCAACACTGCAGGTGCCTGTATCTCTTGGGCCTGGTTGACGCTGGGATATATTATGAAAGGAAGCGTAGAGTACAGCCCTGTCATGTAGTCTCAGACCAAAATGAAAATCCATAGCATCATCTTAATCATCCTCATTCTCATTGATCAGCAGAAAAAAAAAAGTGTCTGAAATTCTGTGGCCCTTCATGCCCTGCTGTCATGGTGAACTCAATTTCGATGTCCTCTCCACGTCTGTGGTCTTGGTTTGGTTCCGTCGGGGTCACCGATATCGACGAGTCCATGGTGGCTGTCGTTGGACGGACGTGATGGCACCCTCCGGAGGGAGAGTTCACTCACGCTGGCTCTGCGACTAAGCAGCTATTGTTGTCAGTAGGGGGATTAGTAGGTGGTGTCCTGTGTATGTTAGATCAGAACAGGCGCTACTGAACACCACCGAAGTGACTCGGCAGCAGTGCAGTGTCTCCTCCGGTGGGTTGCCTCTTGACGGCTTGACATTAATCCCTGTGGATTGCCGGTGCCGGGGCTGCGGCGGGGCCGACAAGGGCTGTGGCTGTGGATGGGGTGTCGGAATGAGCGGTGTGGGTGCACTGCCTCTGAGGTGGTGCAGAGGGCTGGGACAGAAAAAAAAACAACTAATATGCAGACACCTGCACACTATTCTATATGGTCTCATAAAACAAAGCACAAAGCAGTCAGTGAGCACATATAATCGTGTAAGAGAAAAAAAATTCCGGTGAGTTTTGATAAGTGAAGGAGACTCAATCAGGAAGAAAAGAACACTGTCCCTGTTTGAACACTTGTGAAGGTATGAAATGAAGAGAGACTACGTTAGTTTATTTCAATCAGCCCAGCACTATCAGATGATCTGGCACCCCCTGAAATGCTCTTTCAATATGACAATGGGTCATATGTTTAGTACGTGTAAATGAATTACTGGAGAGAAAGTAAACTCAAGAGCAAACAGGTGAAATATGTGATATATCTCTTTGTTTTTTTTTTTTGGGTTTTTTTTTTTTTTTTTTTTTTTTTTTTTGTTTTTACACACAGTCTTTTAAACGTTTTGCTTAACAGAAAAAGCCGTCAGATTCATAGAACATACCTTGCCTTGATTGCCCAGGTGACACATCAGCAGTGCAAGAATATGTTGTTGAGCTGGAGAGGAACCTAGCTGCATTCGACAGCTTGCTGGCGGCCCGACACCAGGAGGCTGATGCCAAGGAACAACAAGGCAGCGCCTTTGAGAGTGCAAAGACCCTGGGCCTGCTCTGGCTGTCCCAGATGGAGGCTCGACTGGACGAGTTTCAGGCTGTGGCCATTGACGTCGCCATCGTGGAGAAGCAAATCACACAGCTGCAGGTAATTAGTGATCTGCAGAGTGGGTCCGTCGCATTCACCGATTGTGTGTAGGATAAATGACTGTATCTGTAGCCACTAGAGTAACATGAACCGAGCTTGTATTTGTGTTGTAGGATGAGTGCTTGTTGTAGGATGAATGCTCATTGTATATTTGTCAGTATTAGAATTGTGTGTTCAGTGTTGCCTGTATTACATTTCTCTTGTTCCTTGAAAACCATGTTAAGTGGATTACATTGTCCATTTTTCTTACAATGCAGTATTGGCAAAGTGGAAATAGTAGACTGAACTGAACTGAACTGGTCTATGTTTAGAAAAATGTAATTAGGAGGGGGGGGGGGGCGGACAATTTCTGTGGTTTCAGCAGCAGCTGAAGTGGGCAGTGCTTATATTTTATTTCATTCTTTAATATACATTTTTTTATGCATATGCATGTATGCTAAATTTTCACAGTCATTAACATTTGGCTTGATCTGAGAAAGTGCTATGGGTCAGAAAAAGCAAGATAGTTTATCCTTCCCAAGTTTGTATTTTATGCATACTAGGCACAGAAATGTTCACATATTATAATCAATAAGACCAGATCACATGACTGAAGCCCGTGATGTTTAGAGCATCCCATCAGTACACACAGGAAGATGAAAACTATACAGAGACAAAGCCAGATACTGCACAGCTGTGATGATGGTATGTTTTTGACAACTTAAGTCCTTTGTATTCATGTGAATTTTAAAAATCACCATCCAGTGTCATCTTCCTTGTGTGTTTCTTTAACTTTGACAGCCCATGCTTCAAGAAATGAAGACTATGCACCTAAGGTGGATGAAGTCAATGACTAGGCAACACTTACGAAGCCATGGTCAACCCCAGTGAACGTCCCATGAGCCCCATCCGACGTATGGGACGTAAGTTGGCTTTCCGTTTCACAGCGCGTTTCCTTCTCACCACATTTGTTATTGCAGAGCGCCTCTGTTTTGCTGAGAGTGACAGGAAATGGGGGCTGTGAGTGTCTTGGTCTCTAGGTTCTTTGTGTGAAACACTGTGTGATTTTGGTTTGGGATTGCAAGTACACAGGAGCAAATCCAGACACTGCACAGCTGTCATGATGTTATGTGACCTTTTTGACAACTGATGTCATTCGTGTTCATATGAATTTTAACATCACCATCCAGTATCATCATTCTTGTGTGTGTTCCTTTAACTTTGACAGCCCATGCTTTCAAGAATTTGGGAGTTAGGACTGATCAGAACATTTCTTGGAGAAGTTGTTACAGGTTGTAGTTGTACTACTTTTCAAACTGATAGTGATCTTTGCTTGTTTTGGTCTCAGACATGTACATTTACGTATATCATTATAGCAATGTAAATAAGTTGCACAGAGTGACCAACTGTTCAAAAGATCCATCTTTTTAGATACATTATCTTATTATAGCTGTGTTTCTTTTGCATGTGATTCATGTAAGAATATACAGCCCATTGAAGTAGAATCTCTTCTTTGTGTCAGGAATTGAAATAGATCATTTCATTTCACAGATATTGCAGTTGAGAGATAGGATCTGTTATACTTGGAAACATACATGTTCATTGTTGCCAGGAATTGTTTTTAATGTATTCCATGAATTGTACTACTTTTTTTGTACAGATAGAAGAAATTTATTCTTGCAAAAAAGAGCCTGATCATTAACATTATTTTCAAGAATGTAATAATATAGTTCTGTACTTTTTCAAAGCAAGAATTGTTGAAAAGAAATGCACATTCTCTTTGTCTATATGTACTCTTGTTTTGGTATTGTATTGATTGTGTTTTGCTTTGTAGTTCTACAAACAAGCTTTTGCTTTTGTATATTTCAGCAGGATTAACATGTAGAAAGTAAATGATCATGCATAGATGTTGGTAGGGGTGCAGAAAAAAGAAAATCAGTGAAAACGAAATAAATTCTACACCCTCATTGATCATAACTATGAAAAGGAGTCTCATACTCTGTGGCCTGCAATGTCCTGCTCTCATGGAGACCACATATCCTGTTTGCTGTCCATGTCCATGCCCTTGGTGATCTGTATCAAAGTGTTGGAGTCAGCAGGTTCATGGAGGCTGTCATTTTCACAGATATGGCTGTGCCTTCAAGAGGGGCTGCTCACTCACACTGATTCTGTGACTAAGCAGTTATTGTCAGTAGGAGGCTCACCAGGTGGCCTCATACATACACTGGATAACAACAGGCACAATGGAACACCACCAGAGCGACTCAGCAGCAGTGCAGTGTCTCTTCCGGTGGGTTGCCTTTGGGCAACCTGATGTTGTTTGCTCAATGTAGAGCGCTGATATTGATGCTATGGCAAGATGCTTCTGGGTGTGGCTGTAGTAATCCCATTGACAGGGCACAGAATATGAGATGGAGGAAAAAAAAACAATGTTGAACATTGTCTGTTGTGTGACTAACCCTCATTTCCCTCTTCTGCCCGTCCCTCGGCTCTGTGTCCCAAACAACCACCACCACCACCTGTGTTGTCGTCATCATGGTGTTAGGATCACGGCGTCTGCCTGGAATTATGTCCCCGCGGCTTCGAACTCCCTCCCCAACCTTCCCTTTGTCCCCCACCGCCCACAGACAGACAGAGCCCCATGTCCAGCGAGTCCAGTGGCGTCAGCAGTCGCAAAAGTTCGGCGGATAATCTGCTCTTGGATGGTGAGCCCTGTCATTCTTATTTCCCCTTATTTGTTCTGTTGTCGTTTTGTTGGTTGATCTTTCCATGGTGTTTGCTTCCCTTCGTTTCTTTCTTGTGTTTGTTGGCTGGTCCATGTTGGGATTACCTTTGTTGCTTGCGTCCTCCATCCCAACCCTAGACCTGGTTTTCCTCCAACCAGCTCATCTTTGCATTCTGTGTTTCTTGTTCGGAAAGAAGTCATAATGGAAGGTAGTTTGCCACATGCTTCTCTGGCTCTTGCTGTGAAACATGTTTTTTTGTGCATCCATTAAAGTGTTTTGGAATTTTGATTATCTAATACTGATTTCAGTATTTAATACCATTCTTTATTTGCAGCTTTTATGTTTTTGTTTTTTCCTTTTAACCAGTTTCTAACAAAGAATTTTTCACTTAAAAAAAAAAAAACATAATTAATACATACTTTGCCGCCAATATTATTATTGAATGCTGAAAAAAAAATCTAACATGTTTGTGATTGTGTGTTCCTCTGCTTTCAGTTGATGTACATTTTGTTCAAATGTTATTTTATCACCAACAGTATGCATTTTACACCATGCTGTGTCATTGTTATGTAGTTCATTACAGTGTTAATCAGTTGCTTGAATTAGTCTTTAAAATCTTTGTGGCAGTTTTTTTTTCGAGTAGTTTTACCCTCTTGATATTTAAACAGATTAGCTTTTAAGATTAAAAACTTCATTTACTGTCATACACACACGCACGCACGCACGCACACACTTTAGAGACATGCCTTCCACGCCACCACCCTCCTTTCTTTTTTCCTTCCTGTTAATACACACCATATACTATGCATATGCACATTCATATAGTCAGACTCAGGGTTTCATGCTCACGCATGCACAAACGCATGCATGCATGCACTCACCCATGTGTGCACCCACACGCACGCATGCACATGCACACACACACACACACACACACACACACACTGCTTACTCGCTCACTCACTCACTCATATACACATTGCAGTACGTGATTTAGTGTGCCTTTGCATGTTGATTGTATTCTTCTTGCAGAAGCTTTGTCCTAGAGTGTTGTTGTTTCATTACATTATTTTCAGCTGTTCATTGTGTACATATATTTCGTAAGCTTTGATTCAATGCAATTTGTAATTCATTTCAGTCACAGCAGATTGTGCTATACTTTTCTTCTTTTTTTAATTAATTCTTGAAATTTAGGACAAAGATATGAACACATTAATTACATATTGTTCTGTTTTTGTTTTTACCACTTAGTTAATGTTCTGATACTGCAATTGATTGAGTCAAGGTTACAAAAAATGTCTGTTCCCTTATATGCATATGTATGTGTGAGTGCGTGTGTGCGCGCAAATATATATGTGTGTGTGTGTGAAATGCATGCATGTTTGTGTGAAAAAACATAGATTTCTGTTTTTTTTTTAAGCTTTGTCTGTTTCAAAACAAGCATATATATGTTTTTGTTTATATAGGCACATACTTAAGAAAAAATTAGAGGACACATACTTTATAATTTGGCACTTTTTCACACGCACACATGCATATACATGTACACGCTCACACAGTTTCTCTTTCTTTACTGTCTGTTTACACACTGGTGTGGTCCGTTTTCCCTTAGACCTGTCTGAGAACCAACAGCAGCTGTTGGACATCAACCAGCGTTATGAGATCATCGGGGAGCGGCTGCCGATCGTCAGCAGGAGCTGCAGCTGATGCTCACCTCCATCCGCACCTTCCTGCAGGACCTGCAGGACCTGCTGCACTGGCTGGATGACAAGGACAGGCAGACCTCCCCCGACGACCCCTTGCCCACCAATGAGAAGGAGGCCAAGAAGCAGCTCAAACGACACGAGTAGTAGTATCCGTAACGGCATCATAAAAGCAGGATTTCTTGTTTGTTTGGTTTGTTTTTTTTTAAAAAGAAAATAGATCAAGAAGCAGTGAGCTAATTGGGATGTTATCCTTTTTTTTTTTGGCAAATCAGAAAGAAATTAGAGAACAGGTCAAGATGTATTTGAAATGACATGAGGTAGTATCAGCTATAAAAGTTGTGAAAGAGGAGCTGTTTTAACAATGGTCAGTTGGTCAGGAAGGAACTCCAGCATGGCATATCACAGACCTGTTTACCCTTACAATTTTGCCATAATTCTTACAGAAAAAAATCTAAAGTACAGGAATATAAGCCCCCTACCCCAAAATTACGGGGAAAAAAATTCAAAGAAAGACAATGGTTCACGAAGTTTTGTCTGCTACCGTTTTGGTCAAAAGCAGTAAGAAGACATTTCCCAGCATGCCTTACGTCTTTTACCCTGTTAAAGATGGCGATGAAGCGGTCTTACATGCCAACAGCCAGCTTTTCCAAATCTTCAAAAGTTGCGAAAGTATTGCGATTATGAAGATTACAGGCTACAGGTTTTTGTCTGAGATACTACAGGTACACAGACTAGGGGTAAACAGGTCTGCATGTCTGGAAAGAGGGTTTACGTTTGTTTACATTCTGTTGCCTTAGTTTCACTTATAGCAGAGAGGATGGTTTTTAGAAATCCATTTTAGTTCTATGCTGTCTGTTTCACTGCTTAGATATGAAAGAAAGATGTCTTGGGGCTACAAACTTGCTTTTGTGTGAAAGAAGATTAGATCTGCTAACTACAAATTCAGAGACCACATCACTTCGGAATACGGCTTTTTCATTGTTACTTGTAGTCGTTTCTGTTGAAAAAGAGCAAATGGTTAAGGTAAGGTGAGGTAATGCTGCTTATAGCCCAGCTGACTGCAAAAGGGCCATATCAGGGCTGTCAAGACGGTTAAGAGGTGGTGGTGTTCTATAAGAGAATCATATGAATGATAATAGATCTGTGACTGTGATTCTCTGTGACCCCAGGCCTTCCATCGTGAGCTGCTTGGGAAGGAAGGTCTAGTGGAGGACATCCGCAAGAAAGCCCAGGACCTTCTGAAGACACGCCGCGGGGTGCCTGGAGAGGAGAGCCTGCAACAACAGCTCCAGGAGCTGGGTATGTGTGAAAGTCCAGACTGGGCAACGACTTTGAGCTTTTTCAGATAAGAATAGCCTCTTGCACAGTCTGTTGCATTATTTGTATTTGTGTGATTTTGTTAAAGATAAATGATAACTGATGATAGATTCATGCACAGTCAGTGGTTTATTTTTTAAGCTTTGCATTTTTTTTTTCTTACCTGTGTGCTAAAGTACTGAAAAGGAAACATGCTTACTCACACTGTTTTTACTCACACTGTTTCTGTGACATAGCAATTAAAATGAGCCTGGGGTTGCTAGTGTGTAAGGGTAGCTGGACTGAGCGCCATTGGATTAGGACATGAAAGAAAAGACCGCTTCAGATATGAATGTGTACATATCTCCGCCCCGGAGTTAGTCGGACAGTGAAGAGCCAAAAGTTCAACATATTGTCAAAGCCTTTTTCTCTTCTGTTATCTTGAATCTATGTACTGTGCCAGTCTTGTGTACTGATCAGAATAAAGTTTGTTATTTGGGGATTCTTGTATATGTATTTGAAATCCAAGAATGTTACAGTTTTATTTTCCACTCTTGCAGTGTTAAGTTGAATCAGTTCTCATGTTTATGCTTGCAGATGACAAGTGGCATGGTCTACGTGCTTCCTCAGAGCAGCGTCGAAAGAGCTTGAAGACATGGTCAGTGACCTCCGTGACCTGCGTGAACTGGAGGACCAGCTGCTGCGGTGGACTGGGCAGAAGGAGCGCATGCTGGACGCTTTAGGCCCCGTGGCCATGGAGCCCGCCATGCTGGCGTCCCAGCTGGAGCAGGTCAAGGTGAGCACTGAACTGTCAGTTTGGGGCACTGGCTCTGGAATACAAAGAAAAAACAGATCTATTCTGACAAATTCTTGAAAAATAAAGCAACAAATATTTTCTTTTGCAGGTTTTTTTATGGTTTGGTATTCCGAAAAAAATTGAACCGTCAGTGTTGAACATCTCATGCTAGGCATCTCTCAAGCTGTTTAATCCGTCCATTTAAGTCATTGTGAAGGACTCTGTCATATGAAATTCTTTTCTGTCGTAGGTATTTAGAGTGAGTGACTGAGTAAAGAGTGTGTATGTGTTTGTGCATGTACGTGTTTGTGCACGCATGTGTGTCAATTTTAGCATTTGTCTGCAGCATAAGCATAAAGGTGATAATGAATGGTTGTCTTGTCCCATTCAGGTCTTGAAAGAAGAGTTCTCTGCCCAAGAGCCAGCCTACGATCAGTTTCCTGAACTGTGGCCATGCCATTCTGGACCGCTGCAACCCTGAGTCCCAGGATGGCAAGGCCATCAGCCGCAAGCTGGACTCAGTCAGCAAGGCATGGAACCGCCTGCAGTCACGACTGGAGGAGCGCAGCAAGAGCCTGAGCTCCGTGGAAGGCATCAGCACCGAGTTTGCCACGGTGACCCGTGGGCTGGCCGACTGGATGTCAGACTTCACCGACAGACTGGATCAGATGGGCCCCGTCAGCAACCAGCCCGACAAACAGGAGCAGCAACTGGAACACGTCCAGGTAGACAGAAACATCTATTGCTGGCGCGTTTTGTCTAGTAACTTGTTTGTCCTTGTTTTTGGCGGATGCACTGAGAATTATTCTTAAAATTCGGATTGATTTGTTTTTCTTTGACTGAAATGTGAAAATATCTGTTCTTTTTCCCTTTTTTTTAAAAATGACATATTTTGTGAAAAGTATTGGGCATTCAATCACAAAGGCGATGGCCAGGGATTGGTGATGGTTACTGAATTTCATTTTGCAGAAAAGTCACTGTGTAATTTGCAGTTCTCTGTGCTTATGGTCTATTCATGGAAAAAAAAAAAAAAAAATCCAAACGTCTTTGAGTAATATACACAGTCTGGGACACAGCTGTTGTGCAAGGGGTTCAGGGATGTCTCACCTGTTGTCCAGGAACTGGAGTCCAATCTGCTGGAGCAACAGGCCCAGGTGAAGCGTGCCCGTGATCTGTGTCGGCAGCTGTGTGACAAGGCCAAGGACCCCTCCACTAAAGGAGATCTGCGCATCAAGCTGTCCGCCCTGGAGAAGGACTTTGGTGACACAACCAAAAAAACTGGGTCAGTTGATAGATAAGTGTGACTTGGCAACACAACCAAAAAACTTGGTCAATTGTTAGATTAGCACAACTTGGTGACACAACTAAAAAACTGGGTCAGTTGTCAGATTAGCACAACTTGGTGAGGCAACCAAAAAACTGGGTCAGTTGTCAGATTAGCACAACTTGGATGACACAGCCAAAAAACTGGACCATTGTTAGAATAGCACGACTTGGTGATAAAGCCAAAAAACTGGGTCAGTTGTTAGATTAGCGTGACTTGTTGACACAACCAAAAAACTGGATCATTGTTAGATTAGCACGACTTGGTGACACAACCAAAAAACGGGGTCAGTTGTTAGATTAGCATGATTTGGGGATACAACAAAAAAAAAAACTGGGTCAGTTGTTAGATTAGCATGACTTGGTGACACAACCAAAAAACTGGGTCAGTTGTTAGATTAGCATGACTTGGTGATTCAACAAAAAAAAACTTGGTCAGTTAGATTAGCATGACTTGGTGATACAACCAAAAAACTGGGTCAGTTAGATTAGCATGACTTGTTGATACAACCAAAAAAACTGGGTCATTTGTTAGATTAGCATGACTTGGTGATACAACCAAAAAAAAACTGGGTCATTTGTTAGATTAGCATGACTTGGTGACACAACAAAAAAAACTGGGTCATTTGTTAGATTAGCATGACTTGGTGATTCAACCAAAAAACTGGGTCAGTTGTTAGATTAGGACGACTTAATGACACAACAAAAAAAAAATGGGTCATTTGTTAGATTAGCATGACTTGGTGATTTCACCAAAAAACTGGGTCAGTGTTAGATTAGCATGACTTGGGGATACAACAAAAAAAAAACTGGGTCAGTTGTTAGATTAGCGCGACTTGTTGACACAGCAAAAAAAACTGGGTCATTTGTTAGATTAGCACGACTTGGTGATACAACAACAAAAAAAAAACTGGGTCACTTGTTAGTTAGATAGCGCGACTTGTTGACACAACCAAAAAAACTGGGTCATTTGTTAGATTAGCACGACTTAGTGATACAACAAAAAAACTGGGTCACTTGTTAGATTAGCATGACTTGATGATACAACCAAAAAACTGGATCATTTGTTAGATTAGCACGACTTGGTGATACAACCAAAAAACTGGATCATTTGTTAGATTAGCACGACTTGGTGATACAACAACAAAAAAAACCGGGTCAGTTATTAGATAAGCATGACTTGTGTGGTACAACCAAAAAAAAACTGGGTCACTTGCTGGATTAGCATGACTTTGGTGATACAACAAAAAACTGTGTCAGTCGCTGGATTGGTGCTTATACTTTGAAGTGGGGTGTTTTTTAACAAGAAGTGTTACATGTTAAGTTTCTCATACCTTAGTAATGATAGATTTATTTGAGATTAAAAAATGACAAAAATACTTAAACTGTGTTTGCATTTAGCAAGATGTTGATTTTCAAGTAAAGGGTTTTTTGTTTGTGCTTTTTTTTTGTTTTTTTTTTGTTTTTTTTTTGTTTTGTTTTGTTTAAGGTTAAAGGTGTTTGACACAACGTTGAGATGATAGACTCAGTTGACACAAAAATTGAGATGATGTATTGCTAGCTACCCCATACAGCAAGCAGCTGAAAACCATCCATGCAGCAGAGTTACTCTGGGGTACTAGGGTTACAAGATGCTAACTTCTGAATCATTACACAGTTGTTATGAATTATACTCTATCTTAACCCTCTTCAGTATGCACTTATCTGAGCTTAGTTACGCCGAAAACCATCGGCAAGATAAGTAACTCCGTAATTTGAACATGGTTTCCCAATTTAAAAATCAATTTAAAAGACAGGAAAGGAAATAATGAAATGAAAATAATTTTTTAAATTCCTACGAATATATATGCTTCTATATCATAAGTTTGAAGAATGTCACATGAGCCATTTACTTGGGGGGGGGGGGGGGGGGGTGGGGAGGAATCTTCTTCAGAGCTTTCTTCTGAATCGTTGTTCATCATATATCGAATCTCATCCCAGTCGAAATCTAGGTCACTCTAAGCTTCATCACCCAGCACTTTCACTAAGTCTTATGCCGTAAATCCTACAAATCACAGTATATTCATCATTAAATCTCATTATAGAACGGCAGAAATCAAGATTAGCCATGGTGAAAAACAGCATTTCGACCACAACACGGCACATATCGACTCGCGTTTTTTTGCAAACGGAAGTTAATGGCTACAGGAAGAAGGAAGTCACATTCTCGCAAGACTTCCTTTTCTACGGGAAACATGGCGGCGCCCATTGTTGCCACGTGTTTTACAGGGTGCTGCAGGCGCTCAGCCTTTTGGCTGTGTGATTTCCAGTCGGGTGCTAGCGGGCACACGCTTGTCAAGAGAGTTAAAGATGATACAACTGAAAATCAAATCCATGTACTATTCAGTTTGAGAGAAAACCCTAAAAGGAAATGCACACATACACAGAAACTGAATCGCAGGATGTTTGTGTTGCCAAGCAATGACTGGCATTCTTACTGCAGTAGCTGTGGCTATGTAGCTACTATGGCAATGAGAGGGTTAATTTAAGAGATAATGAAGCTGGTTCAGTTCACTTGTACATACAATTCAAAAGAATGTGTTATTTTTATAAAGAAAAGTGTTGTGTTAGTCGCATTATGTATCAGTGGATATGCATCATTGTGTATGATTTCATGCTGTTACCACTTCGAGGTCTTTGAAATACTCAAAGCTAATGCATGGAGATGAAGTTGATACTATTTGTATGTTGACAGTTTATCTACATTTCCTTAATCAACCCTTTCATTTTTTTTTCATTATGTAAAGTTGTTTATATCAATTTCTTTATCAATCTGGCCGTTAATTTGTTTTGTTTTGTTTTTTAATATTAACATTTTTCTGATCAACTGCGACTATGAAGGTTCCTTCTAAGCCATTGTCCATGAAATAAACAACAACACCCCCTAAATAAACAAGTGCCAGAATTGTGAACTTGTGTTGACAGAGGCACGCAAGTCGGCCATAGAAGCAGCGGGTCGAGAGGCTGCCCAGTTCAAGGCTGACTGCCATGACCTCCTGAACTGGGTCAGCTCAGCCACTGACCGCCTGAAGGATGCTGAGGCCATCTCCAGTGACCCGGACTCCCTTAGACACCAGACACGACAAAACAGGGTATGTTGATTTGTATATTTGTGTGTGTTGTTTCCTTTTTTGTGTGCAGTTCTAAAAAAAAAGGTTTATTGTTTTGTGTATTAACTTGTTTATGTTCAAGTTTTGCATTATGTAACGTTATTCATTTGTCAACAGTAAAAATTACAAAGAAACTATAAACTTGGTGAAGAATATTAAAATTCTCTCTCTCTCTCTCTCTCTCATATCTCTCTCTCTCTCTCTCTCTCTCTCTCTCTCTCAAGGACTTATTGGAAGAATAGGCTCTGCCTAAAATCTCAATCCTTGATCTAATATGTTTTTTGAGTTCTGAGCTTGCTCTCTCTCTCTCTCTCTCTCTCTCTCTCTCTCTCTCTCTCTCTCTCTCTCTCTCATTCCTCCTCTTCCACCTTCCTTCTCCTCCCAACACCCTCCCTTTCTTCTTCCCCACCCACCCCATGTCTTTGCATCTTGGTGTTTCCTATTACAACCCCGCAAAACCCGCAAAACACACACACACACACACACACACACACACACACACACACACACACACACACATGTAGAGAACTGATAGATCACCACAACACAAAATTTCATTCCAGGATCTTCAACATGAGCTGGGTCTGAAAGAATCGGACATCAAGGATTTGCTGGAGAAGGGAGACAAGCTCATCCGGGACTCCTCTCCTCAGCAGAAGTGCGGGCGATCGCAGACACACTGGGAGAGCTGCAAGGGGAATGGGAGCGCCTCAAACAGGACGCCAGTGAGCGCGAGGGCCGCCTCACGACAGCCGACTCCCATGCCCAGCATTTCAGTGAGCAGCTGGACAAGATGATGATGTGGATGAACATGACAGAGGAGAAGCTGGACAAGATGAAATCGGAGGGCTTGGACCGGAAAGACATTGAGCAGACGCTGAAAGATCTGCAGGTGACATTTTGTTTCTCTGGTCTCTTTTTTTTTCCCCCTTCCATTTTGGTTTCTGTCCTTTTTCATTCTTTCTTTCTTTCTTTTTTTTTTTTTTTTTTCTCATTCTGTCTTTTTTTTTCTGAGTGGGGTAGGGCTGGTTTTTATTTATTTTCTTGTTTGAAACAGTGTGATACTGAACTGATGAGTTGTGACTAAGTTAGTTGATGATGCCAATGAGACCACGTAAGCAAAATTCAAACTTGAGAATTTTACAAGGTTGATTGATGTATTGACTTGGCACTTTTTTTCCACTTATTTTTATGTGTGTATGTATAAGTGTATATGCAGAGTTGATTGTACCCAAACCTGTTGTGCTCAGTATTTTTTTTAACTTCTGAAACCTTACGAGTCGAAGCTTTAAGTTGTAACTAAAAGCTGAATTTGTACTTCTGGATTTCATCGCTCCCCATGACTTCAGTGGTAAATGTCTTGGACTGAACATGTCAAGGGTTGGGTACATCTGTGGCTTTGTTAGTATGTATATGCACTTATTTTTTCTATTGACTTCGGCTTAGTGCCATACTGCTGACTGACGTATCTGACAGGGTTTACACAGAGTCCTGGAAGTCTGGAAAAGCTATGGGAAAATGGAAAGGTGTTTTCCAGGGCTGGAAAAGTCTTGAACAATACTTTTCTCTCTAGCAAGGTCTGGAAAAGTCTGGAAAAATTTCAAAGAACCATAGCTTCGCATGTTTTTTTTCGTATGTGCTCAAAAGTATGAATAGACATAAGAAAAGTGAGCACATGTGTGCACATGCTTCCAGTGTTTTGAACATGTTGCCTGCACTTTGGTGTGGTTTTGGAGAATGCATCTAGAAACCAGGAAAAAAATATGGAAAAAATGTGGCATTCTGTTTTGTTAAAGTGGTGGGAAACCTGATCTGATCATACCACTATATGAATTTTCCTTTATTAGTAGTAGTAGTACTGTAGTGATTGTTACACGGGATGGTGTGGGACATGTGGTGGCAGGGAGTGGAGACAGAACTGCAGAGAAAGAGTCAAGCGGTGGACAAACTGCACATGGAAGGCCAGTCGTTCAAGGACAGCATCGACACTGGCAAGGATGACATTGACGGCCGTCTTAAGGCCGCTCGGCATCGATGGGACAAGATCAACAAGGGTCAGTGGGTTTCATTGTTTGTTTTTTCAGGGCACTTTTGTTTTAGAACTACTTTTTTTATGTCGTGTTTGTACGGATGTTCGTGACTGTGTTTTCACTTGTATGTGGTTTGTGTGTGTGTATTATCCATGTACACTGTATTTGTCATGTTGTGTATGTGTGTGTCTAAGGAATAAGTAAGTCTGCTTTTGTTCAGTTTTGGGGTTAATTCCTTTGATACTGTCTCTGTTCTTCCCCTTAAACTCTCTATTTATCTACTTTCCTCTGTCCCTCATCTCTCCACCCCCACCGCCCTACCCCCCCTCTCTCTCTCTCTCTCTCTCTCTCTCTTTGCTCTCTATGCCTACTTTCCCACTTACTTTCTCCAATTCTGATTTCTACAATGTTCGTACATGTTTATCAAACTGCTGTGCTGTGACGTGCAGTGGTGAATGACCGTTCCGCTCACATGGAAGACCTGAGCCAGGGATTGGGAGAGGTGCAGGATACTTTGGCAGAGGCCAACAGCGTCCTCACCAACTGGGAAAACAAGCTGGCCGCTCACCACAGTCTTGGGGCCTCTGCCAAGGATCCCAAACACATCGACAAAATCAAGGTAGGGTTGAGGAAATGTGTTAAGATACCATGCATGAATCCCCCTTCATTTCTGTAGTATCCAGTCGTTGAAAGCTTGTCCACACCAGTTATGACTTTTGTACTACTTGGTCTGGTAGGAGTAAGAAAAAATCTTGTGTATATTATCTCTCTTCATTATCATAATGAGACAAGACCAGCTTGGCCTGTTACTGTCTTTTGTTTCAAGCATTGCCAGGAGCATTTGTCCGTCTTCTACTTTGTGAGAGAGAGGTCAGAACTTTGATTTAAATTTCTGTTTCTTGACTGCTGTTTCATTGGTCACCAGCCAGCTATTCATTGATTTTGCACTCAAAATCAGCATTTAGGTTGGTGGTTTCTTATCCTGGTGCACTGGTGTGCATTCCAATTGTTGTTTTTATTATTTTTTATGAAATACTTTTTTTTTATTTCTTTCCTCATTCTGTCTTTCCATTCCACAGTCCCTTCTTTCTCTCTTCTCCATTCTTTCATCAACATGGTCTTTTCTCTTTGCTATACATTTCCGGATGCAAATTACCACACATTTTTTTGTGCATTCCAATTGTTATTTCAGCACTGTAGTCAGTATTGGTGCTGTTGATTTTGTATGGTGAAAGTGCATGAGTTTAAATATGTTTGACCGGTTTTAATTTAGATTTGAATTAAAGTTTGCTCATGCTGAATGCTTGATAGGGTAAAAAAATGAAAAAGCTATATTTATTCAAATGCTTACAGCCAAAACATGCTCCTTTGCCTGCTGAAATGATGTGAAGATCAAGTAAAGATCAGGCTGGACTGCACAGTTAAGTCCCCTAACTTGTTTGAACTTTGGCTGAGCACCTTGATATGCAAGGAAGTGTGTATGGCAGAATTGGAGAATTGGAGGAAAGAAGCACAGCTTTGTTTTAAAAAGATTTCAGTTGACGTTTTAGGTTCGACAGGCAAGTAGCAGGGATTTCGTATGTTATAAACACTTTCTCAGATCAAGATATGGTAGAATTATTTCTAGGCTATGATTAGATTTGTCAGGTTGGTCCCTGTGTGAAATTATGATATTTCAGTACTACTCCCCAAAACATCGGTTTATCTTCTTTCTTGTGCAGAATTTGCTGGAGGACTCAGGGTGGCTGGAGGGTCAGCTGGGGACGGCCGACAGCCTGATGGATGGGGTGGAGGCTGATGGTGGCAACGCCAGCGACCTGCGGGCAGAGAAAGGCCGACTGGCTGACCGCCACAAAGCTCTGCAGGATCAGCTGAACGAGCTTGTTGCAGACATGGAGACAGGCTCCCAGATTGTGGAGCAGTTCCAGGTAGGTTTGTGTGTGTGCTGAATTGTTTCCTGCAGGTCGTGTTGGCTCAGAATGGATGATGACAGATTCTGAGGGGTGTTCTTTTTTTATGATTTTAGACACAAGAGTAAGACAGAAAGGTTTCACTTAACCATGCACCAACCTAGTTTTTCTTACATAAGAAATTGCAACTGCCAGCTTTTTCTTTAAGCTTCAAATATAAACTGAACTTTCAAAACTCTAGAACTTCTCTTTTAAATCACCAGATAAAAGATTCATTTTAAATTACACCACTGTTTAAAAACCATGGTGTGTGCATACTGTGCATGTCTCTATTTTTGTGTTGGTAATGTTTATAAGTAACCATTGTAGTCAGTCACTTGCACTCGGTAGATTCAGAAACCATTCGTTATCTCAGTGTCAACGTCCACCACTCAGTCATCACACACACAGCTATTTAAGTTTTAAAGTTAGTGCTAGTATATCCGTACAGTCTGCATGGTTTTCTGAGCCATGGATTCAGCAGCACTTGGGGGCAACAAATTCTCTCAAGTCGTTTGGAAGGTTCAGTCACCAATCATTAACAATAGTTACACTATACAGGAACTGTAAAGCACTTTTTTTTTTTCCTTTAAAGCAGAATCGAAACTCGTGGCAAATGCATATATATTTTTGCAATGGTCACTGCCCTTAAATGGAATGTCCAAATACTCAGAGCTTCCCAAATATCCTGAAAAGGAAGGAAATGGGGGATGTAAGGTGGAATATAAGTTGAAGGTCAATGAAGACGGTGTGGAAAAGCCATTGGTGCAGAGCAGATGCTGACCTGCTCCATAACTTGCTGTTGCAGGGTCTGCTGAAAACTGTTGGTGGTCAGCTGTTGGAACTGGAATCAGAGTTGGAGACCAAGAGTCCTATCTCCAGGGATGATGCAGAATTGGACCGACAGAAATCAGACATCAAGGTAGGATTGTGGTGAATTCAAGTTTTTTTTTTTTTTTTATTTTTTTTTTTTTTGAATGTATGTATTTTTCAGTTCGTATACAGGCGGGAAAACCCAGTGCTTTGAAAATACCTGGGGAAAACTCATAAATTTTATACCAGAATTTGACCTGTGCTTTTGTTTGTGTGCGTGTGTGTGTTTGGCTTGGTTTGGTTTGGTTTTAGTATGGAAATTCTTATCCCACATGTATTCTTAAGGGAAATTTGGCATACAATGTGTTAGATATGATGACACAGACAGACATTGATAATGAGCTCTTTAAGTGCATAAAGACATTCACACTTATATTGAAAGTGCAGCACAGACACTGTAAATAATACATGCATGTTATATTCAAACCTACTGATAGACATGCACACACACAAGCACACCCTTTCTCTCTCTCTCTCTCTCTCTCTCTCTCTCTCTCTCCCTCTCCCACACACACACACTGTCTTTCGCACACACACACTCTCTCACACACATTCTCTCTTTCCTTCACACGCACACACATGCACACACATACACTTTCTCTTTAGATATATGGAAATGGTACCAAAAGTAACACTGGACATAAAGATCTCAAAATTTTGTCTTCACGATTTATGTTTTCATGTTGCAGGAATTCATTGCAAGACTGGATGATAAGATGGAGAGTTTGGATGACCTTAAGAATCAGGCAGATGACCTAGGAAGTGCTGGTTATGTTTCTGATCCTGAGGCACTGAGATCCCAGGTATTCATGATTTTTTGGTTTTACGTTTAGCGCTTTATATGAGTATGTTTAATGTACAGGGGGAAAATACCTTTCTATGTGTTTATATGACATAAAGTAACAACGTTTTTGACTTTCATTTTAGTTTAGCATGTTGCTCATCCATTCATGTCCAAGCTGCTGGGACAACTGATCAGTAAGCATCTGTTCTCTCAACCGATGACCCGCTGTTTTCCATGTGTTCACCAGTCAGCCTGTCACACAGGGCACAGCACAAAACTTTTCTTTGCTTTCTAAATGACCTGCTTGTCTCCTTCAACCCAGACAGAATTTCCATTCATCTAGATCTTTCAGCTACCTTTAATACAACTGACCATGAAGTTCTCTCATGAAACATTATTGGAATTAAAAGTGCTCCTTTGAAGTGGTATCATTTTTATCTTTCCTAAAAAAAACCCCAGACTTCTTATATAAATGGAAACCAGTCTTCTGAGTCGGCACTGAAGCCCTCTTGAAGTGTATGCAGATTAGTCCACTCTGAAATGCTTTCAGACCATGACTGTGCAGTTGAAGCTCCTCAGGAGATTTTGTTAAGGAAATAAAGTCACAGATATCAAATATTGGTCTTAACTTTGAAGGATGAATGGCCAGAAGCCTTGTATTTCACCTCTCCATCTGCAGTCTTCTTTTTATGCCCTCGATTATTTCTCGTGGAAACCCTATGTTTCCATACTCGGTTGATGTGTGTGACTTTGGCTCTTACTTTCATCAGACTCTCTCAGTTAATCAGCACACCATCAGAATATGTCTGGCCACATAAATTGAACTTATCCATTTGCTTACACCTCACACTAGGGGCAGCCAACCAATTGCTGCAGGGATTTTGTTCAGGCTGGATTATGGTAATTCAATTACAGTTGGCTTATCCACAGAGACTCCAGTGACCTCCAACAGGTTTAAAATTCTGCAGCCAAAGTCGTCTAACAGTACACAGTTTTCAGCTTTGCACCCTTCTCTTTGAAGAGCTCCAGTGGCTTCTAGTTGAAGAATTAACAAAATACTGGAAGTGCATCTTGGTGTCTTTCTGAATTTCTCAGCATCTGTGTTCCATCAAGGTTTCTTCATTCTGCTCAGAACAGGATCTGTTATGTGTCAACGTTCAGCAGAGAGAAGCATTGGGGAAGAGCGTTTCTCTTTTTAAGCTGTCTCTTTGCTGATGCCTTTCCTTGTCTGTGTAGCTGTTTGTGATAGTGGTGCGGTGTATGATAGTGTGTGTGTGCTGTTGTGTGTGTGTGTGCATGTGTATTTTGCTTGTGTATGAGTGTCTTGTGCATGGATAGGGAGAGGGTGCAAGCATGTGTTTATGTATGTGTGCGAGTTGTTTTATACGTGCAAACATTCGTTATATTGTAAAGCGCTTTTAGATTTTGGAAAGCACTGTAAAAGATCTGTAATTGCAAGAAACATATGCAATATAATTATTAACATTGAAGCCTTTCCAAATGGTCCCATTGCAGGTGGATGCGTTGCGCAAGCAGCACGCTGCCCTGATGAACAGAGCGGCCCAGCGGCAAGGCGACGTGGAGAGCAGCCGGCAAAAGCTGGAACAGCTGACCGAGGCTCTGACCGCTGTTCGACAGGGCATCACCAAGGCCACTGCTGCCGATGTGGATGCCATGGGACCCACCGCCGGAGAGGTGTCGGCCATCAAAGGCCTGCAGGAGGAGCTGAAGGTCAGTGAGGAGGGAGGGATAAGGGCTGGCGGTTGTGGCGAGGGAGGGAGTGAGAGTTGGGTGTGGGAAGGGGGATGGCTAAGGAAGTTGGAGTTATGTTTTGTATTATCTTGGAGGGGGAATGGGGGGGAGGGTGTATATGTGTGGAAATACAAGGGGAAGGGAGCAAAAAATGAAATCATAATTCCATGTATATATTATTGTGCATTACATGGAGTATGATTGCATGACCTGTAGCAGTTAACTGTAAGTACGTATGGCAGATATAGATAGAGAGATGTACATATTGGTGACCTTCAAGGACTCCACTCTGAATGATCTATAATGAACCCACTTCTAATTATGTATGTCTTTGTAGACTTGGATTGATTTCCTTAGAGCCAGCCTTCAACAGCCATGACTATCACACTGTAAGGAATAGCACATCTGTCATATACTCATTTATCATGGTTAACATTTCTGTGCTGTTGGTTTTTAGCGTCAGCCTTTCCTTGTGCTTCTGTGAAGACACATACCTATTCAATGCTGTTCATATTCCGATGGTTGCTTTTTTTTCATGTTCAGGGATTTGAGAAATCGACAGTGGATCCCCTGCAGAAGAAGATGGAGGCAGTCATCTCCACAGGCCAGGACCTCATCAAATCAGCGCCCCCTGGCTCCAACACCACAGGCCTTGAGACCGACCTGGAGTCCCTCACAGACCGCTGGGCAGAGCTGAGTGAAAAGGTGTCGGAACGTGAAAAGAACCTGGACAGTGCGCTGCTGCACTCTGAATGATCTATAATGAACCCACTTCTAATTATGTATGTCTTTGTAGACTTGGATTGATTTCCTTAGAGCCAGCCTTCAACAGCCATGACTATCACACTGTAAGGAATAGCACATCTGTCATATACTCATTTATCATGGTTAACATTTCTGTGCTGTTGGTTTTAGCGTCAGCCTTTCCTTGTGCTTCTGTGAAGACACATACCTATTAAATGCTGTTCATATTCGATGGTTGCTTTTTTTCTTGTTCAGGGATTTGAGAAATCGACAGTGGATCCCCTGCAGAAGAAGATGGAGGCAGTCATTCCACAGGCCAGGACCTCATCAAATCAGCGCCCCCTGGCTCCAACCCCACAGGCCTTGAGACCGACCTGGAGTCCCTCACAGACCGCTGGGCAGAGCTGAGTGAAAAGGTGTCGGAACGCGAAAAGAACCTGGACAGTGCGCTGCTGAATGTTGGCAAGTTCCAGGACGCCATGACCTCGCTCCTCACCTGGTTGGCTGAGACGGAGGAGATGGTAGCCAATCAGAAACCACCGTCACCAGAACAGCGCGTTGTCAAGGCTCAACTTCAAGAACAGAAGGTGATATTTGTTCATCAGTGTTTGGTAGGAAATGGAAATGGCAGTACATTTTGATTTGTGTTCCTCATAGTTATATTTAACAACTTCGCTCGGATCTGATTATATGTGGGGTATAAGAAGCTTCTTTATATGATATTGTATTGATTTGTTGCAATATATGCACGCATTTGACTTCTGTGGCCAATATAATGTAAACAAGTCTTCTCTGACTATCTCACAGTCTTGTTAACCTTGGCGATAACTTCCTGCTAGCACACAGGATACCTCCCAAGCTTCTCCCCTCACTTTCCGTTCTTCTCTTTCTTAAAGCATATCAGTGGAGACTGTCCTTTCCCCCTTCCAAAGACCAGCATGTCCAGTTCCTCATTCCCAGTATAAAGTTACTCTACCTTACCACCTGAAAACTCCCATGTTCAAGAAAGAATCTCACTGGACTATGTTCCTGCCTTCCAGCTGGTGCAGAAGATGGTGACTGACAGGGAGCCCAACGTGCAGGCCGTGAAGGAGTCGGGCTCCCAGGTCCTGAAGGGCAAAGACGCCAAGGAGCGGAAGAAGATGGAAGGGGAGCTGAAGCAGCTGGAGGAGCGGTGGAAGGCCCTGAACAGCAAGGTGTTGGAGCGTGCCGGCACGCTGGAGAAGGTGCAGGGCCTGGCTGGCCAGTTCACCGAGGTGCTGGAACCCCTCACCACCTGGCTGGACAACGCCGACAAGCAGTTCGCCGCTCTGGAGCCCCAGTCCGCTGACGCCGAGGGCATTGAGAAACTGATTGGAGAACTGAAGGTGGGTGGGTCAGGGAGGGGAGGAGGAGAGGGCTGAAAGTGTAGTTAGTCGTCTTCTTCTTGCTGTCTCTCTTTTCTTTGTGTATACATGTACAGAGTCTCTCTCGTTTACTTTTCCTTTCTGTGTTTTTCTTTGAGTAAATGGTGCTTCTCACAATCCAGTGCTATTTGTGTGTGGGTAAATAGTGTGTGTGCACAAGTAAGTGCGCTTATTGATCTGTGTCTGTGTCTGTGTGCACTGCATTACTTTTCAGGCTTGTTTTTTTATTTGTATGTTTTGATGTTTTTTTTATATCGTTTCACTTCTATTCTTTCTCCTGACTAACAGAATGTTAATGTTTCACCACCTGTCATTGATGTTCCAGTATGTGACATTTCTGTGTGACTTGATGGTCTTGCGTCTTACCTTGTGCAGAAACTGAAACAGGAGACAAGTGAGCAAGAATCTTCTGTCAAGAAGCTGGCTGCCACTGGCAAAGACTTGCAGAATTTCTGCAAAGGTTGGTGATGTGTTCACATACATATTTCCCCCTTCCCTGCCAACTGCAGCATGATGCAGAGTGAGTGTATGTTTCATAGTATTGGCTCTGCTGTCATTACTGAGAAGGGCTCGGAGTGATATTATTAACTAGGATGGTGCTTGGGAGAACATAGACCTCTGCCACAGCGAAATCATTTTCTGCCAGGGATGTTGTATAAGGTGTAGACTGAAGGAGTTACTAAGGAAAGCATAATAAGTAAGGTTTACAGTTGATTGATCTTTGTGCACTCTCTTGCACAAGAAAAGGGTGAACGATTTGCTTGCACTTTTTATGTTAATGAGATTGAAATTTTCCATTACTGCATGAGTCATTGCAACCAAGATTCAAAGAAAGTCATTCTTGATCGTCTGTGTCTCATTTCATTTTCTGCTCTCTTCACTGCAAAAAAAAGAAAAAAAAATCCTGGCAAACCTGCAAGTGACCAACCTGTCTTCTGCAAAAACCACTGTTCCAGGGGAGGACGTGGTCCTGGTACAGATGAAGATCGACGATGCCCAGAAGCGGTTTGGAGAGCTGCGGTCACGGGTGGAGGACTCCCTGGAGCAGATGGAGGAGGCCCTTCCCCTGGCCCAGCACTTCCAGGAGGCTCACCAGGGATTCCTGGCTTGGGCCAACAGAGTGGAGCCAGAGCTGCGGGCCGCTGAACACGCCCAGCCTGAGTCTGAGGAGGCTGTGGAGGTGACTGTGGAGCTTTTTTTTTCATTCTTCTTTTTTTTTTTTCTTTCTGCTGTGGGAGTGACCAAAGAGACTTCTTTTATTTCTTTTTTTTTTTTTTTAAATAGAGGAAAACATGCAAGCAAGCTGCTTGTTCCGTCATTTTCGTTGTGTTTTAGGGTGGGACTTGGGGAGCAGGAAAAGGGTATGCAGAGTCTGTGCAGATAAACCCTTTTGCCATTATATTATCAAGTTATTAATTGCTCTTTTATATTTATGATTGGATAATCTCTTTTTTAAACTTTACTTAAAATTATCAAAACTTAGATTGGAAGATAAAGATAAAACAGAACTGCATCAATATGACAACAACAAAATCAAGAAGGTTGCATTTCCTGTTTCTGCTAAAGCCCCTTTTTGTTTATTTGGTTGGGGTTTGTTTGTTTGTTTTTGTTTATATTTATTAGTTCAGTGATGATGATGATGATCCTAGTCATCGTTGTCGTCATTGCTAATATTTGTGTTCTTTGCCTGCAGGAGTTGCTGACACAGTTGGAGGAAGTCCAGCCGCTGCTTGACATCATCAATTCAGAAGGGGCAGATCTGTCCGAAGTCACCCAGGCGATGCCAGTCTGCGAGTCGAGGACCTCATTCACAAAAGACAAACGATTTGAGAACCTGCGGGAACAGATTGAGAAGCGAGCTGAAAAGGCAAAACTGAACCGTGAAAAATCCAGAGAGGTACAGCTTATTTCATGTGCAACATTTTCCATGTGCTCTTGAACATGTCTCTGTAAAAGTGAAGGTCAGGTAGTAGACTGTCCTTTGCTTGTCTTTGTCGCCTTAGTAGATCCTATTCTTCTACACAAAGCAAAGAAACAAAGACAGTTGTGGGCTCTATTGCCCAGATGTTTGTCCATGCAACAGTACAAGTTTTGTCATTTTAGAACTCAAACGTTTTTTGTTGTAGCTCACATCTTGCCCTTTTGAACAGGTTCTAGCAGGTTCATTTTGAATAACAAACAAGTTGGGTAACTCTTGCACCCATGATGAAACAAATACATGCCCATAACTCCAGAGGAGTGCTGCTTTAATTTCAGGTTGACTTTAGTTTGTTGTGAGCTGACCCAATTTTTTCACTCATTTGTGGGCATCTGCAGAATGGGAAGATGTACAACTCAGGATTTTATTCTGTATTTGTTGTGCTCTGGACTGTGCAAAGTGAAGCCACCTGGGATTTCTGTCATGTCATTCTGTGTGCTTTGTCATGTCATTTCTGTGTGCTTTGTCATGTCATTTCTGTGTGCTTTATCATGAACCTGTCGTCGTTTCTGGGTGTTCTAAACAAACATGAACCTGTGATCGTCCAGTATTTCAGTGACCCAGCATGTCACCCTCTCAATCACAATGTGAAGAGTGCCTGGGGTTGTAGTGTTGTGATCCAGTATTTATATATACCTCTGGTGCCCACAGGTGATAGGAGAGCTGGGCGAGTTGCTGGACTGGTTCAGTGAAACCGAGGACAAGCTGAAGACCCCTTCGCCCATTACAGCCAACCCCGACAGTCTTCAGAAACAGCTCACCCAGCAGAAGGTACCTGGGAGAACTCTGGTCCTTCAGTTGTTCTGTACATAGTGTACATCACAGGTTCGAAAAGAGTGCTTGAAATAGTGCGTTAAGGCTAGCTTTATGAAAAAATAATTGTTGATGGGGGGTTTTTTTTTATGTGCAGTTTTTTTTCTGTTTTCAAAATGTGATTGTAAGTTTGGGAATTACAAATAAATGTCAAGATATATATCTGCTGTCTTTGCTGTTCATAACTTTCAGTGTTCAAGTTGGCAAACAGGAAACCATTTATCTTAGAAATAGTGTAATTCTTTATGTCAGTGTTAAAGGTAAACAATGAACAGTTTGCATTCTAATCAGGAAGCAGCCTCATGGGTACATTCATACGCTTATGCACAAGTTTATGTGTGTGCACAAATGTGCTAAGGAACAAATGCACATGCACACAAACACACGCTCCTCATGCATATACGCACACACATTCATGTGCACATACACACACACACACACACACACACACACACACACACACACACAAGCATACATACACGCATACACACAGACACACAAGCATACATACATGCTGTGGTGGTAACATAAGATTTTTTTTTGTGTGTCGGCCTCCAGGCTCTGAATGAAGAGGTCAGCACCCAGAAATCCAAAGCGAGGGATGCTCTGTCTTCTGGCAAGAAACTCCTCAACGACCACGCTGTGGACGACGAAACGCCCTGCGCACCAAGATGGACGGCCTGAAGCAGACATCGGACAACGTGAGCGGGGCCACCAACGAGCGACTGTCAACACTGGAGCAGGCCCTGCCTCTGGCTCGCCACTTCAAGGAGGCCCACACTGACCTGGTGAGCTGGCTGGAGGAGGTGGAGCCCGCCGTGGACCAGCTGGATGTACCCTCTGTGGACGCTGAACAAAGTGAAGAAACAGCAGGAGAAAGCCAAGGTGGGTGAGGGGGATGTGCTGTGTGTGTGTGATTGTGAGTGTGTGCAGAGAGAGAGAGAGGTGTGTGTGTGAGAGAGAGAGAGATGTGTGTGTGTGTGTGTGTGTGTGTGTGTGTGTGCACAAAGTGTGTTTTTGAGGCAAAGTATGTGTGAGACTGAACAAGCGACTATGTGTCTTTGGGTTACGTAAGATTGACTTACAACTTCGGATTAATGCTTGAGTACGTTTATGAAATTTGGAGAGAGCAGAAGAAAGAGGGTCAGTAGGTAATGAGAGATTGATAATTTCCAAGTAATATGATGGGTTTTGAATCATGCTTGAAAAAGTCAGAGAGGTGTGCATGTTTGTGTGCATGTGCTTTCAACATGCATGTAAGTGATTTTCAGTATAAATGAATTTGTTTACATTATGCTATTTTAGATCTTTTAAAAGAAAAATGGACAAGATCCCATCTTTCTTTCATCTGTTTCTAACCTCCTGTTGAAACTTAATGCTGTTTATTGACTTTGGATTGTACACATTTCCATACTGGTCATTTCCCAACCCTCAGGCCCTCAAACAAGAGATCCAGGACCGCAAACCAGCTGTGGATCGACTGAACAAGACAGGAGCGGCTCTGGCGTCAATGTGTGACCCCGAGGGAGCTAATGAGATCAACGCTATGCTAGATGACGACAACCAACGCATGGATGAGGTTCGAACCAGAGTGCGTGATCGCTCCAACTCCATTGACCTTGCCATGCAGCAATCTGCAGAGGTAAGTGTGTGACCGCTTCACAGTCTGTTATTATTGTAACAGGATATGATAGGATTTTTTCTAGGCTGAGAATACCATATTCAAACCACTGTTTAACAGTTCTCATTGAGTATTGTGTCTGTCTGGAAATGACCGAAGTGTCTTTATTTGTGTCTCATGTGGACAGATACCGATGTGTAGGCTTTATCAACTGCTTCTAAGAATGAGGACGCATCTGTGGATGTCCTTTTATTAATCAACAAGAATTCAGAAAAGTTTCATGCTGAACTGCTGAATGTGAAAAAATATTTACAAAGAAGCATTTAGGCTATATTTATTGTTTACAGTGACTGAATAATTTGATAAAAGGTAAATGCAGGTAGTCGCTTAAATGGGGGGGAAAATAGTTGGGGGGGAGAAAATTGAACAGTTCATAATGGGGAAAATATTCATTTAGAGAGAAACATCAAGAGTTGAAAACGATCAAAGAAAGTAGTAGTCCCTAAAAGATGCAACTTTGCAGCAATATTTTGTCCGTTCGCTGTCTAAAGACATGACTGATGCTGTCGTGTCTACAGTTCAGTGAAACAGTTTTGCCGCAATATTTTGTCCCATCAGTGTCTAAAGACAGCACTGATGCTTTTGTGTCTACAGTTCAGTGATGTGCAACAATATTTCATCTCCTCACTGACTTAAAAGACATGACTCCGTGATGGTTTTGTGTCTACAGTTCAGCGACAAGCTGGAGAACATGCTGGACAACCTGACAGTGACTGCTGAGCAAGTGAAACATGCTGAGCCGATCTCTGCCCACCCTGACAAACTGCGAGAACAGCTGGAGGAAACAAAGGTGGGGCTCTGTTTAGAGCAGTGCACAGGACTGTTGAAATGTTTGAGCACGTTTCCTTTGTGCAAATGTATTTGGGTATAGCCATCTTGTGTGTTTTTAGGTCCAAATGGCATTATTAGCTGAGCAGAAAGGATGTGTGCTGAATGTTGATACAGCATTGTTAGCTAATCAGAAGAGATGAAAGTTTGAAGTCTAGACAGCATTGTTAGCTGAGCAGAAGAGATGAAAGCTTGAAGTCTAGACAGCATTGTTAGCTGAGCAGAAGAGATGAAAGCTTGAAGTCTAGACAGCATTGTTAGCTGAACAGAAGAGATGAAAGCTTGAAGTCTAGACAGCATTGTTAGCTGAACAGAAGAGAGAAAGCTTGAAGTCTAGACAGCATTGTTAGCTGAACAGAAGAGATGAAAGCTTGAAGTCTAGACAGCGTTGTTAGCTGAACAGAAGAGATGCTATCCATGTTCAGACAGCATTGTTAGCTGAGCAGAAGAGATGAAAGCTTGAAGTATAGAGAGCATAGCGGAAGAGATGCTAGTTATGTCCATACAGCATTGTTAGCTGAGCAAAGAGATGCTTTGTTCAGACAGCATTGTTACAAGGGATGCTATGTCCAGACAGCATTGTTAGCTGAGCAGAAGAGATGCTTTGTCCAGACAGCATTGTTAGCTGAGCAGAGAGATGCTTTGTCCAGACAGCATTGTTAGCTGAGCAGAAGAGATGCTATGTCCAGACAGCATTGTTAGCTGAGCAGAAGAGATGCTTTGTCCAGACAGCATTGTTAGCTGAGCAGAAGGGATGCTATGTTCAGACAGCATTGTTAGCTGAGCAGAAGAGATGCTATGTTCAGACAGCATTGTTAGCTGAGCAGAAGGGATGCTTTGTTCAGACAGCATTGTTAGCTGAGCAGAAGGGATGCTATGTTCAGACAGCATTGTTTAGCTGAGCAGAAGGGACATAAGCTGCAAGTCCAGATTGCCTTACCAGCATAGCGGAAGAGATGCTAGTTATGTCCAGACAGCATTGTGAGCTGAGCAGAAGGTAACGGTGTATGTCGACAGCACTGGCAAAAAGTTCACTACACACAAAAGTCCAAATGCAAAGATACAACACCATGCGAGGGTAAAATGATGTCTTGTTTGGACTAAAAACTGTACAGTATGTTTGACTTTTAACCTGTTGACTGCTAAATTCCTGTATGTTTTATTTCTGCAAATGGCATCTTATTTCTTGTAAACATCAAAATGGACTAGAATTGAAGCTTGGGAACTAACACCAAAGCAGAATTTTAGTGCAAAACCACATCAAATTTTGTATGAAAATCCAGTAATGGATGTACTTTGATGGCTTCATGTTTGTTTTTGTGTGGTCATGTTCATAACTGACCATTCTGGTCACTTTCCATATTGACAGAAAATCCTGAAATCACAAACCTGATCCCCCACTACTTGCTTGTCTCACACACTGCTGTTGAAGTGTGAAGCGAGTAAAAGCACACCTGTGCATGGCTTTCTGAGCCATCCTGATAGATTCTTCAGTTCCTGGACCTCTACAAATTATCCAGTCATGTTGAATGGACAGTTAGTTGTTACTGTCGCTTACAGTAACACTCGAAACAAATTGAATTTTTTTTTTTTTTTTTTCTCCTGGAAGTCATTCAAAGCATTTTGCAAGTTGGGGTTACTTCCTCAACAGCTCCTGTGCTTAAATGGCATGTACAGCCACACTTAACTGTTTTTGCATCCTTTTGTTCAGTTGGTGAGCATGCTTGATTTCATTGCCTGTGCAGGTCATTGAAGAAGACATGGAGATGCGGCAAGCTGCTCTAGAGTCTGTGAAGATGGCTGCAGAGGAATTGCTGAAACAAGCTGGCAGCGACCAGGACGAAGCCGTCAGAGGTGGGCAGTGTGTTTGACCATCTTCTTCTCGTCTGTGACCATCTTCTTCTCATCCCTTAACTCAATGGGATGTCTCCTCGTTTGTTCTGTGTGCTCTGTGCTGTCATATCTGTTAGGTGATTCTGTGTCACAAACATCATTTGTTTGGAGTTATGGGCATACATCTACTTCATCATGGGAGCAAGAGTTGCCCAACTTGTTTGTTATGTATGAAGAGTCATTAGAGCTCTGCAGCTCTGTCTGTTCTGTATCGAGGCTTAGGTCTTTCAATGGTTTCCCTGACCATACTGCAATGTTGTCAGTCCATCCTAAAAGAAATGGTGGTGTCTATGATTGTAGCATTATTTTATACATGTGTGTAAATTGTTTGTGGGTGTTCGTGTGATTAATGTATTTTCCAGTACATCCTAGTAGCACAAATGTTGTAGGAATGTGGAATACTTTTACAGATAATTTGAAGAAAAAGTCAGAAAGATTACAGAATAATGCAATAAAAGAACATTTGGAATCAAAATAATATGAGGGTGAAAAAAAAAAAAAAACTGTGAACTCTGCTCAAATATTTTTATGACAGTTGTACATTTTTAGTTGCTGGTCTCACTAACTCTGGGAAGATTAATGTTAGGATTGGTGTTACAATGTTTTCTTTCTTTTTTTTTTTCCGCCAGATGTCCGACAGAAATTGGAAGAGCTGACCAAGTTGTTCAAAGACATCCAGGACATGGGTCGCAGTCGTCAGAGAGCCCTGGACGACACACTGGGTGTGGCAGAAAAGTTCTGGGATGACCTGAACACCCTCAACTCCACTCTGAAGGATCTTCAGGACAACCTCAACAGTGCAGAGAAACCAGCTCTGGAGCCGGAAGCCATTAGGGAACAGCAGGAGGAGCTGGAGGTGGGATATAGGAACTGACTGCTTTTTCTTCCTTTTTTCTTTTTTTTTTTTTTTGTTGTCTGGTCACGTCAGTAGGTTGATGTCTTGGAGTTCAACAAAAGACTTTTTAAAGGGATACAAGACTACAGAAACAATACAGCAAATCACTAGAGGTGGGATATAGGGACTGACAGTTTTTCTTCTGGTTCTTTGTTGTCTGGTCATGTTAATACGTTGATGCCTTGGAGTTTATCAAAGGGTTTTTAAAGGGATACAAGACTACAGGAAACAAAACAGCAAAATGTATGCACTCTGTAATAAGCCATGTGCTCCAAAGATTGGACAGATGGATTTAGGTTGAACTGAGTATCCAAGTCAACAAAAGTGTTTTTCTGGTAACCAGTTGCAGAATGCAGTTTTCAGCTGTTAGTTGCGTGTGGTTCCAGGAGAAAGAAATTTGTGGAACTAGCCGTTGACTGCTGGAAAAGGACAGGATAAATCTTGCACATGTATATTTGCCAGCAGTAGTGTAACGGTCCACTCATGTGTATTTCCCTTTAGTAGTGTAATGGTCCACTCCTCTCAGAAAGGTGTTGATAGTGTGTGACAGTTGGAAAAAGACAGGGATAAATCTTACACGTGTATTTGCCTGCAGGTCCAGTCCTGTCATAACTATTCATAGTGTTTGTTGAAAAATGACAGGATAAGTCTGACATGTGTATATTTGCTTGCAGTAGTATAATGGTCCACTCCTCTGAGATAAGTGTTGATAGTGTTTGACTGTTGGAAAAGGACAGGATAAATCTGACACATGCATATTTGCCAGCAGTAGTATAAGGTCCAGTTCTCTCAGATAAGTGTTGATAGTGTTTGACTGTGGGAAAAGACCAGGAGAAATCTGACACTTGTATATTTGCATGCAGTAGTATAAGGGTCCACTCCTCTGAGGTAAGTGTTGATAGTGTTTGCATGAAATTCATGTGAAAAGTCAAGTCAGACTTAGAGACAAGAAAACAGCTGAAGAAATAGAAAATGTAAGAAAATAGTGTGAACTTGAAAGAATAGCGGTTCATCCAGTTCACAGTTTCAGGTTGAAATTCTTTGACAGTTGGCATCAGTTACGCATATTTTCGTGTTTGTATGTATGTGTGCATGGTGAAGAAATACTAACACAGACCTCTCTGCTACATAACAAAAACCCCCTAAATCTGTTTAAAAAAAAAAAAAAAAAAAAAAGTTACTGTTTTGCAAGCAAAAGGAGGCTTTTCCCAACGTACAACCATGAAGTATGTCCTGCAGGCTCTGAAGGATGACATTGAGGCCTCCCAGGCTGACCTGGAGGAGATGCAGCAGACGGGGGACATGCTGATCGGACTGGTCGGGGATCGGGAGCAGCCAGAGGTGCAGAAGACAATGGAGGACGTCGGCGCCAACCTGGCTGCCATCAACGACCAGTACAACAAGCGCTCCACCGAGCTGGAGTCGGCCCTGACGCGCGCCTGCACTTCCAGGATGAGCTCATGGTTAGTGGTCATGACTTGTTTTTTTAGTGTATTTTGTTTTTTTTGTGTGTGTTTTTATCATAGATTCTATACACAAAGTGGTCATAACTGCTGGGCGTTTTGTTTTGTGTGTATTTATCATATATTTTATACTGTTAGTGGGATGGTTTGTGGTCAAAACTGTTGCTTTTTTAGTTTATTTGTTTTGGGTGTGTGTTTATCTTATTTTATACTGTTAGCGGGATGGTCAGTGGTCATAACTGTGTTTTTTTTTTTAGTTTGTTTTTTGTGTGTGTTTGTCATAGATTTAATACACTCAGTGGCCATAACTGTTGGGTTTTTGTTTGTTTTATTTTGTGTGTATGTATCGTATATTTTTATAGTGCTAGTGGAATGGTTAGTGGTCATAACTATTGTTTTTGTTTTTTGTTTTGTGTGTATTTATCATATAATTTATACTGTTATTAGTGGGATGGTAAGTGGTCATAACTGTTGTTTTTGTTTGTTTGTTTTGGTTTGGTTGGTTGGTTTTTTGTGTGTGGTTATCGTAGATTTTATACCTTTAGTAGGATGGTTAGTGGTCAGAACTGTTGTTTTTTTGTTCTGTTTCATTTGGTTTCTATGTATCATAGATTTATACTTTGATGATGAGATGGTTTAGGACTTGAGGTTTAGGACTTCAGATTAAATTCATATTCAGTGTTTCTTTGAGTATCATGAACATAAGACTTAATCAGACTTTACAAGCAATTAAGCAGAAGGAAAAGAAAGGTTGAAGGTGATATATGATGATTTTATGACCTTGAAGACTGAATATGGTATCCACGATTCAAAGCTTTCAGGATTTATATTAGACTGAAATGTTTAGTTTCCTGGTAAGACAGTACTCGTCAACTTTTTAGCATACAAAAGAAATCTTAATTTTTTTGTCTGGTTTGTTTATTTAAAGTATGTGTATATGTTTGGGCAAAAAGGGGATAGGGTGAAGGGGCCAGGGAGGAGTGAAAAAGTTTACAGGGTGGAAGAAGGAAGGGTATAAACTTGGTTGTGTGGTTTTTTTTAATCAAAGATACCAAAGAAATATTATCGCCATTTTTAGAGTGGAAAATCCAACAACTGACTGCAAGGTTGGCAGACAGTAAAATGAGAGAGAGAAAGAAACGAGGGAGGCCTGTTAGCAGGAGGTGTGGGCTTAACCATTGGAATTGCTTTAAATGTGGTGAAGTGCTGCTGTCAGATGCTGTACATGTGATGAAGAATGTCTCTGGTCGTATGGTATCCACAGAAACTGCTGGTGTGGCTGAAAGGAGCTGAGGAACAGATTGCCGATTTCCACCCAGTGGCCTCCGAGTTCAACACCATCAAAAAACAATGGGAAGAGCTCAAGGTATGGTCACCATGCAAACAGGGGTATATTGCTCCATTCTTCCAGTTGAATGAATAGTTGTATATTTTTTTTGGTGTCTGTTTGTGTGCCTGAGTGACTGTCTCTGATTGTGTGTGTGCATTAGTGTGTGTGTGTGTGGGCATCAGTATGTGTGTGACTTCTCTTGCTGTAGTCTGCATACCAATGAAGTATTCAGTGTTAAATGTTTGCAGTTGTTCCGGAGATTCTCAGTACTTTGTATGCACATTGCAACAACTATAGGCTTTTTTGGTGGAAGGGCTTATCTGTTCTGTCTGTGGAACACCAGTTTTTATCATTTGGCAGCACATGTTTTGTTGGTGATTTAAAGAGAAAGGACATGATTTGGCAGCACATTTTTTGTTTTACTGGTGATTTAAAGTTATCAGCAAAGAGTAAGAAACTGTTGTCCTACAAAGCTGCAGTAATAAATCTTAACCAGCAAGTGTCAGCTGTTTTTTTTCCCTTTTTGTAAGGTACCTAATACTGATCAGTTATCGGATTTTGATCAATATAGTGTGCCAGATATATACACATGTTTTTCAGTTAATGTATGAGATCTTGATCAAAATAGTGCGAAACACATGCAAATCTTTTTGTTTCCCTGTCACAGCTGTTCAAGGCAGGGATGGACCCCAAGCACATGGAGGTGGAGGCCCTGAACCAGCAGCTGACGGAGCTGACCAAGGACAGCAGCCCGGAGCAGGCTGTGGTGCTCAAGGAGCCTGTGGTGGAACTTAATGCACGCTGGGGGGTGCTGCTCAACAGTGTGGGCGACAGACAGGTGAGTAGCTCCCTCCCTCTCTCTCTCTCTCTTCTCTCTCTCTCTCTCTCTCTCTCTCTCTCTCTCTCTCTCTCTCTCTCTCTCTCCCGCTCGCTTGCTCGCTCACTCGTTTCACTCTCGCTCTCACTCTCTCTCTGTCGCTTTCTCTTTCTGTATTTCTGTCTGTCTGCCTGTCTCTCCTCCTTATCTCTCCATTTCTGTCTCTCTCTCCCCTCTCTCTGTGACTGTTTGCCTCTTTTTTTTCTGTCCCAACCTCTGTGCCACCTCGGATGCAGTGCACACACTCCGCTCATTCCAACACCACATCCACAGCCACAGCCCGGTCAGCCCCGCCACAGCTCCAGCACCGACAATCCACAGGGAGCAGTCAGTGTCAAGCTGTCAAGAGGCAACCCACCGGAGAAGACACTGCACTGCCGCCTAGTCACTTCAGTGGTGTTCAGTGGCGCCTGTTCTGATCTAACATACGCAGGACACCACCTACTAAGCCCCCTACTGACGACAATAATTGCTTAGTCGCAGAGCCAACATGAGTGAGCTGTCCCCTCCGGATGGCGCCACCACATCCATCCAATGACAGCCCCCATGGACTCGCCAATACCGGTGACCTCGTTGGAACCAAACCAAGGCCACAGACGTGGAGAGGACATCGAAACTGAGGTCACCATGAGACCAGGACATGAAGAGCCACAGAATTTGATACTTTTTTTTTTTTTGTTTTGTTTTATGCTGATCGATGAGAATGAGGATGATTAAGATGATGCTATGGATTTCCATTTCGGTCTGAGACTACATGACAGGGCTGTACTCTATTCCTTTCATAATATATCCCGGCGTCAGCCAGGCCTGAGAGATACAGCCACCTGCAGTGTTGGTCAGGAAATTTGAGCAACACTGTAAGAAACGCATCCATTAAGTGGATGAAGGTCGACTGTGTGGTCCCAGTCTTCCCACTGAGTCCGCAGCAAACTCAACTCTGGGTAGGAGCCGGTTGGGGCAGAAAAAACCCAAATGACTCTGATGGGATTCGAACCCACGACCTCCCAGCGGGGAGTCCACTTCGCCACGGTGGCTGGTCTGTTTGCCTCTCTTCTCTCCTCTCTCTATTTCTCTTTTTCTTTCTTTCTCATCCTCTTCTTCTCTGACAGTGTGTCTGTCTTCCCCCATCTCACCACTTCTTTCTGTCTGTCTCTCTTCCCCCCATCTTTCTATTTCTCTCTCTGTCTGTCTCTGTCTCTTTTTCTCTTTCCCCAGTCTCTATTTCTCTCTCTCTCTCTCTCTCCCTTCATTTCTCTATCTCTCTCTCTCTCTCTCTCTCTCTCTCTCCCCTCCCTCCCTCCCCCTTTCTGCCTTTTCCCCCCCCCCCCCCCCCCCATCTCTCTCTTTCTCATGCTTGCTTTGTGTGTGTATGCATGCATACACAGGCACACATCCACAAGGTAGGTGTGTGTGTGTGTGCGCGTGTTAAAGGCCAATAACTAACGATGCAGGTGACTGTTAACATTATCAGTTGTGATGGTGTATCCGTATCCCTGTCCAGATATACAACCTGGATAAACCTACCACAGACTTTTTTTTTTCCTATTTGCGCTTGCTCGCTCTCTCTCTCTCTCTCTCTCTCTCTCTCTCTCTCTCTCTCTCTCTCTCTCTCTGTGTGCTTCAGTCATGTTTATCCCTTCTAGTGGTGATGAGGATTTGAGTTTTTTAATTCCTATCAGGTAATTTTGATCATTGGTGACTGTAGAGACAAGAAACCCTTTATTTTTTACACTTACATGAGTTGGTCCTGGAGTGCATCTTTCTTTCTCAAATGACTTTTTTTGTAGTAATCTTTTTCTAGAGTGATTGTGAATATGTTTTATCAGAATGTAGATTTTTGTTATTGATGTAGTTGCTGATTTCATATTCCTTTTCATGACATTCATGTGAATTCACATGTACATGTGAATTTGATAAAAAAAAAAGACATCAGAAACATGTTCTTCAGTTTTGAATCATCCAGCAAATGATTGTTGAGCAGCAGACCTCAGCTACGCAAGTATGTTAAGAGTTGACCAGGTGTGTTCTTGCTTATATTCATGCACCACAGTGATTATACATGGTTGTATATATACCCACATGCATTTCTTTTCATACACAAAATTAGTTTAACATTTTAATTTAAGGTCTAAAAGAAATGCAAGAGTTGCATATATGCATGCAAACTAGCACCAACATACTCAAGACGCACATACACTTTTCAACATACAACCGCAGAGCACAAATAACAAGCGCACACACACACACACACGCGCGCGCGCGCGCACACACACACACACACACACACACACACACACACACACACACATGCACACACACCCCTTGCACTCACACTCACAGACATAATGCATTTTCATTGGTAAAGTTTGATTGATTCCTGCCTGATGTAATGCACGCAGACACATGCTCTCTCTCTCTCTCTCTCTCTCTCTCTCTCTCTCTCTCTCTCTCCCCCCCCCCTCCCTCTCCCCCTCCCTCTCTCTCTCTCTCTCTCTCTCTCTCTCTCTCTCTCTCTCTCTCTCTGCTCCCATTTCCTTTTGCCTCCTTTTATCTTATCCTGTTTTTTTGCATGAGCTGCAATTTGTGCCTGACCATTACCCATTTTTTAATGTGAAATTTCAGAATGTGATAAAATAATTAGAGGAAGATGTTTGCCGTCTTGACTCTCTTACTCTCCAGGCTCTTTTTTTTCTTTCTTTCTGTGCACGCTGCTTGATTGGAACACAGCAGAATAGCGAGCTTTTCCTTTGTGTTCAACAGCGAGAACTGCAGATGGCTCTTCTGTCCGCTGGTCAGTTTGACCATGCCTTCACGGAGCTGCGCAAGTGGATGGACAGTGTGTCGGCCACACTGGACGAGGTGGAGCCGGTTTGTGGTGACCCCAAAATGGTGGAGATCGAACTGGCCAAACTCAGGGTAGGTCAGACAAATAGGAACAAGCTGAGAGGAGATGTTTGAGCACTTCTTGCTGCCACTGTTTGATGACTGATGAAAACAGGAGAGATGCATTTTTCAAGTGACTGTTGGAACCATGAATTGCTGTATTATTAATGTAACATGATCGACAGAAACAGACAGGAGAGATGCATTTTTTCATGTGACTGTTGGTACTGTCGTCGTTTGTTGCATATTAGTGTAAATTACAATTTACTTCTTTTTGTCACATCAGACAAGCTCATTTTTTTATCTACCATGTTGTTTCCTTGGTCATTTTTTTTTTTTTTTTTTTTGTGATATACAGTGCTTTCATTCTCATTGCCTCAGATAACATTGCAAATTGTGTGACCTGCATGGTAGCTCCCTGTGTGATCAGTTTAATTTGACTGCTCATTACATGTTGTGTATGACAGTAGAAGTGCAGAAAGATGTTATACTTTTTGTATGATGAGTTTTATGTTCAGGATAAGATCATAGCTCACTGTATGATCAGAATGACTTCACAGCTTTCTATATGATTACGACGATGTCACAGGTCACTGTATGATCATAATGACACCACAGGTCACTATGATCAGAATGACGTCACAGTTCACTGTATGATCAGAATGACACCACAGGTCACTATGATCAGAATGACGTCACAGTTCACTGTATGATCAGAATGACATCACAGCTCACTGTATGATCAGAATGATGTCACAGTTCACTGTATGATCAGAATGACATCACAGCTCACTGTATGATCAGAATGATGTCACAGCTCACTGTATGATCAGAATGACACCACAGGTCACTATGATCAGAATGATGTCACAGTTCACTGTATGATCAGAATGACATCACAGCTCACTGTATGATCAGAATGATGTCACAGTTCACTGTATGATCAGAGTGACATCACAGCTCACTGTATGATCAGAATGACACCACAGGTCACTGTGATCAGAATGACGTCACAGTTCACTGTATGATCAGAATGACATCACAGCTCACTGTATGATCAGAATGATGTCACAGTTCACTGTATGATCAGAATGACATCACAGCTCACTGTATGATCAGAATGACACCACAGGTCACTATATGATCAGAATGACATCACAGCACACTGATTCATCAGAATGATGTCACAGCTCACTGTATGATCAGAATGACATCACAGCACACTGTATGATCAGAATAACGTCACAGTTCACTGTATTGTCAGAATGACATCACAGCACACTGTATGATCAGAATGATATCACAGCTCGCTGTATGATCAGAAGGACTGTATGATCACAGCTCACAGCTCGCTGTATGATCAGAAGGACATCACAGCTCGCTGTATGATCAGAAGGACATCACAGCTCGCTGTATGATCAGAATGATGTCGCAGCTCACTGTATGGTCAGAATGACATCACAGCTCACTCTATGATCAGAATGACATCACGGCTCGCTGTACTGTCAAAATGACATCACAGTTCACTGTATAGTCAGAAGGACATCGCAGCTTACTGTATGATCAGGACATCACAGCTCATGGTATGATCAGAATGAGAGTGCAGCTCACTGTATGATCAGAATGACATCACAGCTCACTGTATGGTCAGAATGACATCACAGCTCACTGTATGGTCAGAATGACATCACAGCTCACAGTATGATCAGAATGACATCACAGTTCAGTGTGTGGTCAGAATGACATCACAACTCACTGTATGGTCAGAATGACCTAACAGCATGCTGATTGCTGTGTGTGACAACAGATTGTGCAGAATGACATCACTGCACACCAGGAGAGTGTGGACTCGATCGGTGAGGAGGCCCAGCGTCTGATGGTGCAGGAGGGAGGTTCACAGGCCCAGGGCCTGAAGGCCAAGATCGATGACATGAACCAGGTGTGGGACGACATCCAGACCAAGTCCCGCCACAAACAGGACATGCTGGAGGATGCTCTCAGAGAGGTAACCTGGGAGTTTTCCTGACGGCAGTAACAGTGATGTAAACAGTGAGTCCTTTGGACTTCAGTGTTTGACATTGTTGGCAAGATGAAGTGATCTAGATTTTTTGTGTTTTTTTATCTTGATACAATTGATAAATCTGTTTATAAATGGATAGATAACCTCTTGATGAAATGGTAAATTGACGAAGAAGAAGGCTTAGTGTAAGCCACTGGGAAAAACACAAGGGGCCGTGTTGCATGTGAGGAAGTGGGGGGGGGGGAGGGGGGGTGGGGGGCGACTTCAAGAGAATTGAGCTTCTGCAGGTGCAGCCAAACTGAAATGAAATAGCAAATGTGAGGAGAAATCAAACCATTTGGAGAACCAAACTTATCGGAAAGGTCTGATTTCACTTTCACAAGATGATCCTTATCCACGATATTGTTACTGTCATTGATCAGATTTATTCTTCCTGTTGTTTATACACTGTTCATGTTATTCATCAGCTGTATTGTTTCTGACGTTCACCACCTGTGTTCCTGTTGCTCATCAGCTGTACTGTACCTGATGTGGCTGTGTTCCTCCAGGCTCAAGGGTTCACTGGAGAGCTGCAGGATGTGCTGATGAAGATCAAAAAGTAAATGGAAAAAAAACATACAAAACACACACAAGAATGAAGTCTCTATCTTCAGTCGTTTTCGAGATATTGCAGTTTAAAGTTGCGACGTTTTTATGCACCTGACAAAATGAGATATCTTCCAAGTTTGAAAGCCAATAGTATCATACATGATTGATACATCTGGTTATAAATTGGTGTTCTCAATCTATACAACTTACACTCTTTGATCAAGTAGTTCAGGGGGTTCAGTTTGCATGGCTTTTGTGTGATAAAGTGTTAAACTTGTAACAAATTGCAATTCAGCGACTTTCGAATTTGCATGATGTGGCTACTTTGAAGCACTGCAGCACAGTAAGAATAGCCATTTCAGAGTTTCCAGTGGTTTGGACAAACTCTCTAAGTTGTACTAAGCAAAGTCATTTTTTTTCTGAGGTATCTGCTATAAAACATTTGTGAAAACTTCTGTGCTAAAAAAACAGGATATATTGCAATTTGGACGGCGGAAAAATGGGGGTAGAATCGCCCGCCACACTTAAAATTGCTATAACTTCTAAACTACTTCATGAACTGTTTCCAAATTTTGCATACAGTTTCTATACAGTATTTCCTGTGAATCAAAGTGTAGATTTTTGTTATTTTGTACCTAATTTTATTTCCTGTACTAGAATAGTGGCCAGCAGGGGCGGAATGATGATGATGTCCAAATTAAAACCGAGTTTTTCAAAACTTACTAACAGATTTCAACAAAAATTTGGTATGATGTTGTCTGTATTGTTATTTTATAAAATAATGTTATTTTTGCTGTTTCTGACAAGTGCTGGCATCCACCAAACAAAAGGTCACTTTACACGATAAGGGTGGGAAGTACACTCTTGCAGACGGGCAGATAGGGTTGACTACATACATTGTTCTTTTTGTATGCAGCATACTTCAGGCACAGTTCATTGTTAATTGGAACAGACCAGGCATGGCCAGTGGTTGTTTTGGAGACTATGTTGAAGTCATTGGCAAACAAAAATACGCTTTGCACTAAATCTGTGTCTGTCTTGATTGGCCACACAAGCGTTTTGTTTGCAAGAGCAAAATTTCTTCAGAAAATTGTCTACTTTCTCAGGAGAGTGGATCTGTGACACACTGCCAAATCATCATCATAGAAAACTACGTTCTGGCCCATTTTGGTAAAGACAAGTCTTCCAGAAGGCAGTCAGTGGCATGTTCATTGATTTCATCATTAATGCAGCATGATTGCATCCTCAAAATGGGTGATAACTTCTTATGTCTCCATCTCTCTTCCTCGGTCACGATCACTTCATCAGTCCCCAAGCCCAACTGCTCTGCCTCAGAAAAAGTTGAAGTGGAGACACAGCTCACACCTCATCCTTTATCCTGGTCTGGTGGTTCTCCAACTTACAACACAGCCAATAGTGAACACTGGCATGTGTGGTAAAGACTGTGGCCTATATAAAAGTTTTGGGTGACCAGCCACCCACGAACCCTGGCATGTTAGGTAAAGGCTGTGGCCTATATGAAGGTTATGGGTGACCAGCCACCCACAAGCTCTGGCATGTGAGAATGCTTCTTTGATTGGTATGGATGACATGCCACCCACAGTATCTGACGAGGATTATAAGCTTTTATTACTTACTCCTTTATTTACCACCAAAAAAACACAATATTTAATGGGGGCAAGCACAAATACATAATGAACAAAGTCATCATAAAACTTAGTTACATATTATGAAAACTGAGTAGTTTTGAAGATTTAAATGATAGTCTGGGTAATTTTTCACCCACAAGCTCTGGCAAAGGTTAAACAAATTATATAAAAAATGTGGATGCATTTTCTCAGTTTAAAAAAAAAAAAAGGAAAAAGGAAAGAAAAAACATTAAAGCATGGCACAGGATCACTAACTGAACTGTGACTGCATGCTTTATGTATATTTCCCTGTCTGTTTCATCATTGTGCGATATCATGTGTGTGTGTGTGTGTGTGTGTGTGTGTGTGTGTGTGTGTAATTACTGAAAAACAAACAAAGAAAATACATTAAAGCATGGAACTGGACCACTTAATTGAACTGTGAGTGCATGCTTTCATGTAAATTCCCTGTTTCTTCATCATTGTGCAATGTGTGTGTGTGTGTGTGTGTGTGTGTGTGTGTGTGTGTGTGTGTGTGAGTGTGTGTATGTGAAATTACTAGAAAAAAAAAAAAACATGGCATAGGACCACTTATCTTAACTATGAGTGCATGCTTTTATGTAAATTTCCCTGTCTGTTTCTTCATCATTGTGTGATATGTGGTGTGTGTGTGTGTGTGTGTGTAAAAAACATGGCATAGGACCACTTATCTTAACTATGAGTGCATGCTTTTATGTAAATTTCCCTGTCTGTTTCTTCATCATTGTGTGATATGTGTGTGTGTGTGTGTGTGTGTGTGTGTGGTTACTGCTCTCTGTCCATTCCTTATAATTTAATTTTAGTATCTGTTGTTCTTTGTAAGCAAAAATGTATTGCATGTTCTTTGTAAACAAAAGGTACATCCTCTGCAACACATTATTTTGTCGACAGGGTGTGATTTAAGCATTGCCAATAACATGTTAAGTATTTCATCATTATGATTTTGAATGAACTTGTTGATTTAATCATTGTGAATGTAAAAGAACATAAATATGCATTATAATGCTTTTTTTTTTTACAAAAGGTAGAATTAAAGAAAGATTTAACTTTATTTTGGACTCTACCTTTTTATCAACTACTCTGTTTATTCAGTATGTTTGTGCTGTTACAGCAATATACATAACTGTGGAGCATAACATACAATCACCAAAAAATATCATACATACAATCACAAAAAATATCATAAATGTTACTGTCACAACAAGTAATGTCTTGGCAATGCAATGCTACTGTAGTTATATTCTAGCAGTTTTACTTGAAAGTAATCACTAAGTGTTCAAACCTTGCTGTGTTTGCCAGTAAGGAGGGGAGGGGGGGGGGGGGGGGGAGAAAGCAAATCCATACAGTTCAATTACAGAAATTTCAAATACACTAGGGAAAAAAAAAAATTTGATTGCTAAGCTAAACTTTGTTGAGTCAGGTTGACTCGACACCCCCCCCCCCCCCCCCCCCCCCCCCCCCCCCAACCCCCACTACACCCTCCTTACTGTTCAACTTCAGACTCTGTTTCTCTCTCTCTCTCTCTCTCTCTCTTTACTCTCTTTAACACCAAACACGCTTTCCACATCGAGTATGACAGTAATGATCGGTGTTTCGATTGATGGTCATTATCAGAAGACAGTGCTTTCAGAATTCAAAGCCTCGGACCGTCTTGTACGCGCGGGTTGTGGCTTCCGGTTCGAATATCTGTCTCAAACAGGTGTTTTTAACTACGATTTTCTCTATAATCGTGTAATGGAATCAGTAACCATTTCACAAATACATGAATCGACATAAGTGAAGCCCATTACTGATATCTATTTTCATTAGTTTGTCTAAAAAAAAAATACGATCGCTTCGAACGGCGCAACGCGTGGGACTTTTCCGACCTGTTTAATCTTGACGAACACCGGCTGAATTACGAACAAAATAACTAAGCATTGGCACAGTATTAAGCGAATTAAAATAATTGAATCGTTTCATTAATGTTCTCGTTTGTTATTACATGCGTTATCTTACCAAGTGCGTCTTGCAATTCAACAACGATTAGCGCATTTCGACTCGGTCATTGTCGGATCTCGGCTTCGTTCCGCCATTTTTGAAATCTTCGACAAGGAGCAAATGTTTGCATTTGGTACCTTCGCTTTGATTGGCTTGCGCTTTGCGAGCATTCAACCAATCGCTTAGCTTGATACACCAATGAATGCGGGAGAGAACGGCCTTTCTAGCGCATCGTTAATGTGTATGTTTTTTTTTTCGCAGTTTTTTTTTTAGCAACGACGCTGGAAAGACAACACTTGTAACAAGCCTCATAAAAAACTTCGATTCTAATCAATTTAAACGCATCGTACCAAAAAGAAAAATAGACTGAAATAAAGTTTGAATCATGCTCTTGTATTCTGACCTATTTAAACGCCAGTGAATGGAATGAACACATTGTATGTGTTGATTTTCGACACAGTGTAGTTCGAACGCTCGGCCAAATGGCGCCTGCGACGCTTCGGGATGTGTGACGCGCTTCGTTTTCGTGTGAACGGATGGGTGTATTTGGAATAAAACAGTCACTAGGCTGAACTTTCCCGTACGCTGAAAGAAGGGCTGCCGGTACCTACTATAAGCAACATTCTCTTTCTACCCAGCAAACAGATTTGAACTTCAGATGTTAAAAGTGATGATTTTTTTTTTTTTTGTAGCACGCATTTGTGTGTGTGTTCATTACAAGAGTTTGAAAATATTCAGTTTTGATATCAGACAAGAGTGATTATCAGGATAGAAGACTGAGTGAAAATCAGATTTTTTTTTTTTTTTTTTTTTTTTTTTTTTTTTTGCTGTCCCAACCTCTGCGCCACCTCAGAGGCAGTGCAGCCATGCCGCTTATTCTGACACCCTGTCCACAGCCACAGCTCGGTCAGCCCCGCCGCAACCCCGGCACTGGCAATCCACAGGGAGCAGTCAATGTCAAGAGGCAACCCACCGGAGGAGACACTGCACTGCCGCGGGGTCACTTCAGTGGTGTTCAGTGGCACCTGTTCTGATCTAACATACGCAGGACACCACCTACTAAGCCCCCTACAGACAACAATAATTGCTTAGTCACGGAACCGGCAAGAGTGAGCTCTCCCTCCGGAGAGCGCCACCACATCTGTCCAGCGACAGCCTCAATGGACTCGCTGATACCAGTGACCCCAACGGAGCCAAACCAAGGCCACAGACATGGGAGAGGACATCGAAATTGAGGTCACCATGAGAGTAGGCCATATAGGGCCACAGAATTTTAGACATTTTTTTATGCTGATCGATGAGAATGAGGATGATTAAGATGATGCTACAGATTTCCATTTCTGTCTGAGACTACATGACAGAGCTGTACTCTATGCTTCATGTCATAATATATCCCAGCGTCAACCAGGCCCGAGAGATACAGGCACCTGCAGTGTTGGTGAGAAAATTTGAGCAACACTGTAAGAAACGCATCCATTAAGTGGATGAAAGTCGACTGTGTGGTCCCAGTCTTCTCAACTGAGTCCGCAGCAAACTCAACTCTGGGTAGGAACCGATGGGCAGAAAAAACCCAAATGACTCTGATGGGATTCGAACCCATGACCTCCCAGCCAGGTGTCTGTGACGCTAACCACTTTGCCATGGCGGCTAGTAAAATCAGAAATTGTGTAGTGGAAGTACAATATGAAAAAAAAAACAGGATTTGCATCCCAAGTTTTGATACCAATTTTTGATCACATAAATAAATGTCTCATATCTGTGTATCAGAATATATAAAAATAATATCAATGAGAAATAATATAATATGTATATATGAAAATGTTATGATCAGAAAGCTGGAATCTCAAATGAATATAAAGTCAGTATTAATTTCAAAAAAAAAAAAAAAAGGAAAAAAGATCTTAAAGTCTGTTTTGCCAACAAATTATCTGTCAAATAATTGCATGAGTAAAATTATGGTTTTTGTTCCAAAGAATAGGTTAAAGTACATTTTATTTGAATCTTTAAAAAGAGTGTGTGTTTGTTTTTACCCCATTCAGGATGTGTACGGAGCTCTGGAGAAGCTGGAGGGATGGGCGCCGCCATGTTTCTCGTAGAAAAGGAAGTCTCGCGAGAACGTGATTTCCTTCTTCCTGTAGCCATTTTCTACCGTCTGCAAAAAAAACTACGAGTCGATGCATGCCGTGGTTCTCGAGTTACGAATTTTTAAAGTTTTGAAGTCGAAATGCTGTTTTTCACCATGGCTAACTTTGATTTCTGCCGTTCTATAATGAGATTTAGTGATGGAGATACTGTGATTTGTAGAATTTACGGCATAAGACTTAGTGAAAGTGCTGGGTAATGAAGCTTAGAGTGACCTAGATTTCGACTGGGATGAGGTTCCAGGTATGATGAGCAACGATTCGGAAGAAAGTTCTGAAGAATTTTTTTTTTTTTCCCCCCGAGTAAATGGCTCATGTGACATTCTTCAAACTACGATATAGCAACATATATATTCGTAGGAATTTTAAAAATTATTTTCATTTCATTCTTTCCTTTCCTCTCTTTTAAATTATTTTTTTAATTGAGTAACCATGTTCAAATTACGGAGTTACCTATCTATAAATCACACTGAAAGTGAAAGTGTTGCAGATTACCCAGAAGAAATCAGACTTAAGGTGAAGGTGTTACAGATTACCCAGAATGAATTTCACTGAAGGTGAAGGTGTCTAGAGATCCTCTGAAGGTGTGACTCCACTTACATTCTGAAAAGCTTTGTTACTTTGTGACAGACAAAGCTGGAAGATGCTGTCTACAAAGCGGGCAACTTCCATGAGGAGCACACAACAAATTCATCGCCTGGCTGACAGAGACGGAGAAGACGCTGAACAACTTGCAACCTGTCAGCCGATTGGTGGACAGAGTCACCTCTCAGATTGAAGACCACAAGGTGAGATGGCCGTTGGTTTGTGTGGTGACTGGTTTTGATAAAGCAGAAAAGAACGAACCAGGAGTTGAGTATGTGTGCATTTTGTGTCTACCTCATTGCCAGTCCAACAATATAAATTGCCTTTAAGACTTTTTTTTTTTAACATTATAACCTAAAAGAAAATCATCTACACAATTAGAAAATTGATATCAGCACTCTTTACACTTTTTCATGTCAAGCGGTGATTCTTCTACGGTTGTACTGTAGTATGCCAAAGTTGCAACTGTTCAAGCCAGTGTCTTTGCCGGTTCCCCAGATCCTGCAGAAAGACATCAGCAGTCACCGTGAGGCCATGGTGGCCCTGGACAAGCTGGGCACACACCTCAAGTACTTCAGTCAGAAGCAGGACGTCATCCTCATCAAGAACCTGCTGTCCAGCGTGCAGCATCGCTGGGAGAAGATCGTGTCTCGCAGCGCTGAGAGGACCCGCCATCTGGAGCGTGGCTACAAGGAGGCTAGACAGGTACACCGCTTTCTTGCTGATGCTGTGCAGTATGGATTGTTGGTTGACTTGTGTCTGATGTTAATTGTTGATGCTTTTTTGTAGTTTTAATTATTTTAGTAGTTTTTTGTAGCAGGGCTGATGCTTTTCTATGGATTTGTGGATTTCAGAGAAATGAAAAATGAGAAACAGCAATGCAAATTAATCAGCAGAAAAGAAAAAGAAATTCAGGAAGATGGAAGGAACGGAAAGAGAAAAGGAGTGACAGTGGAATTCGTGTGGTGTATATCATGTTTTCAGAATAGCCTCTGGAATAAAAGACTTTTGCTTCTTCTCAGTGGGAGCCCTGTTAGAGTATTTTAGATGGCTTATTTGTGATGTAGGGGGTGCAGTGATTGTTCAGTAGTTATTCATAGTGTTGATTGTTCACTGGTTGTTTACAGTGTTGATTCTGGACTGGTTATTTGTACATTGATTGTTCATTGTAATTTGTAGTATTGATTGCACGCTGGCTGTGAGTAGATTGGGTTGACTGGATATTTGAAGTGGTATGGGCACTGATCTAAACTCTTCTCCCATCTCATCCTGCTGATTGTGATGCTTCCATCCTTTGACCAGTTCCATGACACCTGGAAGGACCTCATCCTGTGGCTAGTGGAAGCAGAGAAAGCCCTAGAGGCAGAAACCATCATCATCGCAATGAGCCAGACAAGATCAAGGCACAGATACTCAAACACAAGGTAAAGATCCACAGGAAGTGTTTGTAGTGGACAATGACACGCAGAAAAAAAACATTGTGTCTATATAGGTATCAGAGAACTTTGTAAGTATCATAAAGCAGTTCTTAAAATAGATGCGTAAGGGCAAATGCACTTTTTTTTTTTTTCTTGATTTGGAATGTGAGTTATTCCCGTTACATAAGAATAGTACAAGTGCAGAATAGTTTTTCAATATTTTTGTGACTCGGTAGGCAAATTACTTCTTGTGCTCATAGAAAAGTACATTTGCAGAGAGTTTTTTTTTTTTTCCTTTTCTATTCTTTTTTGATGAAAGGGAAGGTGAATTCCCTCTTGCAAAGAATGGTGCATGTGGAGACTAGTCCTTCTATTTTTTTAGGAATGTGAACGTGAAATATTCCCCACTGCCTAAGATGATACATGTGCAGGGTAATTGTTTATATTTTTGTGTGTGTGAATGGGCTGGTAAATGGTTCCCTGCCCCCTGAAAATTGATTTGCTTGAAGTATTTCAAAAGTGGGCCCAAGGGTCGGTCATTTCACAGCATTGTGGTGTTACTCATGTATTGTGACCTGTGTTTGATGCAGGAGTTTCAGCGTCGACTGGGGTCAAAGCAGCCAGTGTACGACGGCGGCGTCAACAAGACGGGTCGCACGCTGAAAGAGCGCTGCCCCAGTGACGACATGCCCACCATCCAAGCCATGCTGACTGAACTCAAGACACGCTGGAATTCCGTGTGCAGCAAGTCTGTGGACAGGTGTGTTCTCTTCCCTTGTCCTGTTGTGACTCTCCATTTTGGCTGTGATCTGGCACATGTCCTTTTTCTTCTTCAAGACCGTTTGACTAGGAAGAATGTGGTCTTTGTCAATCTTATCTTGTTTACATGACAATACAGGTTTTAATTCTTTTGCTTTGTATTACACAGTAGAGTTTTAAATAGGTGTGATTGACAGAGAAAAAATTCATAGCACAGCAGACATATTTAGCTCAGGGTTTGGCGTGGGGAGATGCTGAACATAATTGTACTTTTGATGTGTACAAGTTTCTTCTTTGAATATTGGTGAGTGTTTTTTTTTTTATATTGATAGAGAATGTAAAGAGAGTATTGCTCAACAGTCGATTGACAAACATATATTGGAACAGAAAATGTAAAGAAAGTAGTGTTTGCCAGTCTGTCGACAAACATAAATTATAGGAATTGCCAATAAAGAACTGGAAAAGTTTCACATACAGGGTGTTTTGTTTGGATGGTTTTGGTTTTTTGTTTTTTTTTTTTTGCGTAAGCTGAAGTAATACTGAAAGGCCAGAGACACGACCAGCCGCCGTGGCGAAGTGGTTAGCGTCGCGGACTCCCGGCTGGGAGGTCGTGGGTTCGAATCCCATCAGAGTCATGTGGGTTTTTTCTGCCCCGACCGGCTCCTACCCAGAGTTGAGTTTGCTGCGGACTCAGTTGGGAAGACTGGGACCACACAGTCGACTTTCATCCACTTAATGGATGCGTTTCTGAGAGTGTTGCTCAAATTTCCTGACCGACACTGCAGGTGCCTGTATCTCTCGGGCCTGGTTGACACCGGGATATATTATGAAAGGAAGCGTGGAGTACAGCCCTGTCATGTAGTCTCAGACCGAAATGGAAATCCGTAGCATCATCTTAACCTTCATTCTCCTGCATTTCGTGTGACGTAATTCGCTTAAACTACTGAGTTTACATTGGAATTTGCTGCCCGAATGGGGGGTACCGACTTTAAAAAATTGTAAAAAATAAACTAATGGATAGAAAGACTTCAAATTTTCAGCAAAAATCTATGGAAAGCTGAACTTTGGTTTGCACTTGTATTTTTTTAGGGGGTATGAAATTTTTTTTTTTTTGGCTTGTCACTCACACACACCTGATTTACCTGGAAAAAACACACCTACGTCAGTGAAATAGGCGACAGACAGGCAAATACAACACCCATCAACTTTATAGTACCTACCTTTTTGGTGGCAAGTGGTCAGGGTTCACCATCTGAAAAGAACTGATGGGTGCTGTGAGGTGTTAGTAGTTACACAGGCAGCTAGGAATATACGTGAAATTTCTGTGACGCTTTCAAGTCACAAAATATTTACATAACAAAAAAAAAAAAAAAAAAAAAAAAAAAAAGTTTAACAGGTCAAAATCTTACCATATTTACTGAAAATGTATTGGAGTGCATGCTTTTTGATCTGCATGAGTTAGTTTGTGTTTTGTGAAAAAGAATTCCTATGACTGATAATATTTCTAACTATACGCAGGTGTTAGTAGGAAGGAAGAAAAAGACAGGCATCACAACACAAAACAACACTCAAAAATATTTTTTTTGTACTCACCATATATGTTTCCAGATGTCATGAATTATATAATCCAAATGTGCTCACACACACAGAACACAAATCACTGGAAATGTTCTTGCTTTTGAGCACTTTTGTCACACACACATCACTGACATGAATTTTTTTTTTTCCGTGGTGCACTTTTCTTACTTGCACGAACTCCAGTACTTTTGTATGTGACACTTTGTAATATTTAGTCAACCCCAAAACAGTCTGCACAAAACAAAAATGACAAAGTCCAGTCCTTGCTGTTGTCCAGTATCAGGTGTACTGCTAAGAATGAGTGTGTTGGAACCTACTCACTGCTGATGAAAAGAAAAGAAGCACCCACGATCCTGCAAAGTGCCACCTTACACATCACACACTCATGTGTTGACTGGATGGCATTGCCTGCTGGGGTTTTCCTGCCTTCCTTCTTGCACCAGACACAGTCCTTCTTGCCTCTGGCAGACTGGATTTTGGAAGGAGTGTGAAGGAGTTGTTTGCTTGTCTGGATTGTCATGAACAACGGGACGCCGCCGATCCGTTTTCGACCCTTGAAACCATTCACCATGCCCATGATAATATCAGTTTGAAAATCCACATGCAGTTTCAGTGGGGCAGCTGCAGAGTTTTTGTAGATGATATAGGCATTTACTGCAGCAGTGTCCAGGCAGAAGAAGAACACATATTTCCACCACTTCATGAATTTCTGCTTGGAACAATAATATGATCGCAATTGATCATCATGCTTGTCAACACCATTGTAGTTCTTGGTGTAATCAGCCACAGCCAGGGGCCTAGAATACCTGGCTTTTTTCAACACCCCCCTGCACCTTTTCTGACAAGCTCCCCATCTGATCCATCATGGGCAGAAGTAAGAAGGGTGACCTTGCGACGGTCAAACCACCAAGCAACAGCCTGAAGCTTGCCCTTCAAATCATCATAGGCAATCTCACGAAACCAGCGCTTTGTGTCCCCAGATTTTTTGACACATTTTGCTTCATATCCTGTGGCAGACCCTTCCTGTTGTTTCGCACAGTCCCACACGCCAGGGTTTTTTCTGAAACAGATGCTGAATGAGGGGGACTGACGTGAAATAATTATCAAAGTAGATGGTGTGCCACTTGAAATAATGGGGTTTTGCCAAGTGTTTGACGACACGATCCCCCAGGGCATCACCTGTCCCAGCAGGCACATCATTGGTCTTCCCAGTATATACTGAATAATCAGCATATAAAAAGAATCAGCATCACACAAAGCCCACACTTTGAGGCCCCACTTTGTTGGTTTTGCAGGCATGTACTGCAGAAAACCACAACGACCCTTGAACTTGATCATTGCCTCATCTACTGTCATGTTTTGACCAGGCAGAAATTGCATAGCAAAACATTCTTGAGTCATAGAAATGAGAGGTCTGACTTTGTACAGGGGGGTCATACCCAGCCTGACCTCTGGGGGAACAAACTGAGTAGTATCAGCAAGGTGAAAATACTGATTCAGCTGTTCAAACCTGTTCTTTGACATGACACCTGACACCCAAAGATTGAAGAAAGGAGATGACTCTTTCCAATAAAAATCACGATGAGGAAGTGGGGCCATGTTCATAAACATGAGAAGACCAACAAAAGCTCTGATTTCATCCACAGTGGTTGGCTCAAATTTATCCTCTGGAAGCCCAGCAGCAGCCGTGAGCGTTTGTCTTGCATACAGGTTGGTTTCCCTGACCATGAGATGGAATGCGTCCAAAAAAAAAACAAGTGAAAAATAATCAAAAGGTGTTCGAAGATTCACTTGTGGACGTGGGGGGCCCCTGTATGCATCAAACACACGAACTTCAGTTCGAAAAAATCGTCGTTCGACCACTGCGATGACTGTGCACATCCACCGACGTCAGTAGCACCTGCGTCACCTGCGTCACCTATGTCCATGTCATTGTCACTACTCGCATTCACTTCAGGTTCATAGTCACTGTCACTGTCACTGTCAACAGCGTCGAGATCAATGTCTGACTGATTCCAGTCTTTCGTTTTCAGTCGTATTCACATTGTAGTCGAACATTTGCTCAAAAGTCAAGCTCATGTCACTGTCACTGTCAGAGTGCGACATTTCGATTTAGTCGGAAGTCGTTTGGATGACTAAAAAAAAATCAATAAAAAAAAAAAAAAAAAAGCTACCAACTGCTGTCAGAAATGGCGCTCAGCAAAAGGCAGGAAAGACCCGGATAACGACCGGTTTGTCTTATTACTGTGGGCAACCCAAAAAGGGAGGGAGCACACCAAGACAATTAGTCAACTGAGCTACGGGGCGGTATAGGGCGGATCAGGAGCCTGAGGGGTCGGGCGGCGGAATAGGGCGGAACAGGGTTATAAAGGTTAATCATCCTCATTCTCATCGATCAGCATTAAAAAAAAAAAAATGTCTCAAGTTCTGTGGCCCTTCATGCCCTGCTCTCATGGTGACCTCAGTTTCGATATCCTCTCCACGTCTGTGGCCTTGGTTTGGTTCCGTCGGGGTCACCGGTATCGGCGAGTCCATGGGGGCTGTCGTTGGACGGACGTGGTGGCGCCCTCCGGAGGGAGAGCTCAGCTCACTCACGCCCGGCTCCGCGACTAAGCAATTATTGTCGTCAGTAGGGGGCTTAGTAGGTGGTGTCCTGCGTATGTTAGATCAGAACAGGCGCCACTGAACACCACCGAAGTGACTCGGCAGCAGTGCAGTGTCTCCTCCGGTGGGTTGCCTCTTGACGACTTGACATTGACTGCTCCCTGTGGATTGCTGTGCTGGGGCTGCGGCGGGGCCGACCGGGCTGTGGCTATGGACGGGGTGTCGGAATGAGCGGCGTGGGTGCACTGCCTCTGAGGTGGCGCAGAGATTGGGACAGCAAAAAAAAAAAAAAAAAAAAAAAAAAAGAAGGCCGGACACATGATGAAATGTGTGAGTGATAATGGGTTGCAGACAGCGGAAGCTGGAAGAAGGGCTGCTGCTGTCTGGTCAGTTCAACGAAGCGCTGGACGCTCTGCTGGACTGGCTGGCCAAAGTGGAACCAGCACTGGCTGAAGACGCGCCTGTGCACGGAGACCTGGACACTGTCAGCTCTTTCCTGGACACTCACAAGGTAAATCTTCTGTGTGGGTCTGTTAGCCTGTTCACCTTAGTGTCATTGTGCCTGCATGTCTGCATGCTGTTGCTGGACTTCTCCTCATTGAGAGAGAATGTATGTATGTACATGTACAGGTGAATGTTTAACATATGGCCAACTGAAACAGACTGAATATTTCCTTTGGTTTGGTTCCTAAAACTTGTTTTAAATCCATGTATTTGGTGTCATGTTCTGCACTGTGTCAAATTCATGAAAGCTATGGCTAGTGTGCTAGTTCTGTTTGGCCAGCTTTTGAAGGATAATTGAACACACGTCGTGAGGATGAATGTAACAAAGGGTAAGTGTAAGAAAAAACTATCCACCTGTTCCAGGTTTTTCAAAATCCTAAGTGTTACAATCGAATTACATGTTCCAACCTCAGTGTGAGAATGAATTGACAAAGTAATGTCTGTTGTTATTGTATTATTATTTTGATAATGTTAAAATAGTACTTTGCAGTTAGTGTCATGATTGTTCAGCTTTTTTACCAGCAAATGGAAGGAAGCAGTTTCATGCTGTGACTGAGAGGCACAAGAGAGCAGAGCAGGACATTTTAGTACAGTGTTATACATGAAAAAATGACCAAACAGAGCTAGCAGACCGGCCCGTCACTTGCCAGAGCTTTTAACACAGAACCTGTACATGTCCAAATAGGGACTTCAGTGTGAAGCTCCCCATGTCTTCAATGGTCTGGTCTGTGCTGCAGGCATTCCAACAGGAGCTGGGAGCTCGTGCCACCACTGTGGCCTTTGTTCAGAAGTCGGCAAAAGAGATCATCAGTAAAGCTGAAGGAGACACGTCCAACCTGCAGTCTGATCTGATTGAACTCAACTCTGCCTGGGACCGTGTGTGTAAGCTGAGCGTCAGCAAGCAGGAACGGCTGGAGCAGGCTCACAGGCTGGTCAGTGTTTGCCGTGTGTGTGGGAGAGGATGGACAAGGTGTAGTCTGAAATCTAGTCAGATCTTCCTGATTGGTATTGTAGTGTGTGTGTGTTTTAATGTATAGATTTGTTAATCTTTTGATTGTAATGTAGTGATTAAACACACGGAAACCACATACACCTTTTTTGTGGTTATTTGAATATCTTCATTATTTTACAATGTTAACAAGTTCACTTATGTTTCAGGAAATTCAATGATTTTAGAAATTGAAACACATTTTAAGCTGCATGTATTAAAACAAATGAGGAAGGAATCAGTTTTGGTATGTAAAGATGTAAAGAGAAAATGAAGGAAGAAGAAAGGAAGAGTATATTCTGGATATTGCAGAAAGAGAGAGTTCGTTTTCATCTGAAGATTGAAAAGTATGATAGCTCGCCTGTGCCCAGTTTTTTTGCCTGCAGTAAAATGTCACTAGAGATAGGTAATTTGGTGTTGATACTGTTCACCATTTTGTGAATATATCAAGTCTGTAAGGTATCTTGGAAAATGCCAACATTTAGATGCAAAATAGTAGATAAATAATAAATGACAACGATGTTGATTCACTGAAAATTGTCTGTGACTCAGATTAACCTACTTTTACCTCACTGTTAACTTTTCTTTTCATTTTAAATACATTGCACTTGTGATTCAAATTGTGTCTCAGAATCATCATAATAGAATAGTTTCAAGAGGCCTTTTTTTCTTGCATTTTGTATATGCAGCAGCTAAAAAAAAAAAATGAAGCACATTCATGGCCCGTGAGTGCTTTTTGGAAGCAACTATTTGCCTTATGAGGCTTGACCCCTGGATGTGCAGGCGGAGGAGTTCCACAAGAAGGCCCAGCAGCTGTTGGACTGGCTGTCGGATGCAGAGCGACAGTTGCGCTACAAGGGACCCATCCCCGATGAGGAGGCACTCATCATCCAGCAGATGGAGGAGCACAAGGTCACTGTCGCAGCTTTCCTCCTTGATGTTGTTTCATTATGTAACAGTCGTCGGCATTGTCTTCTTTGTGGTATTCTAGGGACTCTGATTTTTCAAGAAATGAGGTCTTTTTCACTGTTTGTCTTACAGTTTGGATTTTGTGTTCCTTTGTATGTATAGGTTTTTTTTGAGTTGTATCTGCACTGTTTTGTCTGCTTTTTTTAAAAAATTACTCTGTTCTCCTTTTTTTCCCTGTAATTTTTCTTTCTTTAACTGTCTTTTTGGCGTCGTATACTATACCATGTCAGACCATAGCATTAAACGGCTGTCAGTCAGCTCCGTCAGGCCGAAGTTTTGTGGCCAATGCAGTAATAAGATAGTCACGTGACGCCCACCCTACTTCCGCCTACGGAAGATGCCGAAGTTCGTGTACTGTACGTCATTCTTCTTCGGCCTGTCACCAAGCAAGATAAGTCTTGTGCTCTGTCTCGCCTATACTTTGCCTTTGTGTAAAGATTGCTGTGTTCGCATTCTGAACTCATTTATTTGTGGCTTGTGCTTATCCCTCAGAGTATCTTGACGTGTGAGGTTATCGCTGGGCTAGCATTCTAACCTTATTTTCGGAATTTTCTCGCGATTGTGTGTCCCGGTTCTGCTTTCCGCGTCACCGGTTCAGCTTGATTGGCATTTTCCATCGCCGCGTTCATCGCTGGTTCGGTGCCTCTCTTATCCATCGGCCTCCCTTTTCAATCGCCTTCGGCCCAGTCGCCACTAAATTCCGATTTCTCCCTCGCCGTCATTTATTCCACAACCTCCTGTGCGACGATCGTGAGCCAGTCTCGTCGCCATCTCCCTGTCTCGTCGCCATTTTGTTTTGCGCCGGTCTCCCCTCTTGTCACCAACTTATACCCCAGTATTTTACAGGGGGTTGTTTTCGTCCACAATTTAATTCCTTTGCCCCCTTCCCTCATTTGCCAGAAATTCTCGCTCGCCTTCGTTCCTCAACGATCGCGATCGACCGTTGTCCTGTATTTACACGTGGCGTTACTCAGCACTTTGCGCCACGTCACGGTCGCTTCTCTCTCACGCGCAGTTTCGCCTTTTCTGCTGCGCTTTGGTCCCTGTACGGACTTGTTTTCCTTATTTTCCATTGTGTACGTTGTTCATTTATTTTTTTGTGTGCGCACGGTCGATCGATTGCCCTAGTTATTCCCCTCGATCGACCGTCGTGACTTTCTCGCTTACGATCGTGTGCTCCGGTTTCGCTCGGCGCCATCGCCCAATATGGTGAAGGACTCGGCTGGGTCGAGCAACAACTCTGACGTGCAGGGTTCGCGCTCTTTCCCGGAGGACCCACGAGTTGGTTCCAACCCCGAGCGAACCGTTCTCTCTTTGGGAGAACGGACGGCCGCGGTAGTTGGAGATGACACCCTCCCCCGCGGAGGGGACGCGGGAATCTCCCTCCTCTACCCGACCGACGGACGCACGACCGTTGCGTTCGAAAGCTAGAAGGCAACCGGCGGCTATTGCTAAGTGCCTTTCATTCGACATGCCCAGGAAATCTAAGGGCAAGGCCCCACTTAAGGGACCCCCCCTAGCCAAAACTTCCCAGCGGGAGTCCGCTTCGCCCCCAGCCCACCCTGCCTTCTAGCTTTCCTGCGCTTACACACTCATCACCTTACTATGCCGAGTCACGCGACCCCCGGCCCCCGGGGACCCTTGCCGGGCCGCGGACAGGCACGGGTGACGGCCTTGGGCTGGAACCCCCACCCGTCACTCGCATGTATGAGACAGGCGGGTCCACTTCTTCCCCCCATCTGGACTCGCCGTCTCTCACGACGCTCTCCCCCTCCGTGCACAGGTGCAGCCAACACCCCTGCACGAGGAGCGTCCCCTTAGCTCCGGATGCAGTGTTATGGCCACGTCTTGGCACGACCATGCACATGTCCCATAACTCTGGGCGTATGGGGAACACCGAGTGCATCCACCGGTTGTGATCATACACAAAGACGGCCGACCAACCCCGCTCGCCCGTCGCAGGTTCCCCTAGGGGTTCAGGACGTTGGGGGCCCGACCTACTCGGCCCCCCACTTGGGCAACGTCCTCGGTCCCGTTCCTCCGGGGGGAGGATCTACCAGCGGGACCACGGGTAACCTGCCCCATTCCTCTGGGGCCCGGCATGCTCCGGGGGGGGACCACATACTACGGTCGATTATTATTCCCCCCCTCCTGCCCCAGGTTACCCCGGTCCCCGGCGAGTCCCTGCACAGTACTCTGGGCCGCCACAGCCCGCTTATCTCTCCCGGGGACCAGTGGCTCTATGCCCCCGAGAGGGACCAGTGGCTTAATACCCACACCCAACCTGAACAACTATTTGGTCGATTGTGGCACCCAACCTCACAGACTTGGGTCGACATGGGTCTCCCACCTCGGGCGCTGTCCGATCGGCAGTCCGGGCTCTCCCACCCTAGCCCGTCTGCCGAGTATAGAGCCACGAGGGTCCCCCGCCCTCCCCCCCCCCCCACCACCACCCTACCAGGGCGGGACCCTCGCGCACCCGCGCACTTGCCTCCTGAGGAAGACCTCCCTTCCCAGGAATTAGACTCCCCACAGCCTGAGGAGGACTACGATGAGGACCTCTTCTCATCACTTTATGACATCAACACCATTGAACGGTTTCGACCGGACTTGGTGTCGAGGGACGCCCCTCCCTCTGCCGATATCTTGGCCTTTCCTGAGATCGTTGGGCCGCCCCCAGCCCAACACTCAAGACTCAGGATTGTAGCTCCTCAGTCCCTCACTTCACTGTGGGAGAGTCCGGCGAAACGCGCCAGGGGTGCAGCAGACGCCGTCCCCACGCCGGGTCAAGACCTTCCCCCGGGCACCCAATGCGGCCCCTTTCGGCGCCCTACTTGGGACCCGCAGGAAGCACCCTGTTACCTCCTCCCTCTTTGCTGACATCCGACCACCAGGGAGTGGGCCATCTCCCAATCGGATTGTCGCCTGATACCCAACCGGGCCCCCCCTACTTCGGCCACTGTCTCCTTTAAGGCGTTAAAGGACTGGGACCGAGTAGCCCGGATGGGCATCTTACACACCACTGCAGGGCATGCCTACCTTAGCATGCTCTTGCAGAGGGCGGAGGTACTCTGGCCTGGGGATGACGGCGCCGTCCCAGGGCCTTCGGATACAAACTCCGAACCCCACCAGGACGAACTTCGCTTGTTCAGCGATCCCTTCATGCGACACCTAGTCAACAGGATATCGCATCACTTGTCGGCTGCGGCGGACAGCGCAGCACGCAACGACCCATTTTAATTGTCTGCTTGTGGCTAGAGACGCGGTGCTTGCACGCTCCTCGCTCTCCCCGGCACTCAGGGCATCCCTACGATGTGTCCCGGGCCAGGATCACTCGCTCTTTGGCGAGTACTCCACCTCGGCTATGTCTCTCTCTCTCGAGGAACGCAAGCAGGCGGCGTCCTTCGCCCCCCGGCCTCAGCCACGCCCTTCCAGACCCCCCTTTCGGTCCTACCCCAGGGCCAACAGGCCCACTCCGTACCCCCGTCAAGCCGCATTTCACACCGCCGGGCCGGCCAAGCGCCCACTTAACTCGCAGAGGCCTAAACCAAAACCTCGTCAGAATTTTCGGTTCGGCCAGCAAGCACGGCCCCGCAGGTGACTGGAGGACACTCCCGTAGGGGGCATGGAACTGGCACAACCTGCCCAGCTAGACACCGGCCCACTGTACCCCTTCCCCCCGGGACCATCGGCTCCCCTGGCGGGCAACCTCTCCCGGCATGCCCGCCAGTGGCGACGTATGGGCCTCAGCCCCTGGGTAGTGTCGGTGCTTCAGGATGGGTTTCGCCTACCCTGGGCGCACGGTCGCCCTCCCCTCATGCGTTTTCCTCCTCCGTCCCCCAGCGACCCCCCACCTGCCCAGGCGGAGGCCCTCCGCCTGGAAGTACTCGAACTCCTACAGAAGGGGGCCATCGCAGAAGTTTTCCAGCCCAACCCGGGTTTTACTCCCACCTGTTCGTGATCCCCAAACCTTCGGGGGGATGGAGGCCCATCCTCGACCTTTCTCCCCTCAACAAGTTCCTAAGACATACCAAGTTCAAGATGGACACACCCTTCCAGATCAGAGACTCCATTCACCATTTAGATTGGGCGACCTCCATAGATCTGAAAGATGCGTATTTCCAAATCCTTATCCACCCGGCGCACAGACGTTACCTCCGGTTTGTCTGGCAAGCTCGGGTGTTCCAGTTCAAAGCTCTCCCCTTTGGCCTCTCCCTGGCACCCTTCCTCTTCACGAAGGTTGTCAAGGAGATGGCCGCCCTGGCCAGGCAGGAGGACATTCGCCTCCTGGTTTACCTCGACGACTGGCTTGTCCTAGCCTCCTCCCAGGCTCAGTGCCAGGCCCACACCACCCGCCCTCCTCCTCAGCTTTGTTCCACCTGGGGGGTTTGTAATCACCCCCTCAAGTGCGAACTTATTCCCAGTCAGAGGTTCTCTTTCCTGGGCATGAGTTTCGACACGATTACCATGAAGGTCGCCCCGACCCCGGAGAGGTCCGCCCGGATTGTGGACCTCATCGTGCGCCTCCGAGAAGCCTCGCACACCTCGGCCAGAACTCTGTCCTCCCTCTTAGGGATGATGGAGTCCCTTTCTGCCCTCATTCCGCTGGGTCGGGTCCCCAAACGCCAGCTGCAGAGGGAGTTCCGTCGTCGTTGGTCCCAGACCTCGGACCGCTGGGACCTGACCATTCCCCTCGGCCCCTGGTTCTCGGGTGCCACGGAGGAATGGCTCAATCCGTCCACCCTGACCACCGGCGTTCCGATCTCTCTCCCAACTCAGTCCCTCGAGCTATACACGGACGCCTCCAACTCGGGCTGGGGGGCCCACTTGGGGGACAGTCATGCCTCGGGGATGTGGGACACACAGATGGCTCGCCTCCACATCAACATATTAGAGTTGGAAGCGGTCAGACTGGCCCTCCTCCACTTCCAGCATCTAATCTCGCACCGACTGGTTCTCCTCCTCACGGACAACACGTCGGTAGCCCATTACGTCAACAAGGGGGGGGGGGGCTCACTCCATCGGCCTCTCTCTCAGGACAGAGGCCCTCCTTCGCTGGTGCCACGCACGGGGAACCACCCTCCGTGCGAGACACATAGCGGGGACACGGAACATCCTGGCAGACACTCTCAGCCGGTCAGGGACCCTTCTGCACACAGAGTGGACCCTGAACAAGCTGACACTAACCACTGTCTGGGATCACTGGTTCAAGCCCATGGTCGACCTATTTGCGACACGGTTCAACCATCGACTCCCCATGTATGTCTCTCCAGTCCCGGACCCCCGAGCGTACGCGGTCGATGCGCTCTCCCTCCCCTGGACGGGGGGACTTGTCGCCTACGCCTTTCCCCCCTTCCCCATACTTCACAAAGTGATCAGGAAGGCCAGGCTGGAGAGACCCAAACTCATCCTCATAACCCCATGGTGGCCGACTCAGTCGTGGTTCCCGGACCTCAGGTCCCTAACTCACGTTCCCCCTCTCCAGCTAGCCCCTCGGTGGGACTTGCTCAGACAACCTCGCTCGGGCCTCCCTCACTCCAATCCCCGGATGCTTCGCCTACACGCTTGGCTTCTATGCCAGCCAAATTGCGACCACCGGTCCCCGCTGCCCCCGCCGACAGACCCCGGTCTGTCTAGAGACCCTGACAGAAGCGGGAGCATCGCAGGGACTACGAGACTTGGCCTCGGCCTCTCGTAGGGCTAGCACAGAGTCCCTCTATAATTACAGATGGGAGAGATGGGTCACGTGGTGCACGGCTAACTCGGTCCCCTACCTACACCCTCCAACATCCAGCTAGGCAATTTCCTATCCCACCTTTCGTCCTCCTTAAAACTCTCGGCTAGCTCCATTCGGGGCTACCGATCGGCCGTATGCACCACCATCCGACAGCTCGGCGGCCCATCTTTCGACAATGACTTTCTACTCAGAGAACTATCACGGGGGGTTGCCCTACGGGAAGCTCAATCCCCTAGGCGCGCCCCCTTGTGGGACCTCTTTCTGGTGTTAGGCGCCCTCAGAAAACCCCCTTTCGAGCCCCTCCGCTCCATTCCCTTTGACCTCTCTCCTTCAAGACCACCTTCCTTCTCTCCCTGGCCTCAGCCAGAAGGCGAAGTGAGATTCATGCCCTCAGCGGGGGACCCTCGGGACATCGCCTTTCACAGAGACGGCTCGGTCTCACTTAAGTTCCTTCCTGAGTTCCTAGCGAAGAACCAGGAACCGGGCACACCCTCTCCTTCCCTCCTGATCCGCTCTCTAGCGGATATCTTAGGCAACGAGCGGGGTGGGGACATGGACCTGTGCCCCTCTAGGTGCCTCAGATACTACTGGGAGCGTTCCCGCCCCAGGCGTTCCTCGCAGCGACGCCTTCTTATCTCCATCAACCCCAACAACAAGAAGGACATATCGGCGGGCACATCTCTAGGTGGCTATCCAATACTATCAGATCTGCCTATGCCCAGGCGTACAAAGACCTCCCAGCCCTGTCACCCCGAGCCCATGAGGTCAGAGCGCTGGCCACGTCTCAGCGTTCCAGCACTCTGTCCCCGTGCGCCATCTCCTGGAGGCAGCCTACTGGCGTTCGGAGAACCCTTTCATAAACTTTTATTTAAGGGACATCCGCATGACCAGGGCTGATGGTTCTAAAGGGATTTCATTTGTGGCGGCCAATGCAGCCATATCGGTCTACCCAGGAACCATTAGGGCGCTCGGCCCTCCTCCTATTACTTTAAATTCTGCTATGGTCTGACATGGTATAGTATACGACGCCAAAATGGGGAGTTTGTGTTATACTCCCTGTTTGGCTAAGTATACTTACCATGTCAGACTCTAATGCCCGCCCTACCTTCCCCTCTAGCGCCAAAGTTCCCTGGGGGTTTGCCTTGCGCGCAGGCCTCATTGAATGACGTACAGTACACGAACTTCGGCATCTTCCGTAGGTGGAAGTAGGGTGGGCGTCACGTGACTATCTTATTACTGCATTGGCCACAAAACTTCGGCCTGACGGAGCTGACTGACAGCCGTTTAATGCTATGGTCTGACATGGTAAGTATACTTAGCCAAAACAGGGAGTATAACACAAACTCCCCATGTTTGTTACATCCTATGTATCTCCCTCATCCCCCTCTTCTCTCACTGTCACTCTGTTTCTCCATTCTACAAAAGGAAATGTATTTGTTGAAGACCATGAAAACGATGTTTATTGTAAGTCAGTCCTTGCATTATTGACTGCTCTGTGTTAAAATTGACGTCAGTTGAACCATATCAAATTGTTCAGAAAGCTGCAACACATAACTGCAAAACCTGTAAATGTTTCTCAGGCAAAATGTTTATTGTAAGCTTCTGCTTTTTTTTTTTCTCAAAGATTATCTGCCTGTCTTGTGCATTGCAGACATTTGAGGAGTCTCTGTTGAGGCAAGAAGCCAACCTGCGGGAGACGCTGAACATTGGACAGGATATCATGAAGCGCTGTCACCCTGACGCTGTGCCCGTCATGAAGCAGTGGCTGGCAGTCCTCAGGACGCGGTGGGAAGAGGTGAGGGACTCGACTGTCTGTGCAGCACTGTGCGTTTGCAGTTGTGGGGGGTTTTTTTGTTGTTTTTTTTTGGGGGGGGACTTGTGAGTTGACTTCAACGCAGTGCCAGCCCTGATTTGGCCCTGTGCTGTTGACTGAGCTATTAGCAACATTACCTTACCTTTTAGTTTTCTCACTTATGTGAGCTGAATTTTTTTTTATTTAGACAGTACTCTTTGGGGTTTTCTATGTGAAGGAGAGGGTGATGGAGAGGTGGGTTATAGTGTTTCATATGAAGGATTGAGTTAAAAAAAAATAATTCCTGTGTTCTTTGCCAGGGATTTGTTTTCCTTATCTGCACAAATTGCATATTCAAAGAGCTTGAATCAAGTGGTTTTATATGCTCCGTCTTTTTTAATTCACATCTAAAGAACTTGAATCAGTTGGCTATGTATGCTCAATCTTTTTAATTCACATTTAAAGAGCTGAAATCAGATACGTCTGTATGCTTTATCTTTTTAATTCACATTCAAGAGCTGGAATCAGTTGGCTATACATGGTCTGTCTTTTTAATTCACATTTAAGGAGCTTGAATTAATTGGCTGTAATGTATGCTCCGTCTTTTCAATTCACGTTCATATGCAACTCTTGATTATCAATGCACTTACTATGAGAATGTTTTGCACTTGCAGCTGACTGGTCTAGGCAGGCAGCGGAATCAGCGTCTGGTCAACGGACTGGCCGATCTCCGTCGCAGCAACCAGTTACTGGAGGAACTTCTGGCATGGTTGAATGGCGCCGAGGTCAAGTTGACTGACCTAGAAGGTCAGATCCTCCCTGAGGACATGGCCATCATCCAGCAGCTGCTCATGGAACATCAGGTAAACTCGGTCTTCTTTCAGGGGAATGTCGTGTTACAGAAGGAAAGGGGAATGTAAGCATGTGTATGTGTGTGTGTGTGTGTGTTTGTGCTCACATACACACATTTACGTGCATCTAGCATGAAAATTCGGAGATGCTGTTGCACTGAAGAGCAAGCTTTATGTATAGCTTTGGCTATTCTAAGAAAATGTCCTCGGTAGATTTATGTGTACTGGTTGTGCTTTGAAGCAAACAGAATGTATAGTAACATTAAAAGAAACATGACACACACTTGAGACAGCACATGTTTAAACCTATTGACATGAAGAAAAAGTGTGAAGTAAAGATGTGGACTGTCACGCAACCTGTACAGATTTTGTGTTCATGAACAGGACTTCCAGAACGAGATGTCCTCCAAGCAGCAGCCTGATGTAGACCGTCTGATCAAAGCGGACAAGCGACGTGCATCCATCTCTCAGGAAACCCATGTCACAGATCCCTGTGCTCCGTGCCAGCACACCTCGCACCCCAACCCGCAGGATCCCCGTCAGGTGCGTTGGCTTTGATGCGAACATTGAAAAACTCTCAGCATGTACACCAGTGCCCAGGCCAAAAGGAGGAGCAAGTTAGATGACATTTGCCCATCTTGGGAGTGATGACTGTCGCATTGACAATTGCATATTTTTGCAGGCGAATTTTCCAGTTGGTTTCTAAAATATAGAGGGTAATTCCAAAGTTTTCCAGGGAGAAAATGCCCATTAGCCTTCAATTATGCCCTAAATACTTAGTTGAATTCCAGTCATCTCTGTTGATAACCTGTACAAGAGGATGAGATGAATATAATCTTTTTTTTTTTTCCGTTTTTGTTTTGTTTTTGTTTTTTTTTTTTTGTTATCTACAACAAAACACAAAATCCACACATCTCTAATGTATGATTTTCACAGTTCTGATATGTTGTGTGTGTTATTTAATTGTCAACCATTTGCATAGTAGGTCGGCTAGTTTTTTTTTATATGTATTTTCTTTCTTATCTTCTATTGTTTTTATTTAAATTGCTAAGTCAAGTCATCAGAAATACTTGGTGTATGTACTTTTGTGCCCTACAGACGTGTGTCAATTATGTGTTGAAATCTGTGTGCGTTATCCTCTTTTGATGCATCTGTACTTCTCAGCTTATTTGATTAAAATCTGATTTAAAAAAAAAAAAAAAAGAGAAAGAGAAAAAGGAGGAGCAAAGTCATACGTTGGCCATGAACAGTTAGCAAAAAAAAAAAAAAAAAAAGGGTGCTACATGCTGAGGAACTGACCGGGTTCACATACAAAGTTGAAAGTCATCGTCATTTTTTTTTTTTTTTTTCATGACATGTTTGTCTTCCAGGGTGGGTGGCAGCGGTCGCAACACGCCTGACCGTCTGGGTCGTCACACTCCTGAGCACTTGGGCGCCGAACACCAGATCTCTACTCTGGCCGACAGACGCCCGACCATGGCACGGGTCGTCACACACCAGAGCCCCAGTTTCGTAACCCCCGTGTGGGGGCGTTGTTCAACAAGTGGCGCAACGTGTGGCTGATGGCCGTGGAGAGGCAGAGAAGGCTGCAGGATGCCCTCGACTACCTCAATGAGGTTAGTGGAGACTGTGAGGGAGACATGTGGGCATTGGTTTGCTACAGGATTTACCTTGTGTTGAATCCCATTTGCCAGCATACATACTGACAATTACACATTTCAGTCTAAAGTTACAGATTTCAGGGAGAAATTTCTCTGTTTTATATGATTAGCATACAATTTGCTGTATGTATAGTATTTTCCACTAGTATTGAGAAAATCACAGTAAGAAAATTTGACTGGGACACACCAGGAGTTATTTAGCAAATAATGATCACCAGTTAGGATGTAAACAGCAGACATAAGCAGCTATTTAATCTAAAAATTTATCTTTGGTTTTGGAATGTTTTTTTGTAAAGGACAGGATGAAAAGATTCAGTATGAAACCAATCACAAGTTAGGACTCTTACAACTTCGTTAGCATGTAATTGTGACAGTGCAGATGATCACAGATGGTCTCCCCTCTAACAGTCATGCTCACAGGGCAGTGGTTTGCAGATTGAGAGACTGAAGAACTTCGACTTTGAAGACTGGCGGAAGCGCTATCTGCGCTGGATGAACCACAACAAAGCCAGAATCATGGACTTTTTCCGCCGACAAAGACGGGATAATGATGGACGAGTGACGCGCAAAGAGTTCATCGATGGCATCCTTTCTTCCAGTATGTGTTTGGTTTTCTGGGAAGAATTTTTTTTTTTTAAGTACACATCAATGGTTGGTTTATGATTTTTTCTTATTATATTATTGGTCCGCTGGTTGTTTCTGCCATTCTTCTTGTGACCCAGGAAGTATACATTAACTGAAAAAAGGTGATTATAGGTGGATGGCCTTGTAGGATTAGATGATTAATCAATGCAATCAAAATTATGGATTGGTGCCGATAAAAACACACGATATGTAGATCAGCCTTTTCATTTGTGGATTTGTTAAAACAGCTAAAGTTATGGACTGGCCCATTTCTATTTGGACAGGTGAGGTCGTTGGGTTCATTACAGAGATTAGCTGATGGAGGGTGTTGGCGACATTGAAGTGAGCAAAGACAGGACTAGTGAGACGGGTCCGATTTTAATGCAGACATGAATGTATATTTCCATCTTGGTGCTTCAGTGGCCTGATTTGTTGAAACTAGTCCTGCTATTTCTTGTCTCTAGTCACACATAGTGTTCCACATATAGTATCTCACCAATAATTGTACACCTTGTTTTTCAGAATTCCCAACATCCAAGCTAGAGATGGAAAAGGTGGCCGACATCTTTGACAAAGATGGTGATGGCTTCATCAACTACAAGCAATTTGTGGCTGCCCTGAGCCCGGACAGAGATGTGAGTTGCTTTGTCCTTCACCTTCATGTCGTTTCCCTGACAGTAGTATTGCAGATGAGAGAGAGGAAGCATGTATGTGCAGTGGGAAAAGGTGAGGGGGGAGGAAGAGGTGAGGATAAGGGGAGGTTCAGGTGGGGAAGTGGAACTAAACAGTGCATGAAACGGTAAAACTTTAACTGGATTTGGAAAACTGAGCACACATAACTGAACATCTGGGGGATAAGGAAATATTATTTAATGCCAGACAGCATGAAACCATTGATTTTTGGATGTGATAAACAATACCCAGTGATTTGCAAAGTCTGTTGAGCTGGAAAACATGCTGTTACATTATGGCATTTTTTTAAAGAGGACAAAACAAAAGTCATAGGAGAAAAGGCCTAATGTGATACACTGAATGGGATATGTTAAACAGGAATCGGGAAAAGCACTCTGCAGTGTTACTTAACTTGCTTCTTCTCTGTTTAGTTCATGTATAATGCATGTTAGGATCTTTGAACACCACGTTGAAATGTGTGTGTATTTGCATAATGTTTGTCAGATGTTTCAATCTCGTAACACAGATACCTGTTTCTTTCTGCTCCCCTGTATCCCTTTTTTGTTTTTGGTGCTACATATACCAGGTTGCGATCTTTCTCTTCCTCCTCCATCAAGTTGCTGTTCTCTCTGACCTGTGATATAAACAGGTTTTGTTTTTTTCCTCATTGCTGTAGAGAAAAAGAGGGTTGGAGGAAAAGTTTGCTTTTGAAAGAAACTGAACTAGATTCAATGGGTAAAAAAAGAAATGCATGAGGAACAGTGAGAGCTGCTTATTTTTCAGGCTGCCTCATTCTTTAATTTCATGTTTATTTCTGCTCTGTGCTTTCATCTGACCGATGCTTTGTGTTTCTAAACAGACCTTTTCTTTAATGTGCAGTCCAAACCGCCCACAGCAGAGCAGATGATCCAGGATGAGGTACATCGACAAGTGTGCAAGTGCACTTGTCTCACCCAGTTCAAGATCCACAAAATGGGAGAGGGCAAATACAGCGTGAGTGATGCATGCTTTTATGGTAATACCTAGTTAAACATAGCACAGGAAAATTAATGAAATGGAGCAATTATTCAGCCCTAAACAATAATTTCGTTATGTGTAATGAAAGAAACATGTATGTGACAGTTTGGGGACTCCAGGAAAACTCGCCTGGTGCGGATCCTGCGCAGCACGGTGATGGTGCGTGTGGGTGGAGGCTGGATGGCCCTGGACGAGTTCCTGGTCAAGAACGATCCTTGTCGAGGTAAGCTGTGGCCTACATCTCTGCCAGTCCTTTATTTCTGGCCCTGAATGTATCAGTATATCCCTTCTTCTCTTTCCAGGACCTTGGCTGTGGACCTGAGGCTGACTGCTGTTTCTCCTCTCTTCATCACTTTGCTTTTTCATCATTACCGTATTTTCAACAGACAAGAGCAAAGTCTACCCAGGAGGGTGTTTTTTTCTTGGAGTTGAAATTTGTTTCTTCTTCAGTTGCTATATTTCCACCTCTTAACGTCTTTTTGGTTCCTGATTTGTTTCTTTTCCAGTCACCTGAATTAAATTCCACATTATCTATAGAATAAGGCTCTTTCAGTTCAGGGTGCACAGATTTTCTTGAAAAAGAACCAACCAAACAAAACCCAGAAGGTTTGGGCTGAGGTAATTCACATGAGCTGGTACCAAAGATCAACTGAGGGGGGACATAATTATTGTTGGTCGTTTTCCAAAATGTACAGAATTTTGCAGAGTGAAATTTTAAATCGAGTTGTCAAAGTTATGTAATATTCAAACAAAATAGAATATACAGTCAGTGATGATACCTGATCAAAATAATTAGTCTCTGGCTTTGCCCTGAGTTTATTTTATTGGGTTTATCAGAGCCCCATTCCTGTTCAGTCAGTTGCTATATTTCCACCTCTTAACGTCTTTGTGGTTCCTGATTTGTTTCTTTTCCAGTCGCCTGAATTAAATTCCACATTATCTATAGAGCAAAACACTTTGGCACTGTGATCAGTTGAGTGACACAGACCTGTTTATACTTATAATTTTGCCGGAATTTTATGGGAAAAAATAAAAATATGGGAATTACGCCTCCCCCCCCCCAAAAAAAAAAAAAAAAAATTACGAAAAAAAAAATCAAAGAAAATTGTTAAACGCGAAGTTTTTTGTCTGCTACCATTTCAGTCAAAAGCAGTAAGAAGACATTTCCCAGCATGCCTTGCGTCTTTTACCTTATCAGAGATGGTGACGAACTGGTCTTACACGCCAGCGGCCAACTCTTTCAAATCTTTCAAAAGTTGCAGAAGTATTGCGATTATGAAGATTACTTTTAAATTACAGGTTTTTGTCTGAGACATTACAGGTATAGGAATTTGGGGTAAACTGGTCTGGTGACACTGTTGATGATGCCTTGATTTAAAGAAAAAAGAAAACCAAGCGACTGTCTTCTTTTGTCTAGCATTAGTGTTGGATTGAATTATACTTTGGCACTGTGATCAACAATGGGTACTGCTGTAGATCTGATGATGAAAAATGGACACAGCAGTCAAGTTTGTCCAATTTCAGTATCGGACTAATTTAAAGCTCGCTTTTGTTGTGTTGTGTGTAAAAGACTACAACATTCAGGTGCAGCCATGCACATGGCATAGAGCCCAAATCATGCTGTACTCTGCACACTGGATTGACATGCATACATAGCCATCGATGCTTTGGAACTGTGTGTCGACACGGGCACTGATGGTAACTGCAGATCCTGAGTAAGCTGACCTGTTCATTTGTGTGAAGCGTAATTGGTACTATGAGGCCCCCCTGGTCGCACTGAGAATAAAGTCATAGTGCCTTGTCCAAAAATTACGGTAATTTGATGATGTTAACAGAATCCTGATCCTGTGCATTCTTTTTCTTGCTCAGCTGGTCTGTACCACGCTCATCTCTTGACATGCTCTCTTGTGTTGGGAGAAGAGGGGTGAATGAAGACCAGCTTTAAAGTCATAATGCAACCTGTTGATTGGTGTCATCTTTTGGTCAGTAGCTTGATCGATTCCATACATTGTTGGTGGTTTTGTTCTTTTTTTTTTTTTTTTTACTTTGTTGTTATGGTAACTTTTTTTTTTTGACATAGTCATGAAATGTCATCTTTATCTTCAGTTTTCTTTCCCCACTCATTTCTTTCTTTCTGAAGTCTAAGAGCCATGTATTCTTTCCTTACTGTATCATCTTTGAAAGATAATGCAAGCATGTAAATACTTTCCCAGTGGGTGTAGTGAAGGGGATGTGGTGTCTCTGCTGTCACAATGCTCTGTACTTATTCTTGATGGATCAGTTTGGGTCTGTCTTTTCTCCCGGAAAGGCAAACTTCTCTGCGCAGCCCAAATTGATCATGCTGTAAGGAGGGGATTGCAGACTATGTATCGAATCGTCCATTGAACCTTCATCCTGTAAAGACCTTGCATTTTGGAACGAGTTATGTACATAAGTTACGTGAATGCTTTTGATCATTATAGCGTGCAGTCTGGATGTGATGGCTTTAAAAGAAAGTGATGAATAATTGTGTGTGGCTTTGTATCCAGAGTTCCAGGCCAGTAAGTATTGTCAGTGATCAAGCTCATTCCATATGGTCTACTGTCTACGTGTCAATTGAGGAGATGGGCCGTTAATCATCAGTTGATCATAACTAGTGCCATCTAGTGTCATCCATACATCTAAGAATTAACTGTCCCGACTAACAGTGGTTAACTAATTTGTGGTGCATGCTGCCCTCAACCTGTGTGAAACAGTCTTTAATGGAAAGGTGTGCGGGGAGTGAGAAGGGAGAAAAGAAACATAACCCTGTATTTTCTACTCACATCGGAGGGTACCTAGAGGAGGGTATCACACACACAGGGATCAGTTCAATGTGATCAAATGGGTCTTGATAACACTTCACAGCAAGGACTAAATGTGACGGTACTTTGCCAGGAGTGGAATGTGTTCATATGTACCAGAATGCAGATATGTTCCAGAGGAGGACATTTTTAATAAAGAAGGAGAGATGTCAGTTTGCGTTTTTTGTAAAGGGGAATGACCTGAAAAAGGAAAGTGATAGGATTTCTCCTCACTGAATGTGTAGTTGTTGAGCACCTCGTACACTGCACACAGGTGAAGGTTTTGCAGACCAGGCGTCATTGTCTGTCCTGAGTGTCAGTCATCAGGAACATAACTCCATTGCAGCTGGACCAGCCTTCATTGATGAGGTTTTTGTGGGGTTAGAAGCATTTATAACTATTGAGCATTGAGACCTCCTGGTGTTTAGGGCAACATAGGTGAACTGCTGTTCTGAAGGGAAAAAAGTGATGGAGTCTGTGTCTTCAGTTGTGCTGGGAATAGCTGCAGGGAATGGAGAGTGGGCATCTTGCTATTACTGGCCCTTGTCATTGCAGTCGAGTGAACTGCTGTTAGCTTCAGGGAGGCGAGTCATTCATGATTTAACCCTCATCCACACTGAAGGTTAGATATAATCCAGATAGTCTGGGTCAGGGGGCATGCTGTCATTTATTCACCTGTCAGATTTGTCATCTCTATAGCTGTATTACCCCCCATGGTTAAGATTCATATATGCATGCATGTATACCAATCTTACCACAGTGCTAGGCTGAGTTACCTTAGGTGTTCTGTTGAACATGGTGTTAGACATTGTCACATGTGTCACTTCTTGATGATTATTAGACATTGTTATAGATAGATTACCATTTCTTGTTATGGATAGACAACATGAATAGTTTACAAAGCTATTGTGTCATTTGGATTGCTGTCAGTGGTTCTTGTGATTTGAGTTGATCATTATTTTCAGTTCACTGTTTTCAGTCTGCGTGGAACGCTGTTCAAATGTTATAAATGGCACATTTTGCATTCCGCTTTTTTGTGTTATTGTTGGTGTGTTTTGTCTTCCTCTGTATTTTGTTTCTTCATTTTACTTGGTGTTTATTGGTCCTAGAAAGACATAGGAATATGAACATTTTAGATTTTGTTTTGTGTATTTTTTGTTCTTTTTTTCTGTTTTCAAGATTCTTTTAAAGCAGTGTTGTAACTGAAATGAACACGTGTTGACAAAGTGTTAGTTTTCCTTCAGGAGAGGTCGTATGATGGGATGTGCAGTGAATCGAATAGAATGGTGTCCAGCTTAGGTTTGTGATCAGACCGCTCACAAACATTCTGTTGTTGTCAGAGAATGAAAACGTTTGACCATCTATTTCTGTGGCGAAATGCAGTATTCTCTCAGAAAATATTTGACCATCTTTTTCTGTGTCGAAATGCAGTATTCTCTCTGAAAAAATTTATCATCTTTTTCTGTGGTGAAATACAATATTCTCTCCCATTGCAAGCAGTATGGGTTGAACCAGTTTGTTCACTGATTGAACCAACTTGGTCTGAGTTTAACAGTTGGACCTGTTCTGTCATGGTTCAGAGTTTGGAAAAACATTCATCATAGATCGGAGGTTGAGCAGATCTGGTCATAATTGAAGAGTAGAGCATTGTTTGTATAGTTCATAGTGTGAATAAGTTGGCTGGTTTTAACTATGACTTTGTAGTACAGTTCTCACTAAAGTTAGGCTCGACGGGTGGAGGAAGGGGGGATGGGGAAGGTGGATTCCTTATCAAAGGCACTTTAAGTTGAACAGCCTAATGTTTAGAGTCTTCTATGCAAAAGTTTTGCACTGATTAGTGTCCTCATTATGGCAAGTTTTGAATGTGCCTGTGATGACAGACATGACATCTCAACTCTGTTGCATTTCTTCCTTTTCTTTGTTTTAGACTATTTTTGGTATCCTGTCTTTCTCTGTGTCAAAGATACTTATTCATTCAAATTTGCCTTCTTTCAGTTTCTTCGTTTAGGCATTATTGTGGTCACCATATTGATTTCTAACTCTGATTCTTTGGTGACTTTTTTTTTTTATATACATGTATGTGATTAAACAAATGAGGAAAATTATGAAAACAAAATATGTTCTTTATCTTCTGTCCTTTCACTGTGTTTGTGTAATTGAGTAAAATTGAACAAAGAAGGGAATGACTTTGGGAAATACTGTCATGTACTTAATCATGTATTTCATATATCTGATAATTCTCATGTATTTTTGTGTCTGCTGCAATATTCACATGTATGGGGATAAATATATATTTACATATATTCACTTGGGAATGAGTAGTTTGCGGAAACATACATCTATTTCAACCGGTGTACTTCCGCTTTTTAGGAATGATCGTCCGCATGCTTCACCAGTGTACCACTTGTAAGTGTTTCGTACCATATGTGACTGTGCACTTGCTTTTTGCCCATGTTGTTTGGTTTATTTTTGATTTGAATGAAAGGTAATCGACTTCCATTTGTTTTTTTTCTTGTGCTTGAAAAGTTGGGCTGTGGAGGCGCAAATTTCGATTAAAAAGACGCATCCTGCTGCAGCCGGCCATGGAGGAGCGTAGGTTGTATTTCTGTCAGCACTGCATGGAAATCGGCTGCCCGCTCCATTCGCCTGCTGCGGCCCAAAGTCAGTCAGACTCTCAGAAGGCTTCTCTTTTCGAATGTTGATGCATCGTCCTTTCCTAAATGGGTTTCTTGTTGTGTCGTTTTTTGGTCAGTAGCCATTCTCGCGTCTTGATTTGCAGCAGTGGATGTGTTATTTGGTTGCCTTTTCCCCGCATTGTGGTGTGACCGTTCGTGCCCTCACCCAGCTAGGCATTTTGCCTCCCTCCCCAAGCTTTGAGTTTTTGCGTGTTCATCCTTTGTCCTAGCTTGTGTCTGGGGCCAGCCACAATTGCCCCTTTTTGGTTATTTTTTCCCTTACCTTTTAAACTGTTTTGTGTTTGGTTTCACCAAGTTATCTGGTTTTTGTTTTGCCTTTAATTATTTTGTTTTCATTTTTTTTGTATTAGGTTCAGACTGAATATGTTTCTAAGAATAGGAATGCTTAAGATTTATGGAAATCTTTGCACAGAGTAGTGATGGTCTTTATAAGATTGAAATGAGGATCTGGTTTGGTTTTGATGCCTATGGTGGGGGGCTTGCTTGGCGTTGCTCTTTTTCTTGTGTGTGTGTGTGTGTGTCTACTTCATGATGCATGAACGGTTGCTTTTGATTTTCCGTGTTTCCCGCCCACTTCCCCGCGTGTGTCTGCTTTCCCCGTGCACGCACACAAGCAGAGGATTAGTGGACAGTGGCCAGTCTTTGCCTCTAGAATGGATCCCTGTGAGCAGTGACTCGGAGGGGGAATACGATGGAGCTTATTGGTTTGGCCCTGACCCTAGTGTCGGCTTGCTGTGTGTTGGTATTGGGGGGAGGGCACTGTGTGTGACTCACAGACGTTGCTGAATGGTGGCAGTGATCACAGGGTTGTGCAACCTCCCCCTGTACTTCACCGGCTTGGTGTGGATAGACAGGCCGGAACAGGGGGGAATAGTTTCAGGTTGTTCCTGTTCTGCCATTGTGGCTTCAGCTATTCTTGTGTCGCTATTAATAGCCTGAACACACAGGTGATGGGATTTATTTTGACATTTTCCTTTTTGCTGCTACATGATTTTCCTTGTTGAAATATTTGGAAGCTGCGCTGGTGTGTGACCTAATGCCAGTACCACTTTTGTTGTCTACACTTGATACTTGCTCTGTCTGTCTGTCTGTCTGCCTGCCTCTGTCTGTCTATCTGTCTGCCTGCCTCTGTCTGTCTGTCTGTCTGCCTGCCTCTGTCTTTTGTCCTTCCCTCCATATCATTTTTTTTTACCTGGTTAATTTCAAACCTCAGTTGTTTTTTTTTTCTTTAATTTGTTTTTCATATTGTTGTTGTAACGACTGATCTTGGTGTGGAAAACAAACATGAAGTAATGTCAGATGATACCGATTGTGGTTGTGTGGAGAACGTCACTGTGCGATCATTAGAATGATCTGTTTTTGAGTATTGCCAGCTTCTGTCAACCTACTTCTCATCAGTTTACGGGTTATGTGCGGTTTGTGTTTATGGCTTTCACTCTTCTCCTGTCTGTGATGGTAGAGATGTTATCAGAGTTTCTTGCGTTGCACATATCTTTGCGTATTTGTTCTCTTTGTTGTTTCACCAAACATGGAATGTCTGGCCGATTTTCCTGCTCATGTGTGTGTGTGTGCATCTGTGCGTGCGTGCACTCTGTGTGTGTGGTGTGTGTGTATATGCGTGTGCGTGGACTGTGTGTGTGTATGTGTGTACGTAGACTCTGTGTGAGTATGTGTATGGGTGTGTGTGTGTGTGTGTATGTGTGTGTTAGAGATAAGGAATGATATATGCTGTCTCTCTCTCTCTCTCCCTCTTGTGTGCATGTGTCTCTCTCTCAGTTTTCTAATGTGACTCTGTACATTTTGTTTAATTGTATAACAAACTCAATATTCATGCATTCAGGCTAGTGCTCCACAATATTTCAAATTTGCTATCTATTGTCAATTCTATCACATTGCCTCCACCCCACTCCCAACCCCGTCGCATCCAGCCCTCTCGGCTATCTTTCAGTGCAGAATTTAGAAGAACAGAATTGTATGAAAAATGAAATGGACAGATGATGATATCCCACCAAAGTGCTCGATACAATCATGATATATCCCTCTTGGCATGGAGATTGGTGGACGACTCTTTAACACTACTGAATGGAAAGCATGCCCCAGCAACTGGCTAACTAACTAAATCGGATTTTTGACACTAAGAATTTTACATAGTTTTTCACAACTAGCTCAACAGCTCTCGTGACTAGCAGATGCTGGCTTAGAATTGAAAACACTGTGGTAGGTAGATGCTAACAATGAATTACAACTGTGATGAAATAACTGCATGTTAATTTAACATGATATTATTAACCGAACAAGCAGCAGATGCAGTGACTGAACAGTGATTTTGTACCATGTACCATTTTTTGTGTAAAACAAAAAAGATTCTGTGACAGGCTAATATTGATTTCCCAGTAGTTGGAAAAGAATGTCATGATTGGATTGGAGATGGTCGAGGAATTCTGATGTATTTGGTCATTTCAGACTGTTTGAGGTGGGTGTTTCAATACAAAGGTTTGGAAATGTCATTCGCATAGAGAGGATATACTTGAGGCTGAATGATGAAAATAGATAAAGTTAGTTTTCTTTATCAGTGTATACAAATTGTTTTAGTTACCATGAAAAAAGATAATAGATGTTATATTTGGCATACACCTTTTTAATTTTGTTTTTCACACTGCGTAGACTTTGTTTTCAATAATAAAAAAAAAAGGATGCAAACTATAAAAAAACATCTTTTTTTGAGGTGGATGGCACACCTATTCTTTTGTTAGTTGCCTAACCTTTTTTCTTTCCTATTCTGTTGTGATCTGTGTCACTGTAGTTGCTGACAGAGATGTGTTGGGACACGTTGCAGCCCAAAGGTCGCACCAACGTGGAACTGCGGGAGAACTTCATTCTGGCGGCAGGGGTGAGCCAGTCCATGGCCAGCTTCACGTCCAAGAGTCCTGCAGGCTCCTCCCCGTCGGAGAGCTCGACGTACTCCGGCACCAACAACTCTCCCACCAGTCGCTCCACAGGCTCCTCCGTGTCTGGCCCCCATCACCAAGGTAACGAGAGGGTTTTCCCCACCTTTCTTTCCTGTTCAGGAAGGCCCCAGTGTACGAGCAGTATGCTGCTCACCATAGAACGAGTTGGAATTGTTCTTTTTTTCTCTGCGTCTGGGTTATAATGCTGAGATTCTGTGCTAGTGAGTGAGGAATGCTTGTGTGGTGGCCATTTTTATCCTGTTATGAAGGCAGACATATTCTGTCTCTGGGGATCATTTGCTGTCACATTTCGTAAGTATCTTCTCAAGCTAAAAATGGTCAAGCAATGATGCCGAGTCTACAATCACTGTTGTTTGTGTTTGTATCAGATTGTAGGGAAGATGAAAATTTTCTGTGAAGTTCTCTGAAAACTTAAGGCACAGTTTACACCGTCTTTCAGTTGTTTATGTGTGTGTGTATTGGTAACAAATGCCAGGACAATGATCTGTTTGGGTGTTGGGTTTTTTATTTGGTGGTTTGTTTTTTTTATTGTTTTGGTTTTTGAGAGTGGTGGTATCATTCAGTACCGTTGATTTCCATTTATAGTGTAATTGTTGCACCTTGTCCTCAGATACGTGAAAAGACATTTCACCCCACCCCTTGGCGACAGAGGGTCAAGACAAGCCCTGACGGTGAGGTGACCCAGATCATGTCCAGGACTGACGAGGCGGGACAGAAGGTCATCAAGACCAAGGTCACACGGGACATTCGAAGTCCTCGTTCTGCCATCCAGAGCCCAAGAAATATTGGCAGTCCAGGTGAGCATCATGACTATTTTTTTTTTTTTTTTTTTTTTTTTTTAGCAAATTAAGTCGGTCAAATTCGGCTAAAGAAACCTTGGATGTTCAGTGGCTAAAGAGTAGAGTATAGTAAAGAGGTGACCAATAGTGGTTAAAAACAGGGACACTTGGCAGGAGTGTGATTTTTTTTTTTTTTTTTTCTCTGTCCCTTGTTTGAAAATGTCAGGAAAATAGCTGGTTAGAAATTTTAGAGTTAAAGCGAATTTCTTTTGATGTCAAACACATTTTTCAAATACAGTCCACTCTTTGTGCTGTTAGAAGCAGGTTGTGGCAAGGGACAAACCAGTAATGAATAGAGAATGTATCTCTGTGTTAGTGGAAAATACGTGTCTGGTTTGTCGTTAATGGTCATCTTAGGGATATGTCAGTCTTTTAATTTCCATGTAATCACTGGAGTTAATGTTTGTTGTCTGTTCATGATATGCTGTCGTTTGGATGATAGTCATACTGAGGTAAGAACATTGATCAGCGCTGCAAAGTGTAGAGTATCTCAGTTTTGTGTGGTTGGATGTCTTTTCATCTTGAGTGTGGAAGACGGGGCTTGCATCATCCCATGCCCACAAAATGGTTTCAGTGTTGTAGCTTCTGTGACATCCAGTGCTTACCTGCCGGTAGTAGTGGATATGCTTCTGTGTGACTTCACACACACACACACACACACACACACACACACACACACTCGCTCACACTCGCACTCACACAAACTATCTCACATACACACATACACACACATTTATGTGCATTTTATGCATGTCATAGATGTTGTCATTGCCATTTCATTTCCATTGCCTTCATTCATTCTGTTGATGCATCTGTTTCAAATGATGCACATACTATCCCATGCCATTTCTTCATGTTCTCCAGTTGTGTTTGACAGCCGTAAGGTCTTGTCTTAAGTCTGGAAGAGAAGACGCACAGAGGGAAGGGAGAAGGGCGGAGGCTGGAGAAAGAGAGAGGTGGTAAAGCATTCTCAGCAGCAGAATACTTTAACCCTGCAGAGCAAAAATTTCACCAAGTGTGTGGGAACAAGCCTGTGCACACACGCCACAACACACACGCGCGCGCACACACACACACACACACACACACACACACACACACACACACACACACCATGGACACATTTTTATCACACACACACACCCATGGACACATTCATCACACACACACCCATGGACACATTCATCACACACACACACCCATGGACACATTCATCACATACACCACACACCCATGGACCCATTTTATCACACATACACATCCATGGACACATTCATCACACACACACCCATGGACACATTCATCATCACACACCCATGGACACATTCATCACACACACACCCATGGACACATTCATCACACATGGACACTTTCATCACAAACAGCAACACATGCACACACTTATCATCCACACTCAAACATACACACACAGCAATATGCATGCACACACACACACACACACACACACACACACACACACACACACACACACACACACACCCATGGGACACATTCATCACACACACACACACCCATGGACACATTTCATCCCCCCCCCCCCCCCCCCCCCGACACATTCATCACACACACACACACCCATGGACACATTTCACATCACATCACACACACACACACACACACACACACACACACCCATGGACACATTCATCATACACACACACCCATGGACACATTCATCACACACACACCCATGGACACATTCATCACACACCCATGGACACATTCATCACACACACCCATGGACACATTCATCACGCATGGACACATTCATCACAAACAGCAACACATGCACACACTCATCATCCACACTCAAACATACACACACAGCAATATGCATGCACACACACACACACACACACACACACACACACACCCCATGGACACATTCATCACACACAGACACCCATGGACACATTCATCACACACACCCATGGAAACATTCAGCACACATACCTATGGACACGTTCATCACACACAAGCCCATGGACACATTCATCACACACACACACATGGACACATTCATCACACACACACACCCATGGTCCAGGACACATTCATCACACACACACATATGGACACATTCATCACAAACACACCCATGGACACATTCATAACACACACACCCATGGTCCAGGACACGTTCATGACGCACATGCCCATGGACACATTCATCACACACTCGCACACCCATGGACACATTCATCACACACACACCCATGGACACATTCATCACACACACACACACACACATGGACACATTCATCACACACACACACACACCCATGGACACATTATTTTTATCACACACACACACACACCCATGGACACATTTTATCACTCACACACACCCATGGACACATTTTTATCACACACACACACACCGATGGACACATTCAACACACACACACACACCCATGACACATTCATCACACACACACATGGACACATTCATCACAAACAGCAACACATGCACACACTCATCACCCACACTCAAACACATACACACAGCAATACACACATTCATCACACACACACCCATGGACACATTTTATCTTCCCCCCCCCACCCCGGACACATTCATCACAAACACACACACCCATTTCATCACACACACACACACACACACACACACCCATGGACACATTCATCATACACACACACCCATGGACACACTCATCATCACACGTACACCCATGGACACATTCATCACACACCCATGGACACATTCATCACACACACACCCATGGACACATTCATCACACATGGACACATTCATCACAAACAGCAACACATGCACACACTCATCATCCACACTCAAACATACACACACAGCAATATGCACACACTCGCACACACACACACACATGGACACATTTTATCTCCCCCCCCCCCCCCCCGACACATTCATCACACACACACACACACCCATGGACACATTTCATCACACACACGCACACACACACACACACACACACACACACACACACACACACGGACACATTCATCATACAACCACACCCATGGACACATTCATCACACACACACCCATGGACACATTCATCACATACACACACGCACCCATGGACACATTCATCATACAAACGCACCCATGGACATATTCATCACACACACACACACACCCATGTACACATTCATCACACACATACGCACATGGACACATTCATCACACACAAGCCCATGGACACATTCATCACACAAACACACATGGACACATTCATCACACACACACACACACACACACATGGACACATTCATCACACACACACACACACACACCCATGGTCCAGGACACATTCATGACACACATGCCCATGGACACATTCATCACACTCTCACACACCCATGGACACATTCATCACACACAGACACCCATGGACACATTCATCACACACACACCCATGGACACATTCAGCACACATACCCATGGACACATTCATCACACACACAAGCCCATGGACACATTCATCACACACACACACACACACATGGACACATTCATCACACACACATCCATGGTCCAGGACACATTCATCACACACACACACATATGGACACATTCATCACACACACACGGACACATTCATCACACACACACCCATGGTCCAGGACACGTTCATGACACACATGCCCATGGACACATTCATCACGCACTCGCACACCCATGGACACATTCATCACACACACACACTCATGGACACATTCATCACACACACACACACACACACACACACACACCCATGGACACATTCATCACACACAAAACACCCAGGGGACACATTTTATCACACACAGACACTCATGGACACATTTATCACACACACACCCCCCCATGGACACATTCATCACACACACACCCCCATGGGCACATTTTATCACACACACACCCATGGACACATTTTTCACACACACACCCACCCATGGACACATTCATCACACACACACGCACCCATGGACACATTCATCACACACACACACATGGACACATTCATCACACACGTACACATGGACACATTCATCACAAACAGCAACACATGCACACACTCATCACCCACACTCAGACACATACACACAGCAATACACACACACGCACACACACACACACACATATGCATGCACATGCACAAACACACACACACACACACACACACAGAGCAATACACATGCACACACACACACACACACACACACACACGCTCATAGCCATAGCCATACAGAATGTGGATGGTTGCTGTAGTTCAGGGGAAAGAGGTGAGGGAGTGGGTTTCAGCATCTCCTTCACACAGCACAGAAGTCTGAAAGGCATTGCACACCCCGTGTGAACACCACGCTAGAACCAGACTGACCCACTGGGTATAATGGGAGTTACAAAAAAAAAGGCATCTGTCTCTGACCTACCTCATCGTCTTGCTTCACCATGCAGATTTTTACCCAGCAATGTCTTTGCGTGTGTGTGTGCATGACCTCTGTATTTTTTTTTTTATTTGGAGGGTGTGGGTGGATTTTTTAAGGGGAGGGGGCTGTATGACAATAGTTTTCATGTTTTTGGATAGACTGCTGGCAATGTTGATGTGTAGATTGCTTTGCATTGTTGATGGCTTGCACAGGTTTTGAGTGTAACATGTTTTAAGTTGACATGGTATCAGCAGTCTCATTTGTTCGCTCTTTTCAGTCTGGTAAACTTTGCCACTTTATTTGTTTTTTCAAAATTTGTTTTATTTCATTTATCTCGCGTGCATTTATTTTTCACATATATGTACATTGCCATGAACACGCACACGCACACACACACACACACACACGCACACACACATTTGTGCCCATGTGTCTGAATCCATGTTTGTAATATGCAAAACTTGTTACAATGGTGCTGTTATTTATGTCACCTGATAGTTGACAAAGTTATGTACAGTTCAGTTCAGTAGCCTTTTATTGTCTGATTGAGACCAGCTCGTTTTCAGATTAACCATAGGTTGTAGTGACAAACAGTATGCTGTTTTGTAGTCTCACTGAGTTACAAATGGACAGCATGGAGTGTCTGCACATTGAAGATGTGCATGTAAACTGTTTCTATTACAGTCCATTGCACTAAACCAGAATTGAAGGAACTGAAGTTGTCATTTTGGGGTGAAGCAACTTTCAGTAGAGAGTGCTATTGGTTCTGAACTGTCAACACTGTCAAGCCCATTTTTGGCAGATTTGTTTTTAGAGGAAAATGTGCGACTTTGTGGGTATACCCTTGTATACAAAGAGGTTCCCCATGACTATGTATGTTTCTGTATGTGTATACAGATGTTCCCCATGACTAGGTGTGTATGCCTCTGTATGTGTATACCAAGAGAGGTCCCCCATAACTATGTGTGTATGCCTTTGTATGTGTAAACCAAAGAGAGATTCTCTATGACTGTGTGTATGCCTCTGTATGTGTATACCAAGAGAGGTTCCCCATGACTGTATGCCTTTGTATGTGTATACCAAGAGAGGTTCTCCATGACTGTGTGTGTATGCCTTTGTGTGTGTATACCAAGAGAGGTTCCCCATGACTGTGTATACTCTGTATGTGTATACCAAGAGAGGTTCCCCATGACTGTGTGTTTGCCTTTGTATGTGTATACCAAGAGAGGTTCCCTATGACTAGGTGTGTTTGCCTTTGTGTGTGTATACCAAGAGAGGTTCCCTATGACTATGCATTAAATCATAATGTAGCTGCAGACAGGCAAAAAGAGAAGAAAGAAAAAATGTTGTGCTGGATCAGATTGACACATCCTGATGGCTATTAATCTGGAACTCATGCAGGTAGAAATCTCTGATGGCAAGATGGCATGTATGCCATGCAAGAAGATGACATTTACCAGTTCACTTGAAATCCAGTGTCTGTATTTTATTTTTTGGTACTATTTCAGCTGTCACATTTTCTGTGGTCAGATTGTGCAGATTTATTTACAGATGAAAAATTGAAGGATATTTACCTGCATTTTAATACATGACCTGTTTTCATGTATAATTGTTATCTTACGATCAGCCAACTGTTGTAGTCCAGACAAGAAAAATTTGCAGCGGTATGTCTGATCTGGTAAGAGTTAAAACATTTGATATAAACTTGTGATTAGATTCGCCGTCACCAACATGATCAGAATCATTATCCATGGAGGGCATGACCTCACTGTGGACTGTGGTGTGTGTTACAGCCAGTCTCAGTTCCAGCAGGGCGGGCAGTACGACCGGCAGTCGTCCGGAGAGTCGTACTGGCAGCGAGACCAGCTCTGAGCCCCACGAGCCCGAGGTGTACACCACCATGCAAAGCGAGACGCGCAGCGTGGGCGGGCCGCAACACCACCACTGTCACCTATCAGACACATGTGGTGCAGACAAAGACTGTGACAGCGCCCACTGCCACACACACTAAAATTTTCCCGCATCCCGAAAATGTCTCCAGCAAAGCCCAAGAAAAAGTAAGAGGTTTGTTTTGTAAGTGAAGAAGAGGTTGGAAGACTGCGCGAGTTCCCTGGTGAAAGAGGTGACTCTTACTCTCTGACGTGTCATTGAAGTCTTTCATTTCTGATGAGAGAAAGTACCCACTGGTTGTACATAATTCATACTCCCCTACTTCACCATGTATGCGTGCCACAGAGAGAGTACCCTAATGACTTGTTTGTCCAGAGTATAGTTCTTGTTGCAGATGCCAGAACGTTTGTGTACACACAAAGCGCTTTCTCTCCTGGAGTTTAATGGTTGGTTTTGGACATCCTGTGTAGCTTTAAATTTTTCTTCCTTTGTTGCCAAGTTGGTGAGTGGTCAGGCATACAAGATGGCAAGTTTGCCTGTCAATGAATGGAAGAAAGGATTGTTTTGGGTAGATGCTTTGTGCAGGATTGGTGTCTTTAGTGAATTGTCTGCTTGCTGTATCCGGGGTATTAAGATGTATAATTTTCTGAGGTTGTGCCCCTTGTGAGCAAGTTGAGTGCGGAGGCTGAGGCAACTTCAAAAAAAAAAAAGGCAACTTTTGCTCTCTTGGTTTATTCAAAGAAAGCTGATGGAAGCATTTTCATGGTAACTACTTTGCTTTGTGTCATGTTCATATCAGTCCTTTTGTGTAGCAACCCGAGTTCCTTTTGTATTGATCTTTCGACCTCTACCTCTCTTTGACTAATTTGTAAGTGTAAAAATATATGCAGGCAATGCACATAAACTAAGAAGAATGTTTGCTTTCTGATGTAGATAAGATCGGATGAAATTATGTTGAAAAAAAAAAAAAAAAAAAGAGAGTGAAACGTACAACTAGGAGATAACATGCATTCTTTGCTGCCCTTGGCGATTTATCATGGTCAGATGTTCATCATATTGAAATCAAACAAAACACTGATGTGCTGCTCTTTGCACTGTAACAAACTCTTTCACAAACAGGTGCTTTTTGTTTATCATGTGCTTTGCTTCCTGTGACGAGACGCCATTATCATTTTATGATTTAATAGAAAAAATCATGATGTTCAAAAAAAAAAATTGTATGAAGTACCCTTATTCTAGAGCAGTTTTTTTGTGTTTTTTTTTGGTTGTTTTTTTTTGCATAGTTGTTTGATACTGATTTTGCTACTTACATATTGCATTATCTGGTATGCATGCTTTTTTTTTTTTTTTTTTTTTTTTTTTTTGTTAAATAATGATCACAGTCCTATCAGCCATGAGGCTGATTGGAATCAAATCAGGAATCTGTGATGGACTGTGGTCATAGTTGCCCGTTTCCTTGAATCGTATAAACTGGTGTGATACACACGGATGTGTTACCTATCATGTAGCTTTCTTGGTCTCACGATGTTGGTGGATGTCTCAACTTGTCTTGGAGCCACTATAACCCCACCTTCCAACTGTTAACTGCAGTGTACAGGTTTACATTACCTATAGTTGTGATACCTGTAACAAACAAATGCTATTTTTGTAGGTTACTCTGTGTGTGTGTGTGTGTGAGTGAACTGGCCTATGCCATGCTTGTGATACTGGGTGATGCGGGGGTTATGGCATGGAGAGGTGATGGCCAACGTGCTGGTCAGCTTTTTGTCAAAAAACCCTGCAACATTGTACACCAGTACCAGATTTCTCTCTTGGTTGGTCTGGGCAACCAGCATGTTTAATGTTAAAGATCATGTCTGAAAGATCAATGTGTCTCTAACTTATTTTCTGCCTGCTTTCTCACAGCCAGCCAGAATGCGTGTGTGGATGTGGTACAGTCTTTCTACTTTTTCCCCATCACCTTTATTGTAAATAGCTGTGTGTACACAACGTTTTTGATGGAGAATTTAGTATAGTTGTGATTTGTAGTTTACTTTCTTCATGCATCTTTAAAAAGAAGAAGCAAAAACAAGGGTAACTTTTTCCGATATCATTCCTTTTTTGTGTGTGCAAGAATGAGAGTGGTGTGTTAGGCTAATTACTTCATTATTGCCAACCTTGACATTATTAACAGCCCCAGCTACAATAACTAATGCTTACCAATCCATTAAATCCCCTACACCAAGGAATAAAGTAGCTGGGGCTATTTTATGGGTGTATATTCTTTGTTGGAAATAACTGTTCATATTTAGATACCCACAAACAGCTTCCCTCAGTTCTCTTGGTAGGGGTTATCAGTTTTCACCCATCTGGGTTTTTTTTTTTTGCTGTGAATGTGTTGCTCTGGTTTTTGTCCAGCATGCTTACATTTTTTTTTTTTTTTTTTGGTTCTGAGTGAGTGGTAGACTAGCTGCTGGCTGCATAATATGTACACTGTGTTGACGGGGATGCCAATATGTTTGTGTACCAGTACAGCTGCATTACTCTGTCGTCAACAAAGGATGCCTATGAAGAATGATTGTGTACCAATATTATTGCACTACTCTGTCGACAAGGGTTGCCTATGGAATGACCGTGTACCAATACTATTGCATTACTCTGGTTCAGGTGGGCCACGTATCGGTGAAGTGAGGCCGATGCCATCGTTTGCAACATATAATAAATGACAAAGAATCTCACTCCTCCTTACCTTTGTCATTATCCATTCTTTGTCTGGGAATGATTCTCTTGTTCATTGTGTACATGTCTGTAGGCTTTTCATTCATTTGTACAACTTCAAATGAAACGGTCCAATATGAAGCTGAATAAGGCTACATTCACGGTGTCCGCACGTCATGCTGTGCAGAAGAGAAATGCAGCCTTCTTTCTAACACTTGGGTGTGCAAGCTGTTGGCGCACATTTTTGACCCAGAAAAAAAAATGGGGGACATGTCACAAATTGGTCAGCACCTCCAGACTGGAATGGCAAAAACCACTTTGCTGTGGAGGCCAGCCCCCTTTTTTTTTTTTCCCCCCCTACTGAAAGAGTTTGAACCTGTAAAAAACATGGCTGACATGTAGCAATTGGTCCACACTGATGGGGAATGGCAGAACCACTTGAGGTTGAGGCCAATCCCTCTAATGAATCATTGCACTCTCCAGGTGCTATTCACGGGTATTCCACAAATTCCTTCTCATCTTTGAGCGGTTCAGGCTTCAAGTGATGGTATTCTTCATGTAGTTTTGATCTGTTTATAGGATCGCTGCAAATCTCTGTGTAGACTAGTTCTCTGCGTCTTCTCCTCCACCACAAAATCAGCTTCTGTCGCCTGGTTAGTGTCATTTCAGGAAAGGAAAGGGCTCTCGAGAGGGGCAGTGGGTGGAAGATGGTTGGATCAGCAGGAATGCTTTTTTTTGTCCTTCTGTCAGTCCTTTGTGTTACACAGCAAGATGTGAGGACCAGCCCGAGTGGCTACATCCATGCTGGTCCTCACGTCTTGCTCAACCTCAAAGTGGTTTCGCCATTCCATCAGTCTGGACATGCAGACCAATTTGTGACATGTCCTTTTTTTTTTTTTTTTTTTTTTTTTTTTTTTTGGGTCAAAAACGTGCCCTAATAGCTGTGTCAGCATGCACACCCTGGTGTTAGAAAGATGGTTGCATTTCTCTTTTGCGCCGTACATAACAGCTAGAGATGTGGACCACCATGAACGCACCCCAAGAGCTGGGATATTTATTATATATTCAAAGCAAGTATCTAGGTACAAGTAATTTTGTTCAACAACAAGGCATACAGCTTTTTCAGTTCACACACACACAATAGTTGAAATAATTTATTAGCTCAAAATATTAACAGAATATACTGGCTAATTCCAATGAAGCAAAAACTCATGAGCCATGTATGGAAAATGATTTTTGAGTTGCTTCGAAATTAAAGTTCACATTTGTTTTAAGGGTTCTGAAAATATGACGCTGATCAAGAACCCCTATTCCCATCACAGTCCTGTTCAACGGCCAGTAACAAAGGCATGCTCTGTAGTAGAGATTCTTCGGGTTTTGCTTGAATTAAGCACATACACGGGTCTTGCCTTTGGCGTGACTAATCTGCCCCTTGTCCCATCATATTCTCTCAAAATGAGACAAATGTCAACATGAAAATTTCATCATCCTGGCCTGGTATTTAAAGAGAGGTCTTTCTTGTTCTTCTCAAAACTTCCAAAGATACACATGAAATACTGGGCATGTTTCAAGTATTTTATGGATACTTCCACCTATCAAAAGGCAAAGGAGGACTCAAGGAAGTCTTTATGCTGAAGTGGATTTACTGGCACCAGCTGTTTGATTCTAAAACCGCCCAAAATGGGCCTAACTTCTCTGTGTGCAAAAATGCAATTTCATTTGATTTTTTTTTTTTCTCCTAATAACCCAGACCATGATGAAAAGCTTTCCACATCTCCAACTTGCTCTTCTTATAAAGCACCTTACAGATTCCAATCCATTTCTATCCCAGCTCTTCATCCTGCTCCACCCCATTTTCAGTGTAGTTATTGCACAGCCAGATAACCCAGTGACTTTAGGGACCACACTGCCTCTGTTGAAGGGGAGACGACAGCAACAAAAAAAAAAAAAAAAAAAAAAAAGAAGAAAGAATTCATCTTGTTCATCCTGTCTGCTCCCAGATGTCATGTATCGAAAGAAATCAGTCCGAAACCTCCACTGCTATAGCCTGCAGTATAGCAGTTAAGGGCAGAGGCAGGGTCATACAAATCCCTGAATAAATAAAGTGGCACAACACAGGCACAGAACGCAGGTTTTTATCTGGCTGAGACACCTTACACTCCAAAACAATTAAATTTAAATCGTCTCTTAAGTCAGCTATGTATACTGAAAGGCATTAAAAATGAGAAAGGCAAACGCAATTCCAACAGATATATCCACAAGCACTTTAAGCCCCATTTTCTTTCCGAATAATAGCCAAAGATACAGGACTGGAGTGAATGTGTGGCGCCTACAAGGACAAAGTCTTGCGACCCCCAAATCATCCAATTAGCCTCGCTTGGCCTGAGGCATGTTTCACTTGCTGCCATAGAATAAATCAACCCGACGCCTTGACCAGCTTTAGGCTCAAGCCTTTCTGGAATGAACCTTAGAGATTCAGAAGTGTGCCTGTGACCTGCGTCAGTCATTCAGGATGTGGGTTTGGATTCTCTTGAGCAGTATCTATCACCTGATTTTACTTCATGTATGGATTGCAGGGGTCCAGCTGTAACCCAGGCTAATGGCAGTTAAACACAATTCTGATTTCAACTGCTACTGACTTTCACCTGCCCTTCGCTAATTTGAGATTATTTCATATTGAACAGAATGAATTCTTCACTATGCACTACTTCGAGCACAGTTCACTTTTCACGCTTCTAGTGCCTTTCAGTGTTGTTAGTCAGGTAACTGGCATACAGTGGATTTCATGTCCTTTCCCTGCACTACCCTTGAACAAAGTGCACATATCTATTTACATGTCCTAAGCAAAGTTTAAGAAAAGGGAGTTGGAGGGGGAAGCGTGTAAATCGATTAATATCAAACTCTCATCATATCACATCAAACTGGCAAGTATCAGACGTTCACACCAATATGTCTTCGGCTTAAAAGAAGATTGAAAAGCATCCAAACATGTCTCCAATAATAACTCAGATCAGAAAGATGATTTCAGTGAAAAAGGTGTAACATGAAATCAACATGCCATGAGTGTGAATCATGCAATGTGAAATACAAAGGAAGGTGCTAGTCTATATATACAGATTTTTTAAAAAATTCATTTTTGTATTGTGGAACGTCCAACACCAGGCATGCACTTGTCAGAGAACAGCAGTAAGGGTTCGAGGTAGGTCGGTCGATCATGGTGAACCGGAACATGTACTATCGCTTTTCCATTAAGTGGACATTTCGGCCTACTTCTTAATACCAAGGTAGTTGTTCCACTCAGCAACCGTCAAAAGTGGTTGTAACAGAAAATTCGAAAAAAAAAAAAAAACAAAAAACCTATAACAGAACAAAGCAATGTTTGGGGAAAAAAAAATCCCAGCATATCTGTTAATGTCTGCTCTGAGTTCCCATCAGGTTAAAAGTAGACTATGAACAAAAAAAAAATAAAATAAACATGAAAACTGCTTTAGCTGAAAACAAGTTTCACCAATCTACAAGGACACAATGTGGCACAAAGAACCAGTGTCGCAAAACACGACTTGCATGAAGAATGCCACAGCAGCCACCACTAAAACAAGGCAATGATGGCTGCAATTCAAGTGAACCATGGTCAGGTTTTGCATTTGGAGCCACATCACAGCTTTGGTAATTTGAAACATGTCACTATTCACCTCCTTTCAGCCCCGACAACTTCAGCCCTGCAATCTTCATCCCTCCCCTACCCCACCAGCATCTCCCAACACCATCTGCTTTCTCTCTACCCATCACTTCCAGCTTTCTTATAAACGCCCATGCAGCATCAGTAAAATGTAAAGAGAACGTATACAATCCAGTGTATTTACATCATTCCTCAGGGCTTCTGTACACCTAAGGGCAATTCAGAGAATCAAATTGGTCATGAGTCTGGGAAAGAAGAAGAAAAACGACAAACCAAAGTTTCTACTCACATCAGTCAGCGATGGAGAATATTAACAAAAGATGGTACATCTTCAAAACAATATTAACATACCTCTTAAAAATGAATAAAATAAACAAGGGAAGACTTTGAGAGAATTGTGAACCAAAGCACTAGACTGTTTCAGTGTCCACGGTTGCAAGCACAGCACAGAGGGGAAGAATCAACGTGGAAATCCTGCCCCCAAAAAAACTCCGGGGGATAATACTGCTGAGAACCCAAACTTGGAAATGCCAAACACCACACACTGTACAAAATCAACCTTCTGTTCAGTCACACACTCTAAACCTGGTGAAGCTCATGTCGCTCGCAGATTCCACGCAAAACAACATGGGACATAACAGTTCACAATACTAAGACAAGTTGGTGGTTTGCTATTCCTTCCACGAGGAAACTCAACCCCCACACAAAGGCCCAATGCTTCTCTTGGTGCATAGGTATATAACGATGACACGTGACACCCCCATTATGTCCCAATTTTCACAGGGGTCATACAACTGCAAGAAATCCCAATGCCAAAATAGCAGAACATTTTGATTCAGACAGATAAAGAATGTTTCATAAAGCAAGAAATGGTAGTACCAACTGAAAGACCATGAAACATTCTGATCTTAAAGATCATAATTAGCTTTAAAAAAAAAAAAATAGAAGGTGAAAAGTTCCAAAGAATGTACTTTCAGTAACTTAAAAAGTGCAAGGCTCTCTCTACCAAATCATGTGTTCTTTCTTACAACCATATAAATCACATTTCATTTTTTTCCAGAAATACCCACAATGATATTTAAATATTCACAGAAAAAGACAGACTGTGCATGAAGAGCAAAGAGAAAGGGTGGACGAAAAGTCACTTGGACCACAAGAAGGGAGAAAACAATGTTTACTGTTGCATCAGTTTAGGTGCAGGAGGACAAAAATCAGAACTGCCCTCATCAATGACTGACAAACATTTGCATTCAATTCCCATATCATTCAGACGATGAAGGACACAGTAGTATCTGATGTTGGTTCGCCAACAGAAAGACACAGATTTTGGTTTCTTTGGTTTTCTCACTTGTACCATTCTAATGGTGACAAAAATAACAGAACTGTCCAGCCAAAAGCAGAGAAAGAAAATCAACTCAACAGGTAACTGTGCTTACCTGACCAATTTCAAATGAAACATAGAATGCTAATGTCCAAGAGCAGATATGAATGGTAATAACCAAATAAGAGCATCAAAACTGGGTTATCTTTTAAGTTGCCACTGTCGGCAAAAGTACTTGCTGTATTATGATGGACAGAAAAGCAGGCACTCATTCCACTGAGTAGTCTGTCATGTCTTGCATTAATGTCTTGAAGAACTGATGTATAGAACTGACTGAACACACACTGCTCTACAACTGTTTCCACTTATCAGAAAAAAAAAAAATAAATAAAAAATAAGCACATATAGACATCATCAAAACCTTTCCATACCTTTAGCCATCAGAAAGTATCCAAACATTCCATCAGGTCGGTATGTTTGGTACTAGCTAGGTAAAAAAACATGAACTGTATAAGAAAGACCAGGCTTCAGACAGATGTAGCATGACTGCAGTTCCTATCACCTCATACATAGGCTAGGCTCCCCCCCCCCCCCCCCCCCCCCACATCAACGCTGTGCTCCACTGCTCTAGGAAGCTACACACATGGCTTCCATGTTCTCCCCTCAGTCACCTCCATCGTGAATGGCCAATCCTGATCACTGCACTAATTGCAAACATTTCTCAAGGGTCACTACTGTGTTCAGCTTACATCTTTTAACTTGTTAAAAATAAAACAAACAACAAAAAAAACTCAAATGAACAGACATCACACTCTGTCATCTCATGCTGACTGCTATTTGACCAGTGTCATTATGTACATTTTTTTTTATGTCTACTGTTTGTAGCATATGAAGAAGACATATTCATAAAAAATTCCACTGTTTCTGTCTGTTCAATCACCTTCCTTGTTTTTGTGTTCATTTGGATTTGGCCGTGTTTTTCAGTAATGCAGTCTTGTCTCATTTCTCAAACCCATCAGTCATCTTTGACTCGAAAACTTCCCTTAAAAACAAAAAACACACACACACACAACTAAAAACAGTGCAAGAACCTAACCAACCAGGTAACGCATTTTTATTACCTAATTTCAACAACAGAAATACTGGGGGTTCTGACAAGGTGTGACATTCGACCCCATTACAGCACAGCAGCAGTCGCTGTTTCACCTTTTTCTCTGGCAATGCAGACACTGTCGAGGCTGGTTTCACTTCCATCTTTGACATGTTTTCTTCAAAATGCCATTTTCCTTCAGTTTTCACAACAGAAATGAAACATGTCAAGTGTACAGGTTGGCTCAACATCCACCTTTGTGGTTTCCCTTTCCGCAAAATTTCAGCATATCAGCAAATACCTTTTTTTTTTTCTCTTAGATCTCACCCCCCCCCCCCCCCCAAAAAAAAAGACCCCAATTTATGAGGCTGTTTTGCATGAGAGAAGACAGCCTAAAAGTCCAAAGCAACAGAACATGGACAACATGGAGGCCAGGTCTCCCCCAGTGACTTTTCAAAGATGGTGTCAAAGAGACCTTCCTTCACAGACTGCTGGAACAAAAACTGTACAAACATGGATGGAGATCTGTCATAACTGATCAGTTTCCAAAACACAGCGAAAGTACTTAAAGAACAATGGCTCCATTTAAGCTTAGACCATCTTATTTCCTCTGTGAAAATGACAGATGTCATCAAAAAAAAAAAAAAAAGTACTGGCGCATACAGAACACCAACAAATGCACGTGTAACTGCTCAATTCTTTTCCATTTTCATTATTAACATAACTCCAAAGTCTGTTTAAAAAAACATGGACAGCATGTAGGTCATTAGAGGTGACTTTTTTTTTTCCTGTTGACCCCTTTAAGGTTATTAATGCATCAACCAGAAGCATGTTTTCTGCTGAAACAGCTCTTGAACATATGGAAGACCAAGAATCAGTAAAACAAAGTGAATGGTTTTCAACACCCAAGACAACTCTACCAAACCTGGTAATTGGGATTCCCTGACAACACGCAACAACCAGATAATCCGACCAGATATTAAACCATGAAGACAGCAACACCTGATATTAATCCATGAGGTCTGCAACACCTTTGGACAATCTGTTTTCTTCTCTAGCCCAGTGAGGTAATGTACAAAAACACAGTGGAGATGGGGAGTCTTGAACAGACGATCACAGACAGTTTCACAGCCAACCGGCCAGCCACAAGAGTGAAGGGATGTCTGCATTCAGAGTCCCTGCTGAATCGGCTTCAACAACACACACACACACATCCACAGACAGGTCCAGGGAACATCACAGAACCCGATTCTCCAACAAAACCACCAGTGTACAGCATCTTTAAAACCAGCATGCCAAACGTGATGGACTAAATAAGCCAAACCGGAATCGGTAGCCTGACACAAGGTGGTTGTTCTTTCCCTTTTAAATTGTAGTTAAATATTTAGAGAGGGGGGGGAATGTTTTCTCATCCATGCTGTTCTTTAAATTTCAATGATACTTAACGGAACCTAATTCGCTACTTGAACCCTAATACACTTGTAGAGTCTATTCCACACAATTTGCATTTTCATCATTTAAAATTTTTTTTTTTTAATTCCTCATCATCTCCCCTTCACCCAGTTGCCTTCCATTCAAACTGTGCCACTTGTAGCGAACAGCTGTTTGGTTCAGGGCCTTACTGACACCGGTATCATTGATAGTCTTGTCATGCTTTTTTTTTTTTTTTATTTTTTTTTTTTTTTTTTTTTTTTTTTTTTTTTTTTTTTTGTTTTTTTTTTTTTTTTTTTTTTTTTTTTTTTTTTATGGTGTGGGGGGGGTTTTTTGTTTTTTTGTTTTTTGTTTTGTATAATTTATCACTACAACCCAGCCCCCCAAACCAGCCTTTTTTTCACGTCAAGGAAAGATACCTTTCCAGAAAAAAGGCAGCATTAATAATCATTAACAAATTTACCTGATATTCATAGTATCTAATCTAACAGTGACATGAATTTTCATGTACCCTCTGTGTGGTGGTGCTACCATTGTCCCTTACGCAACACCAGCGAATTTATCCACAACACATTTAAATCGATCGATTCTCCATTCACGATATCTAAATAGACAGCGACACATTTTCATATCGGTTATATTTTTCTGTGTGTGGGTGTGACTGTCCATATTTCAAGCAAAGGTGCCAATGTTTGGACCACGTTACTTCCCTTCCCCCCCTCCCATATTACAAACCTCCCGCACCCACGCATCTTGTGCTGATGGTGTTATTAGCCCAGTGAACTGTAGCAATGAGCTGTGACGATGCTTGCAACACACAACCGCCTAATCTACAAACGTGGTCCATGTCCCGGTGGTCGGGGTCCTTAGGGCCCTTTGTTGACAAAGACCTGACCAGTAAGTGTACTAACATTTGATAAACCACAGCTTGCCGTGGGACATGCTCAGCGACCACTTTTTCAAGTTTCCTATACACATTACATGCGTATTACTAAAACTGCTCTTTTTGCGCCCAAAATGTGACCGACTAAACCATTACAAACCACCGCAGATATACAAGTGAGTGCTCAAAATAATGTACTTTAAGCACCACTCTTTCCTTGCCCCATTTCCCCATCCTTCTTCCACATTATTCTGACCCAGCACACTCCCGGTATAGGGTAAACATACTGTTTTTCTATGTTTACTGCTGTAAGGCTCTTGGATAATTACTCTTCTTCTCCGATGGTTCAACCCACACCCACATCCAAGCCATCATCCCATCGAGCCCACAGACCTCACGAGCAGAGTAACCACCTGACTTACATTTCCCTTCTTTTTTATCCGTGTGTTTATTCTTTTTTGCAATTTTTTCTATTTCCCTCATAGCCTCTAATAAATAAGCTTGAACATGTTTTAGACAATGTGTGGACACCTCGATGCTTATGCTAACATTAACCTATTCTTCTAAAGAAACGTAGGTGCGCGTACCTGTCCGGGTGTGTGTGTGAGTTATGTGTGTGTTTTGTTTAGTGAGTAACACAAACACTCAGACCAATACCCTACAATCTATACCCTTTTATTTTTCACACACCATGACCACATCGCGATACATCCAACATCGGCAGACTATCATCAAACTTCATCATATACACCCTTTGTAAAACCGAGTCAAGAGACACAATCGCCGAAGCATGCCGGTGAAACCCATCCACGGAATTATAGCGTATTCTCATTCTTCCAAGCTGGTACAGAACGGGCATCAACAGCAACTGGATTGATTCCCATGTCATGTGCGACTCCAAAACTATCCACAGAATAGCCTCGGTCTTGTTCTGAAAGCCAGTGGGTTTCGAAGCAAGACCAAAACAAACCACTTATCTACCACAAGCGCTCCTAAAATCCAGGACGCGACCCACAATGAAAGTACATCAGACACCTTGGCAAATCCAATTTTTGAGTTATAATGTTTAACTCCCCATTCCATATATTAAAGTATGTTGCTTGGCTAATCTCAATCATCCCCCCAAGATCGCTTCAATTATGTCCTTTGTCTTTATCCACACACCATTATCACACACACACACACACACACCACAATGGAAACAACTATGACATCTTTCTATCCTGTTCTTGCCTGGATAACAACCTCATGTGCTACAACGACAACACGAACAAGAAGGTATCACAAGGATCCTGTACACTAACATTTATTTTGTCCACAGTTCAACCTTAACTTGTACGACTTGTGACATCTTCCTCTTTCACGACTGTAATGAGGAAGCGATATCCATCCGGTTTCCCCCAAAATCACTGTATACACTTAACAAACAAACAAGGATTGGCATTATAGTAACAAGACTAGCTCAGCTGATCGATCGGACCAATATGCTCATCACGAGGATATAGGACGACAGCAGAGCTAGACCATCATGCCATGCCTAGTCAGTGACGATCATTTGATTACCCTCCCATTGGGCCTCACTTGATCGGTTACTACCGAGCAGCTGCCCTCACACCATATTTTCACACACACTTTATTCTCTTTCTGGGTTTTTGTCTGTCTCTTCTTGTTCTATTATACTCTTGGACATTCAGTTCTTCCAAAGTAGGCTTATTACTATATATTTACACCACTCACACTCTATAGTGTGCAATACCACACCCACCCTACAATCATTCTGGGTACACACAAATCTTCGTGTCGTTCTCTCCTTTATATTAGGTTTTTTGCTGACTTGATGAGTCAGTTTTGTACTATTGAACACAACAGGCTAGCCAGAGAGGAGACCACAGACAGACTCCTGGGCCTCCTCGTGTGGGTCCTGATCCCGAAGTTTTCAGCAACAGTGCATTTGTTGATTCCAGGCTGAAGGCTGCACTTGATGAAATACATGTCAGAGCCAAGGGTGCCCAACTTCAGCTGTGTGCTCCGCTGATGCGTCGATTCCACACAGGAATGTATGAGGAACGGAAAAGGCATAATAAGATGGCAGAAACGTTAGGGCCTCGCCTGTCACTGTATCTCCTCCGTGGAATCGTCCTGCGTTGACTAGCTTTTCATTCTGCCGGCTTACTTTTCTGTTTCGTCACCATGTTTGTATGACCCATTATTTATTGTGTACCCTTTTCTTCCTAATTATTTGGCACTTATACACCGGGGAGGACGTTCTGTCCTTTATGTATCACTCCCCCGGTATAAACCGATCTCCTCACCCTTTATTTTATCATTAATCTTAATTTATCACTTCCCCTCCCCCACTTTCTTGCCACCGGTCCCTTGTTCGCTCCTTTCATGTGCCAGGGGATGTACTGTGGTTTTACTCATTCCAACACAGCACGTTTTCACTCCCCCTTTTTTTTTTCCCCCCTACCTACCTTCGTTTCCATTCCCCCCTGATGTGACTCAAGATTTTCGTCCAACCTGCCTGCCATGTAAATCACACCTTATATGTCTGCTTTTCCTTTTCTTCCCTCTCTCCCATATTCCTTTTCTTCTTAAATGCTTTGACCCCCTACCAGTTTTCCATTTTTCCCCCCTTTCCTTTTTTTTTTTTTCTTTCCCCCTTTTCTTCTTTCCCCCCTTTCCTCCCTTTTTCCTTTTTTTTTCTTTTCCTCTTTTTTCCCTTTTTCCTCCTTTTCTTTTCCTCCTTTCCTTCCTTTCCCTTTCCTCCTCCCTTCTTTTCTTCCCCCCCCTCCCTTCTTTCCCCTTTTCCTTTCCCCTTTTCCTCTCTTTTTTTCCCCCTTTCCTCCCCCTCCCCCCTTTCCCCTTCCCCCTACTCCTTTTTTCCCCCCTCCCTCTTTTTTCCCGCCTTTTCCCTTCCTCCCTTTCCCCCTTCTTCCCCCTTTTTTTTCCCCATCCCCTTTCCCCCCCTTCCCCCCTTCTTCTCCTTCTCTTTCTTCTATTTTCTTCCTCCCTTTTTCCCCTCCCTTTCCTTTCCCTTCACCTTCCCCCTTCCTTTTTTTTCCCTCCCTTTCCCCCTTCCTTTTCCTCTTTCCCCCTTTTTCCCCTTACTTTTTTCCCCCCTCCCTCCTCTTCTCCTCTCTCTCCTCTTTTTCTTTTTTCTCCCCTTTTTTCTTTTCCTCCTTTCTTTCCTTCTCTTCCCCCTCACCCTTCTCTCCCTATTCCTTTCCCCCCCCTCCCTTTTTCTCCTCTTCTTTCCTTTTTCTTTACTTTTTTCTACCTTTTCCCCTTTTTCCCCCTCTTTTTTTTCCGCTTTCCATTTTCTTCTCTTTCCCTTCCTTTCCTTTTCTCCTCCCCTCCCCCTCCCCCTTTTCCTCTTCCCCTTTTCCCCTTCTTTTTTCCTCCTCCCTTCCTTTCCTCTCCCTTCTCCCCTTTTCTCTCCTCCCTTTTTTTTCCCTCCCCCCCTTCTCCTTTATCCCCTTCACCTTCTTCTTTATTTCCTCTCTTTCTCCCCTTCCCTCCCTCCCCTTTTTTTTTCTTCCCCTTTTTCGTTTTTTTTCCCTCTTTTCTTTTTCCTTTCTTCCTATTCCCCTCTCCCTTTCCCACTTTTCTCCTTTTCTTCAATCCCCTTCTTCCCTCTTCCCCCTCCTTTTCTTCCCCACCCTCTCCCCTTTGTCCTCTTCTCTTTTTTCCTTTTTTCTTTCCTTGACCACTCCCCTCTCCTCTCTTCCTCTCTCCTCTTTTTCTCCCCTCTCCTTTTCTCCCCTTTTTTCCCTTTTTTTCCTTCACCTCCCCCTCCCTCTTCCCTTCCCCTTTCTTTCCCTTCCCTCTCTTCCCCCCCCCCCCTTACCCTCCCTTCCTTCCCCTTCCCTTTTTTCCCTCCCCTTTCCTTCCTTCCTCTATCATTACCTTCCCCTTTTCCTTCCCCTCTCCCCCCCCCCCCCACCCCCCTCTTTTTTTCTTCTCCTCCTTCCTTCCCCTTCCCTTTTCCCCACCCCTTTTTCTCCCCCCCTTTTCTTCCCCCTCTCCTTTCTTCCATCTTCTTTTTTATTTATTCCTCTCTTCCACTCTTCCTTTCTCTCCCGCTTTCCTTCCCTTTCCCTCCTTTTTTTTTTTTCCTTTTCTTCTTCCCCCCTCTCCTTTCCTTCCCCCCCCTTTTTCATCCTTATCCCTTTCTCCTTTCTCCCCTTCCCCTCCTTTTCCCTTCCCTTTTCCTTCCCTCCCCCTATTTCCCCTTTGCTTAACCCCTTCCCTTTCCCTTTTTCCCATTTCTTTCTTTCCTTTTCCCTTTTTCCTTCCCCCCTCTTCCTCTTTTCTTTCCCCTCTTCCCCTCCTTTCTTTCCCCCCTTCCTCCCCCTTCTTTTTCCCCCTTCTCTTCCTTACCCTTCCCCTCCTTTCTTTTCTCTCTGCCCCCCTTTTCCCCCCCCTCCCCCTCCTTTCCTTTTTTCTTCCCCCCTTCTCTTTTCCCTTTTTCTTCCCCTTCCCCCCTTTCCTTCTTCTTTCTTTTTTCTCCCCTTTTCCCCCCCTTCCCCTTCCTTTCCTTTCCCCCTCCTTTTTCCCTTCTTCCCTTTCTCCTTTTCTTTTTTCTCCCCCCTCCCTTTCCTTCCCCCCCCCCCCCTTTTTCCTTTTTTTCCCCCCCTTCCTTTTCCCCCCCCCTTTTTTCTTTCTTTCCCTCCTTCCCTTTCCTTCCTTTTCCTTTCCTTTTCTCCTTTTCTCCCCTCTTTCCCTTTCCCCCTTCTTCTTTTTTTTCCTTTCTTCTCCCCCCTCCTTTTCTTTCTTCTACCTTTTCCTTTTCCCCTTTTCTCCCCTCTCTCTCCCCCTCTTTTTCCTCCCTTTTCCCCCCCCCCTCTCCCCCCTCCCCCTTTCCCTCCTTCTTCTCCTTCTCCCTCTCCTTTTCTCCTCTTTTTTCCCTCTTTTTTCCCCTTTTCCTTCCTTTCTTTCCCCCCTCCCTTTCCCCTTCCCTCTTTTTTCTTTTCTTCCTCATCCCTTCCTTTTTTCCCCCCCTCCCTTTTTTTCCCCCCCCTTTCCCCTTTTTTTTCCTTCCCTTTTTCCCTCTTTTTCTCCCTCCCTCCCTTTCCTTTTTTCCTTTTTTTCCTCCTTTTCCTCTTCTTCTTTTTCTTTTTTCCCCCTCCCCCCACCCGCTCTTCTTCCCCCCCTCCTTGTTTTTTCCCTTTCCCACCCCTCCCTTTTCTTTTTTTTTCTACTAAGACGCCCCACCTTTCCCCTCTTTTTTTTCTTCCCCCCGTTCTCTTCCCCCCCCCCTCTTCCCTCCCGCCCCCTCCTTTTTCGACCCTTCTCCCCCTTCTTCCCCCTTTTTTTTTCTTTTTTCTTTTTTTTTTTTTTTTTCCCCTTTTTTTTTCTCCCCTTATCTTTCCCTTTTTTTCCCTCCCTTTCTCTAGTCTTCTTTTTTTCTCCTTTTTCCCTTTATTTCTTTCTGCTTCGAACCTATTGTCCTTAGCCACCCGGACATCAGTTTTGATTATCAGGAGAATCTACAACCCTACCCCTTTTTCCCCATCCCCCCACCCACCTACCCCAAACACTCACCCCCTACCTCCTTGTTTTTTTTTTTTCCTTCCCTAATCTATTCCCCTATTCCTATCCATCTTTTTATGTCTGACGCAATACACAGGATCCGCTCCCCAGAGACCACCCCTCAAGAATAAGAATGTTTACCGACGACTGATGCCCATCGGTCAGTTTTACACACCCACACAGCGTGTTTCATGACTCGTTCAATCCGCATTCTTTGTCCCTTCATCAGTAGTATCATCTTTAGTCTACCTCCTTTTATCATAAGTTTGACACACTCTTTTTCTCTCCTCCGGAACTGCGGCTTGTCATTCAGCTCCTCGTTTAGTCGACCATTGACCTATCAAACTGTCTCCTCGTAAGCCAGGTGCAGAGACCCACAGCGTAGAGGGTGGTAGGAGACCCGTGAACACCGACGGGAGAGGGACAGAGCAGAGAGACAGAAGGAGCTCTTAGCCGAGAGATAGAATGGGTGTTAGATTACGGTGATTCTTGTGGGGAAGGATCTGACTCTCAATCTGGCAGCTGGGCTCTGTGTCATTCTTATTACAGCACTTTGGGATGGGGGTTGTTTTTGTTGCTACCCGCTTCACTGTCCGCAGTAGACACCGCTATCCATGCTGCTCCCCCTAGCTTACCCTTCTGCCCACCCACCCACCCTCAAGTGAAAGCAAACGCAAGGGACCAGCCCAAATATTCAGCAACATGGATCACTTTCTCTCCTGTGCTGCACTTCACAAAAAAGGCCACTGCATATTGTACACACCCCAATTCCCTAATTTGAGAATTGAAACATACAGCAAGACACGGAAGGAAACTCAAGAGTTACTAGTAGAATAAGGCAAACTCAAGTCACTACTTGTCAGATCTAAAGCCCCAAACAGGATTACAGCTATGGAGATCTTTGGAACGGTCAAACCTATTCTGATGATGTCTCAGATTCTGCACAGCACAAACCTTCCAATAAGAATCACCAAAACGGAGGTAAAAAAAAAAATCAAAGGACAATGAAAGGGGGAAAAAATAACAAGGTAACAAAGATTTCAGGAATCCATGATAGAAAAAGAATACATTAACAATCGATTTTCAGATTAGATTCTGGACTTTTCTTTTTTTTTTTTAAACTTCAGTGTCACACTTTAACACTGAATGTTTCAATTTATAGTTTATCACACCAACAAGCCAAAAACGAAATAAATAAATAATACATACATACATAAATAGACAGCCAAACATACAAATAGATATAACTGAACCAGTCCTGCATCTCCCATCCTCCAGATCAGATGGAAATAGATAATTCAACGTAACGTTGTATCACAGCCACGCTAAGCACAAGTTGGTGCCAGTTTGTCTTCTCTCCATCCACAAATGGAGGATCTGTAAGTAAGTGTCCACATGAAACACATCCATGTAGGAATTTTTCCATGTGACTTTTCTTGGAATTCTTGTATGAACTTCTCCATATACAAATAATCCATACAGGAACTTCCTGAATGCAGATAATCCATTCATGGATGAGCTAACACACCGAGGTAACACATGGTCACAGTCCATCGCTTTGTCAGGTGGATCCTTGAGACTGCGAAGACGGCTTGGGGGAGGTAGCCCCTGGATGAAGTGGAGGGGGGCCCAGGAAGGGTGAGGGGGCTGAGGGTGGGAGGAGGGGGGGGGAGCAGTCTGACTGGAGTTGCTAGAGTGTCCAGGGTGTCCTCCATTACCGCTGGAGTCCATTGCTTCTCCACTCTGCACGGCTGGGAAGTATCGTTCTGCAATACAAACCACAGCAACCTGTAAACATGGACGGCACAAAGTACCCTATTTTTAAGCAGAATCCCGGCTGGGAGGGTTGTGGGTTTGATTCCCATCACAGCCATGTGTGGATTTTTCTGCCTCAACTGGCTCCTTCCCAGAGTTGAGTTTGCTACAGGCTCAGTTGGGATGACTGGGACCACACAGTCGAGTTTCATCCACTTAATGCATGCGTCTCCGAGAGTGTTGCTCAGATTTCCTGACCAATACTGCAAGTGTCTTGTCTCTCTCAGGCCTGGCCGACGCCCACGGTATATTACGACAGGAAGCAGGAAGTACACCCTGTCATGCAGTCTCAGACTGGAATAGAAATCAGAAGCATCATCTTCATCATCCTCTTCCTCATCGATCAGCATAAAAGAAGAGTCTCAAATTCTGTGGCCCTTCATGCCCTGCTCTCATGGCGATCTCAGTTTCAATGCCCTCTCCACATCTATGGCTTTAGTTTGATTCCTTCGCAGTCACCTGTATCGGCAAGTCCATGGCGGCTGTCACTGGACAGACATGGTGGCATCTTCCAGAGGGAGAGCTCACTTATGCCAGCTTCATGACTACGCAACTGTTGTCAGTATGGGTGGTTAGTAGGTGGTGTCCTGTGAATATTGGATCACAAAAGGCGCCACTGAACACTGAAGTGACTTGGCAGCAGCACAGTGTCTCCTCCAGTGGGTTAGATGAGGTAAAGATAATGTTACTTATAGCCCAGCCAACCACAAAGGGCCATATTAGGGCATTCACAGTGCTGAAATCAACTCACAAGTCATGAAATAAATAAAAAAAAAAATAAACAAAGCTTTAAAAACTCAATCACACAACCCTTTAAGATACACCCACTAAAAAAAAACCAACCTGACATTTTGTTAAAAATCTTTCTTTTGTAAAATCTCAGATCAGATGAATATGTTAATCTCTTCAGAAATTCAAAGATCACATCAGGTGGAACATTTGTTGTAAAATGTATATGTTGAACTATTTAGTAGTGGGGAAAAACAAGTGTAGGCTAACAATTCTTCCATCATCACTTGAATGACTTGGCAAAGATTTCAACAGAAAGAAAAAAGGGTGGAGGAGATCGGAAGGGAGAGGAAAAAAATGAGAACCTGAAATTAGGAAAATAAGTTATAAAAGTTCAACCCTTCATTAGCAACATATGAGAACTATCACAGTCCCTTCTGAAGACATCTATTCATACTGCCCGCTCCTATGCCTTTCGTCCACTGGATCAGACTCATCAGGGAGACACAGCTGATTGTGAACTCTCTTGGCATCAAATGCAGACACACCACAGTCCATGATTCTGTGGTGTTCTCACCACCAAGGGTTCAAGACAAGAACCTAACAGTACCCCAAAGCAGCCAGCAAAGGGTAGAAAAGTGAAATGGTAAGTAAAAGAGTGATAAGAAAATAAGTTTGCTGAAAGACTGAAATCATTATATAAAACTGCAAAATGTAGGGGGAAAATCTTTGAGCATATGCTTGAGGATCCAGTCAAGGATGCCAAGGAGGTAAAAAGATGTCTTACAGTCTGAGTGGTCAGCTCTGCTGTTTAATAAACCTAAGCATTAAGCAGCTAACACTTGTACAGAACCACCTTTCCTTGGATCTCCTAAGAGATGCAATCTCTTACTGATTGACCAAACAATATTATGCTAAACTAGTTAGTTGTGGGGGGAACGTTAGGCAATGTTGCTTATAGCCCAGCCGACCACAAGGGCCATATCAGGGCTGTCACCACGTTGAAGTCAACTCACAAGTCATTCATTCACACAACCCTTCAATATATATCTTCAAAAAACGCACCCACAATGTCGTTTAAAAAAAATCTTTCCACAGTAAAATCTCAGATCAGATGAAAAATGTTAATCTACTTCAAGAATTCAAAGATCCCATCAGGTGGAACATCTCTGAATGAGGTTTCCATAAACTCTTCAGTAAAATGTTTATGTCTTACATCATGCAGCAAGCCCCAACACTCTAAAAGAATATGCTTCACTGTTAGTGGTACATGACATGGAATGCACCACGGAGCTTCCTCACCTTTTAAAAGATAAGAATGGGTATATAATGAGTGGCCCGCATGCAAATGGCACAAGACTGTCTTGTCTTTACGGCTGCCTTCGGAACATAGTAAAAACTCTTTCAGATTTGGACAGATCTGAAATAGTTTGTTATCTGTCAGCGAGTTCCCATTCCTCTTGCTAGAGGTCTCAGGCGTAAGCCTGTGTTTTGGGTTTCAGATCAGTGTGAGGAACAGACAACCTGCTCAACTTTTCCTTTGTGGCACTCTTGGCAAGTTGATCAACCACCTCGTTGCTTCTAATGCCACATGGCTGGGAATCCGAGCAAAAACTATGTTGTATCCATTTGATTTCAGAGAGGTGTACAGTTCGAAAACTTTCAGCAGCTGAGGGTGCTTGAGATTATGGCAGGCAATGGCTTCCAAAGCAGAAAGGAAGTCTGACAAAATGAGGAAATTCCCGCTGAGGCCACTGATTCTTTTCACAATCGCATGAGGACTCTAGCCTGACAGAGGTCTGTCCTCATCCGCTCCCTGAACAATCAGCCAGCTGGGCCAGAAGTCTGAAAGGTTTCTTGTCTCACATTCTGAGTCGTATCCATGTCCGTATCTGAATCTAGCCTGTGTCTTTTTGTCTTTTATTGTTTGGAGCTATATCGTATTTATTTAAATTCATCTCTCTCGATTCCCTCCCGCCATCGAGTCCCAACAAGGGGGATGCCCATTTCATACGGATATCCAGTATATCAAGGCACCAGGATTTTGAAAGAGGTATACACAGACTTGTAAGCTCCTTGCCATGGAAATTTCCAAACCCGTTTGACCCAAACCACCACCTTCTAGCCTCAGGTAGGGCATGCACACAACCAGCCATTTGATCGAAGTGGGCCACTTCGACCAACTGTCTAGGGGAAGTCCAGGCCAAAGAGGTGTGTTGACTTGATGCACCGCAGTCACATCAGCGGTCTCAACCTCCAGGATCCTATTCTCCATCACAGGATGCACCGCACGGCAAACACGGTGGGCCTCAATAAGACTACAGAGAAAAGAAGAGCGTGGGAAAGAAGACTTGATTGGGAGACTAGGACAGAAAAGAGCCCAACAAGTAAGAAAAGCAGAAGAAAAGCAAAAAGGCCAGTTACTATTTGTCAGAGCCCTCACTCTGATTTTTCTGACATGGGAGACCCTACCACGTAGCACTTAGGCCAGTCAGCAACTTGGCTATACAGGCCTAGAAGCGTTAACAACAACTAACCATCTAGTCGAGTATTGATGCCCCGTCAGCAAAGCCTAAGGGATCACTGGACCAAGCAAACCCTCTGACCACAGCAAGGTTGCAAACCCCGGAGGGAGTAGTGGGGGGGGAAAACAAGTGTAGGCTAACAATTCTTCCATCATTTCCATCATCATGAATGACTTGGCAAAGATTTCAATGAAAGAAGGGGTGGAGAACGGGAGAGAGAGGAAGAAAATGAGAACCTGAAATTAGGGAAACAAATTGTAAAGGTAAGGTAAAGAAAGGTAATGTTGTTTATAGCCCAGCTGACCACAAGGGGCCATATCAGAGCTGTCACCACATTAAAATCAACTCACAAGTCATTCATTCACACAACTCTTTATAACACATCTTTTAAAAACCCGCTCGAAATTTTTGTTAAAAAGACTTTCCACTGTAAAATCTCAGATAGTTGTAAACGTTAAACACTTCACTAGCAGCATATGGGAACCATCACAATCCCTCTTGAAGACAGATCTATTCATATTCCCTGCTCCTTGGCCACTGACTAGACTCATCAGGGAGATGCGGCTAATTGTGCAAAAAACAAGAAAAACAAAAAAAACAACAACAACAAAATCAGCAAGTTGATTGTGGCTGCTCAACCTGAAGAAAAAGTGTCTGTGCACCCTTCACATCAAATGCAAACACACCACAGTCCATAATTCTGTGGAGTTCTCACCACAAGGGTTCAAAGCAAGTGTAGGCTAACAATTCTGTCATCACATGAATGACTTGGTAAGGATTTCAATAAAAGCAACTGTTTTTGTAGCCTATGTTGCCGATTTTCATATTTTTGTCATGCTCAGCGTATTATCGTATTTTCCATCTCAAAATTTGTAAAATAAGCCAAAAAAAAATCGTAGGGTAGGCAGGTCCACTGCTGACTTCAACAGGTTGTCTGGTTGGACTTTTTGGTCAACCTGCACAAGCAGAGAACCATCCCGCAGCCTCCGCAGCTTCTGGACTGATTTCAGCTCTGCGTCTGCAAGACCTTTCAGCCCCCTAGCAACAGCAAAGGGACTCAGCTTGGTTATCGATCGTTTGCCAACCACCCACTGGATCATTAGCCAAGAAGGCCAAACGCCTAATGTCTTCCGGACTTCTGTGTCCGAATCCGTGTCCCTGGAAAGGTCAGAGCCCAGTTTTCTGCTCTTTCCCCGTTTTAGTGTTTTTAGTGGGCATGAAGTTTTTTAAACTACTAGCAGAAATAAACAATCAACCCAGGGAGAGCTGCCGTGCTAGGGAGGGGACAATGGATGACCATGGTATGGTCTCTGTCTGCCTGGTACCACCCTGCACGAACATCAGACAGTGCACCTTCACAACTGAATTGGGATCAGCCACTCAGCCCATCACCAGGTTGCTGTAGCTTGGACTTCCCCCCGCTACTTATGGCAGCAACTCAAGTATCAGAAAAAAAGAATGTGGAAAAGAAGACCTGAAGGGGAGACGAAGAGAGAAAGGATCCATTAAGAAAGGCAGAAGATAGAACAGGGAAAAAGGTGGGTTACTGTTTGTCAGGGCCCTCACCCTTAACCTTTCTGACATGGGAGACCCTACCAGAGGCATCAACTCTAACCACACAATGCTTAGGCCAGACAGCAGCTTGAAAACTTTCCAGGCCTAGAAGCATTTTCAAAAAATCGCCTATCATCAAGAACTGATGCCCCTGCCAGCAGAGCCTGAAGGATCACTGGACCACACAAGCCCTCCAACTATGGCAAGGTTGCAACCCCGGAGAAAAAACACACACACAAAAAAATAAACAATTATATTCAGCAAAAAGAAAAATAATCATTACTATGTACACAACAAGAAAGAAAACATGGAAACCTTCAGACTGAAGGATGCACACTGACATTTCCTCAGCCTCCTAGTCTACTACTCAGCACACAGAAAGGAGCAGGGTTCTCATCATCTCGTCTAAGCGTGGGTCTGTCCAAGAGATGGGCTGTCAAATCTGACAGGATTGTTTGGTGTTGTGTGGCGTATTCAAAGTGGTGCAGACTGTGATCCTATGTTAGCTCTGGTTGGCCAGATTTCCTGGGTACAGCAATATCAGTGTGCCCTTATGAGGCCGCATGCCTCGCCCAATCAATGCCCCACCCACCCATCAGTGCCCAATCTCCACAATCTCCTTCATTCTATGAAACATAAAAGAATTATCAGCAGCAACAACAACAAAAAAAGCAACTCGTGAATGTGTTAAAACTTGACTTAAAAACCCTGGTGTGACATTAGTGCATATTTGAGCATGTTTATCAGGCCTTTTAAACTAAATGCACCCTGTTGTAAGGGAATATTAGATGATACAAGCACATTCCTCCTCCCTTTTTTTTTTGTTGCTTTTTTTCAGATGAAGGAATTCAGCACTCACCACTCTGACACAAAAACAACATTGAGGAGGAAGGAAGAATGACAAATCCTGCCATTTTGAGCCATTTTGTAACAATGTGAACAGATTTCCTTTTCCATTCACCATCAAAAATATTGTTTGTTACTGCTCAGCTCTTTAATGGAAACCCAGTTTCACTGAAGTGCATGGCATTTAGTAACATGTTCTCAGAGGATAAGTACACACAAATATTTACAATGATGAAAACTGTAAACACACAAAGAAGATCACATCAAATGGCCCACTTATTGCCAAGATTCAGCTGTGTAAAACAGCAGCAGTTTTTCCAATATGAAGCATAACCTAATTAAGGATGCTCGTTATGTACCAACTTCAACATTTTGGCAGAAAGTGGAAAAAAAAACCCACCAATTCTCTCCCTTAAGTGAAGAACTTTTCACAGACTCTCATACTCACACACACAAACATGCACTCCACAAGGACCCAGTTTAGATCAGTTTAGCTGGTGGGATCTGATCGTAGCTTCTGTGCTAAATATATCACGCATTCATCCAGAAGACAATATATCACACATCCACCCAGAAGACACTATATCACACAGCACCCAGAAGACTATATATCACACACAACCCAGAAGATAATATATCATACATCACTCAGAAGACAATATATTACACATCACCCAGAAGACAATATGTCACACAGCACCCAGAAAACAATATATCACATCCACCCAGAAGACAATATATCACACATCCACCCAGAAGACAATATATCACACATCCACCCAGAAAACTATACATCATGCATCCATCCAGAAGACAATATATCACATCACCCAGAAGACAATGTATCACACATCACCCAGAAGACAATATATCACACATCCACCCAGAAGACAATATATCACACATCCACTCAGAAGACAATATATCACATATTTATCCAGAAGACAATATATCATATATCCACCCAGAAGAAAATATATCACACATCCACCCAGAAGACAATGAATCACACATCTACCCAGAGGACTTGTGTCACAGTTACTCAGGGTCTCAAATAACCAGGACTAAAACGGAGAGAGGTGTAAGCCACAGAAAGGGGAGAGCTGTGAGAGCACTGACCTTCAGGCAAAAGCGGTTCATCTGGGTTGACTGTGGGCATGATGTTGGCTAGCATGCTGTAGTCCACATTCTCGTCCATGAACTGCGAGCCCCACCGCTGAGGGATGGGCGTTGTTCGCGGCGTTGTTCGTGGTGACGCCATCAAGCTGAGCGTGGTAGGGGAGATCACTCCACTAATGGCATTGACAGGACTCAGACTGGAGTAGGTGAACACCTGTGAGAGAGATCTGAATCATAACCTTCGTCAGCCTTCAAATTGTCAGGTACCCCCTCCCCTCCCCGAATGGCTCTTACAAGAGTCTAAATTTGCTACTGGCTCAACTGGAAAGACTGGGACCTCACAGTCAAGTTTCATACAATTAAATGGATGCATCTTTGAAAGTGTTGTTCAAATTTCCTGACCAAGACTGCAGGTGTCTGTATCTCTCAAGCCTGGTCAACACTGGGATATATGAAGAAAGTAAATGTAGAATACAGCCCTATCACATAGTCTCAGCCCTAAACAGAAATCAGCAGCATCACCCTCATCATCCCCGTCCCTACTGATCAACATTAACAACAAAAATGTATCCAATCATGTGGCCCTTCATGCCCTGCTCTCAAGGTGACCTCAGTTTTGATTGCCTGTCCACAACTATGGCCTTGGTTTGATTCTGTAGGGATCACCAGTATCACAAAATTCATTGGGACTGTCACTAGACAGACCTGGTGGCGCCTTCAGAGGGGGCGCTCACTCATGCTCACTCTGCAATGAGCACTTGTCGTTATCAGTAGGGGGCTTAGCAGCTGGAGTCCTGTGTATGTTGGATCAGAACAAGGCAAAAATAAACACTGCCATATTGACATGGCAGCAGTGCAGTCTCCCTCTGGTGGTGGCTTCAAGAGGACGTGACACCGACTGCTCCCTGTGGATTGCTACTGCCAGGGTTAGATAAGATAAATGTTGCTTATAGCCCAGCCGACCGCAAAGTGCCAGGGTTGTAGCAGATGTGGACAGAATAAGCAGCATGAGTGCAATGTCACTGAGCTGGCACGAAAAAATGAGACAGAAAAAAAAGGTCAATCGAAAACACACTGACAACTGACCGACATGTTTAGTGGATGTTTATCTGGAACTGGCCTGTAAGGAGGCGGCTTGATTTGTGGTCAACCATGTAGGGGTGGGCATGTGTGGCACAAGCATTTCATTCATTCAATGGTCACAGAATGATGGAAGTGCACTGGTTTTCATCTCAGTTCAGTCTACTCATTGTGTGGATTGGCTCAATTTCCACTGTCTCTGAGCCATTCTCAAAACAGAGGGTTGAACAGAAATTCAGCTTCTGTTTCAGCATGTAGGAGTTCAAAGGGCAATAACTCTTCAACCTTACTTGCAGCCCTAATGAGGTCCCCGTGGTCAACAACCCTACAAAAAAGAAGATTGGACTGTCTGACATCTATGAGTTTTCAGAAAAAAAGAGAATACAGAACCCTTTGACAATGCTGATTCCAATACCAGGGAGGACAGGGCAGCGACTGACCTGATGCCCCTGAGGGTGTATGTGAGAGAAGGCATGCTCTGGGCGGGAGGAGAGCACGGTGAAGGGACTAGACATGACTGCACGGCTGGCAGGGGGCGTGGAGGGCGAGCTGCTATGACCCCCACTCTGAGAGCTGCTGGTCGAAATGCCTGAGGCTGCCACACAACAACAGCATGGTCACAACATGACAACGACCTCTGGCCTCTACACACAGCACAGCACAACATACAACAGGTCCCCAACAGCACAGAAATAGTTCCAAGTCATCATTTCACGACCTCAACAGCACAGAATAAAATTCAAAGTCATCATTTCATCATTTTCAGACTTTTCACTCTCCAATGAACATAGCAAACTACTTTCAGACCAGACTAACAGTCCTAGACCTGCAGCTGTCACACAACTATTTTAACAAAATTCCAAGTTAAGTTTTCAGATGCCCTGAAAAAATAAATGTTTCCCTACAAAGACTTTAGAAAGAGAAAGGAAAAAATAATTTCAGCTCCAATCGTGGTGAAACAATGATATGGCAGCAAGTCAAAACTAACACCAGAGTACTGTTTCCTTGTTTCCTCTGTGGGTCCCTTGTCTGCATCTGTGCTAGATGAACCAGTGCCAATATTAGCCTTAGTTTGGAGTTACAGAATGTATTTGTTTCACTATGACTGCGAAAGTTGCTTTTTTTCTTATGTGTTATCGAGAACTTACTTCTCCACACTTCATTTTTCTGAAGAAAGGCACGCATCTTTTTTAACAGTAACAGTAACACGAGGAACACTATTAATACAGTCAAAAACTATCCAAATGTCTTTACATCTGTTTTCATGTGGTGCATAACATCATCATAAAGAATCAAACTCTACTGAGATCTGATCGTTCATATTCCCTGTCACTTTCTGTTATTTTCCTGCCAAACAAAACAGTGAAAAAGAGATTTATAACTCATGTTGTGTTTGGTGTATCATAACCCAGTCCTGCCTGGTTCGAGGGTAACAGAAATGATGGGCATTTCCTTCTGACACTGCTTCCCTTTGCCATCACCCTTCACTCTTTCCAAACACAGTTCTGTTCTTTCACTTTGTCCTCTCCACCAAGGAATGAACAGTTTGTGCTTCCATCCCATCTTTGTGAGGTTTTAGGTTTGAATCTCACCACTGGTAGGTGTATTCGGGTAGATTTGCTTTCTTTTTTCTTTTTTTTTTTTTTCTCAGTTTCTAGGATCCACATATGTATTTTCAAGAGATTTAATCCTTTCAAGAAATGAAATTTACACTTAAAAGGTCAGAAACATCATGTCACTTTTTGAGAATGATGAAGGCACAAACATACCAGGTTTGATACCAATCACAATATCAATCACCCCCCAACATTTTTCATCTACTTTTCTCAAGCTATGAAGCACTGCAAGGCACTCCCGCTCCTTGAATTATCTTCTTACCAAAGTTGCCAACCTCTGAAGAGAACTGAGAGGAATTTTTTGTGAAAATTGAAACGAATTTATGATAGTCGAGACGAATATGTACATTATCAAAACCAAGAAAAAAAAAAAAAATGACATTCCTGATACTTACTTTTTTTTTTACTGTTTTCAAGTACTTTCATGGAATCACTGTCTCTGGCAATACACTGTTGTTCTTTTACATTTTTTAAGCACACTGTTGCAAACCTTCATCCACTTTTGCACTTCTGAATCATCAGTGTTTCTGTAGATCTTGACCCAAGGAGGGATGAATATCTGTAAGGTTCTTCCTGACAAGGCTGTACACTTTCACAGGCAGAATTGCTGACTGGGTCAGTAGCACTCCCATCATAACAGCAGAAAGTATCTGAATCTGCACTTCTGTTCTCATTCCTTTTTCTTCTTTTCTGCGTAAGGGGTAAATCGGTCCGGTTCAACATGATGGCGGCGCTTGAAGCTGAACCAGAAGTAAGTTTCCAAACAGCTCTTTGGCTATATGTACGGCAGATGTACAAAAGAACAAATGAATAAACAAACTTTTTCTTTCAAGGGCAGAATTATTTTACCTTATATAGCCGAACGACATGCTTTTGAGCACAATAAATTCCACCAAACGCAGGATGTTTGGCAACTCTGTCTAACCCAAATCTCATGACACTGATACAACATTCAACACCCTCGTCCTGGTCAGCAGACATACCTGTTGAAGACACGGCCATACTGGCAGAAGAAATAAGCGCACCCTGAACATCAGGGTCCTGATGATGGCGACAGGTCTGGCAAGATTCGGCGGGGGTGGAGGAGGAGGTGGGGGGAGCCCAGGGGTGAAGAACTGTGGCGGCAGTTTGTTGGGGCTCTTCATAGGGGGCGACGTATGCCCTGACTGCTGTTCCACACACACACAGCGTCCATGCTTGTGTTCATCGTAATATTTCATAGCTTACACACACACACAACACCCACGCTTGTGTCAATCCTCATATGTCATAGTTTACACACACACACACACACACACACACACACACACACACACAACACACACACACATATCTTATAGGGAATCCAAGGTAAATCTGCCAGTTAACACAGACAAACATACTATGAGACAAAAATATGATGCGTTTCAACCTCTTAAGTGTTCTTCAGACAAAATAAACAACATTCAGGACAATAAAAAGAAAAGCAAGCAATCATTGATGTTCTCTGCCTTACCAGGTACAAACAAATTACAAGACAAAACACGATGCGTATCGACTCTTCAGTCTTCTTCAGGCAAGATAAGCAACATTCATGAAAATGAAAACACGGACTGAACCATCACTTATCTTCTCAAATTCAGCACAAGATGGGCATTCCTCATTTTCATTTTCTGAATGCTCTTGATCTAGCCTTAAGAAGACTAGAGGTCGAAATGTGTCATGTTTTGTCCTGTAATTTGCTTGTCCCAGTTAACTGGTGAATTTAATTTAATTTCCTTCTAGAATTTGTTTCGATTTCCACACTCACTTTGAAACTATCCACCCTTACGTTCATAATCATATTTCGCAGCTTACCTGTGCTTGCAAAAGATTAATGATGATTGTTCTGAGCCATATAAACTCTATAACAACATCACTGAATACACTACGTTCTGTGTTCTGAACAACAATTCTTTTAACTCTTTCATCCCTACAACCCGGTTTTCTGGTTTGCAGAAATCCTACCCTTCCTTCCTGCAGCCTGGAAAACCAGGCAGCACAAAATCCCTCCTTTCCTTCCTGCAGCTGGAAAATCGTTCTTGTGGTAAGTGCTTTTAACTTTCACACAATCGCGTCATCGGCACACGTCATAACCAGGTCGCTCGCGCAGCAATGTTTATGAACGGAATGGATGCCAGACAGCCCCTACAGCATGGGAAAGTGGTCACCGCTCTATTCTGGCCGGTTTGCTACTGCATACGTGGCAGTTCTCACTTTACACTTTTTTTTTTTTAATCTTACTCCAGGAATGAAGAGAATACTCGTATTATAAGAATCTAGAAATAAGAGGAAATAATGGTTCATAGAAAAGTAGGAATGAAAGAGTTAAACAGACAAAAATAAAAATTACTGACATTGAAATCAGAGGCAAAAGTTAGCAAGTAAAATCAGTGTCCTCACTCTCTCATGCCTAATACAGTACAGTTACTTCATCCAATGATTAATCTAATGTGTGTATGTGAGCATATATGGATGGGTGGTGTAAGTGTAACTTATGTGTCTGTATCTTCATGTCTGTGGCTTAAAATGTGGTATATGATTCATGATGTCCTCTTACTTTCCACAACTTCAAGAAAAACTTGTTAAAAAGAAAAAGAAGAAAACTCACTGCATTATCTACAAAACCCTGACCAACAATTTTACATTACAAAATTTCACAACACAAACTGGCACAAGGAAAGTGCTCAGGATTGATCATGCTTGTCATTAAAACAAAATAAAGCACTGACTGCATAGTCCGTTCCTTCTTTCCCCGACTGCCTAAGGCAGTGCCCTCACAGAACAGGAATAAAGCACTTGTCGGGACAGCAAGTATGAAAAAAAACAACAGTAAACAGGCAATATCCATGCCTTATAATTTTTTTAACCCTATTCTTTTATAAACAGCAATACCACTTAATCTCCTTCCTCATTTTCTTTTCAAATGCCGTTTTTTTTTTGTTCTCATCTGTTTTTTCTGCCTTGTTTCTGTAATTTTTTTTTTTACATACACAAGAATGACTAACATGCAACCTTACAAACATAACAAAAAAAATATATACACAAAAATTTTCAGTGTTGTTAACAAAAAGAAAACAAAAACAAAGAAAAAAAAACATTGGGTTGTTAAACTGAGAAAGAATTTATCATACAATGCCATTTAGGGTTGTTAACAAAAAGAAAACAAAAACAAAGAAAAAAAAACATGGGTTGTTAAACTGAGAAAAAAATTTATCATATGATGCCAACCCAAGAACTGATAACAATTCTGCTGCATGAACATGGCGGCAGTTATTCCCAGTTTGGGCCTGCCCTCTGAATCTGTTACTTTTCTAATGAACAAGAAACAAAAAAAAAAACAAAAACAAAAAAACCATACAAAACCAAAATGAAGGGCCAGACACACAACAGAGATAAAGCCCACGACAAAGAATGGGTGAGGAGAACAAAGACGAAGGAACTAGCACTAGGACAAAGGGTGAGTACTTGTTGAGCATGTGGGCTCTGGGCCTCTTGACATACAGAGTGACGAAGTCGGGAAAGGAGTCGGAGCTGTGGCCCTGGTCGCTGTACTTCAGGGCGGCATGGTGCATGGCCGACCCCTGACCTCCTCCCATCACCAGAGACTGGGCCAAGCCTTCACACACAACGCCATTCAGCCATTGACACACTTTTGCCAGCCAACAATGTGAGCAATGTAAACAATTCAATCCACTCTATAAGTTAGTCCCTTTTTTTTTAAATACATAAAGGGGAAAAAATCAGGAAGGAAAAGTTACAAAATGTTGTTATTTACTTCAAAACTTGAAGGTGATTTACAATGTAAATGCGGCACAAACATCCAATAATTTTATGCACATGCTGATAGCACTGAGTAACAAAACTGAGATATGTCAAAACAAATGCAAATGAGTACCACACAAATTCAGTTCAATGCTCAAACACCCAAAACAATATTTAACTTCAGACAAATCAAGTTTTCAACAACAACAACAAAAAAATCTAAAACTTTATTCTATAAGCCCCCATTAATGGCACTCCTTATGCAGCAAGATAAAAAGGTCATAAACCACCAAACAGGTGAATAAGATTAAACTCGTCAGTGCCGACTAGTCAAGCAAATTAGACACAACCAACCCCTTATTAGTATGCATTTAAAACAAAGCATTTATTATAATGTGGACAAGTTTAAAACTCAATCGACTGAATATCAAGGGATAAAATACACACAGTCCGGAGTACATTAAAGAACAACAGACAGAGGGCATAGCATCAATGGCGGCACACACAGGAATGTAAAGCAAAGCAGTTCACTGATAGGTCATTTGCATCTGTTTAGCATATATTTGTTAAACACACAAAAACTTAGATGAACAATAAAAAGCAGCACACATTCTTACAGAAAACGCAGCTGTGTCAATCCTCCCCCCCCCCCCCCCCCCCCCCCCCCCCCCCCCCCCCCCATCCCCCTCTTTCTCTCTCTCTGCAATGTAGGATACAGAGATTATTTTAAGTGTAAGAATCTTTAAATTACATTGTTTAAGCAGTCCTCTGTTTGTTAGTGTGTAAGAATCTTTAAATTACGTTGTTTAAAGCAGTCCTCTGTTGTTCTTCATCACCGCACTAATGACTTAACAAACTGAAAAAAAAACAAAAACATTGTGCACAATTTCACCAGCAGAAATCAAGTACTTCTTATCATTATTTGCAGATGATACAGTCATGTTGTAGGACATAGTGGTTTTCAAAATCAGATTGATATTCTTCATAGTGGTTTTCAAAATCAGATTGATATTCTTCATAGCTTTGCTAAAAGGAGTGGTTTGTTTTGTTTTGTGTGTGTGTGTGTGTGTGTGTGTGTGTGTGTGTGTGTGTGTGTGTGTGTGTGTGTTTTATACAGAAATGAACACTGGATGTTTGGAAATGCGACTGAGACAATAAATGAATACAGATATTGAAGACTACTCTCAAAATCAAGATTGCTGGCATCTTCAAAGCACTGTGTAAGCTTCAGCACATTCCATTTCTTATCCTTGTTAAAAATTTAGACAGCCAGATTGTGCCTTGTGCTTTGTTTGGAGCAGAAATAGAGCATTTCTATGGGGTCCAGGCGACTGAACAATCCCACACAGATACACCATACGTGGGAACAGGTCCTTATCTATTGTGGCTTTTCAATAGGGCTTTTAGATTTTAAAACAATTTTAGATTCAACTCATTCAGATGTCGTGAAACCTTATTATATATGCTGGTGAGAGTGGATTAAAATCATCAGGACCCATGGGCATTCTCAGCCAGAAAGTTTCTATGTGCACACCATTTTGAGGATGCCTGGCTGATACATCAGTGGGTGATGGACCCTTTTTTTTTCAAATCAAATTATAAATAAATTTCATGAACGAAGCCCTCCTAAATCAGCATCAAGTACAGTGTTGGAACATACCTCAATGTTATGAAACAAAAAACATCCGAGAGATGTATACTGCCATTTCAGATGTAGTATTATTACAGGTGTCACAAAAATCATTATAGCAATACCAGTAAAACCTGTCCTATTTGCAAGTCAGTCAGGTGTTGTGACAAAATTCATTTCCTTTCTGAAAGTAAAACTGTCCTATTTGCAAGTCAGTCAGGTGTTGTGACAAAATTCATTTCCTTTCTGAAAGTAAAACCTGTCCTATTTGCAAGTCAGTCAGGGTGTTGTGACAAAATTCATTTCCTTTCTGAAAGTGTGTTTTACATCCCACTAAGATCAAGATTTGTACCCAACAGTACAGCTACTGGTAGCGTAAAATTTGGCATAGCTTGTTTTGAGTAAGGAATGGAAAGTCATTGTTTTGTTCAGATAATATATATATATATATCATGCTTTTAACTCGAGCAAATCATGCCGACACTGGTATTCCAACACCTGTACTTGCTACTGAAGTTTAGTAGATGTATTGTTCCAACCATTTTCGCATCAAACGTCAAGAGAACTGTCAACTCTTGTGCTATCACTATCAGGATGGACTACATTTAACTGTTTTCTATTTCTGTCTGCTATGTTGTATATCTATCCATACAGTTGTTGATTTTTTTTTTTCCCCCCATTTTCAAGTTGGCATATCCAAAGTGACTTGAGGGAGAATTATTGTCCCTGTTACTGCAACTCAATTAACAAGAACTTTATTTCGTTGTAGTAAGATTAAGCAGTATGACAGTAATGCAGGTAAAACCAATAATTTTAATTTGTGTATTGATAAATATAATACATATTATGTATAGACTGACCAACGCTGACATTGCTGTATGTATGTTTGTATGCGTTTATGTCTGTGTATATGTGCTGATATGTATGTATGTGTAAATGTGCATGTTTGTTTGTATATATGTATTTATCTTTGTTCATTTGTATGTAAGTGTACATAAACTTTCTGTGTTCATATGAGTACTTACGAAAAACCTATGCAAGTGTGAATATGTTTGTATCTTCAGTGTGTGTGTATCTGACTAGTGACAACACTAAATCTTCATTTCCTTTCTGAAAGTGTGTGTGAAATGGACCAAATTTCTCATGATGATGAGATAATAAAGTGTTTCTTATCTTATCTTGTCTTATCTTATCTGAAATGTTTCTATCAAAGGAAGTTTATGAACCGATACTGTAATGGGCCAAGGCCTCTTTCACAATTAAACTGTCGATGGGTCAGTCAATCGATCTCTCTCTCTCACACACACACACACACTCACATGCAGGCAGGCATGCATGCACACACACACACACACACACACACACACACACACATATGCCACATTCAGTGTGTATAAGCCACATATAGGAATATATTCTTTACCCAACCAGATTTTAAATCATCAGTCCCAGAACGCCAACAACAATACAAAGAACAAGGACAATGATGACTCATTACCACACAGTGCATTCTAGGCTGGTCTGTTTCATGCTGAACACTGGGAAAAATCAACGCTTGGAAGGCTAATACACACTCACACACCTTAGTATGGTATCAAACACGCACACACACACACACACACACACACACACACACACACACACACACACACACACACAGACAAAAAAGCATCATTAACAACAGACAGATCTACATATTTAGTGAACATGAATCATTGAATGTGCATCAAGTATCAAAAACACTGCAACACCAAACACAAATCCACACATCCAACAGAAGTGCATCTCACACCAAACAAAAAGTTCATAAACTCTCAGAATACCACAACAAATTCTTTTTAAAAAGTCAATGCATGTGAAAGACAAAACACGACACTGACCAAAGAAGGAAAAGGTTATAGAGCATTTAGTGATCGACACACACAGACCAGTAAAAAGAATTCCAAATGGTGACCAAACTAACCACACTGTGACAAACATGGTGTGCAAGCCAAGCTGGAGTACACCAACACTGCGGATGGCACAGGGGCACATGAGAGAGGAGGAGGAGAGGAGGAGGAGGAAGGAAGAGGAGGAATAGGAGGAAGGAAGAGGAGGAGGAGGCAAAGGATGAAAAGATGAAATGAGCACCTGCACTGCCCCTGGGGGCGGGGTCTGTGGCTGGGGGCGGGTCATGGAGGGAAAGGGGGCGGGGTGGGGACCCCCGGGCTTCACTGGCAGGCGCGCATCGGTTGTGGAGATGGCACCACCACCAAGCCCCCGCCCTTCCCTTCCACCTGACGCCCCACAGGTACAAAGATGAAGGGGGAGGGGGAGGGGGACACACCTGTCAGGATGATACCAATGGGTTGGGTGAAGTGAAGTGACTACAAAGTGAGAGCCAGAATGATCATCTCCTTTTTACTTATCAACTGACTGTTGAGCCTGATCATGGCAGAATCATCGTCGTGTCAAGAATGCTACATGTAAGTCAACTGGTTTGGTTATACGTGTATATCCCTTACACAGATCTGAAACCAACAGCTCACAGTTATGTCACAGACCTCTCAAGAGAAGACTGAAATACATAAGCAAACAAGTTTTTTAAAAAAAATATAATAATTATTCAGATCTGTCCAAACCTTCTAGGTTCCTATCATCCACTACTGATCATTGCAAAAACAAAAAAAAGAAAAACATTTGTGCCAATCAAACACTGGCTGCTCTTTTAATACACACTCCTTCTAGAAGATGAGCATGCTCCATGGAACAGACCATGTGAACAATGATATATTCTGAAACATGTTCCACAGGATGCCAAGATGTACACAACACTTGTCATTAATACTTCCAGTTCAAAGCAGACTCTATGGGAGACCTGGTTCAGAGATGTTCCACCAGGTGTGATTTTTTTTTTTTAGTTGCTTCTGGATGAGAAAAAAAATTATTCATTTGATCTCAGATTTTGTGAAAGGGAGATAAACTTTTCCAGCCTTTTAACCTGTTCACTGCCAGAAAATATTACAAACAAAGGCTTTCCCAGTGCCAGGGAAATCTAATGATTTAGGGGTAATAATCAACAAAAAATTCTAGCTCAGAAACTACAAAAGATATAAAAATGAAATATACATGATTTTTGAAGGAAATTGAATGGAGATTTTGAATCTGGGCTTCTTTTGTTTTAATTTTGATAATAAAAAAAATATTTAGGCATTTAGATTTGGATCGATTTTTTTGCACGATCAAAAACATATGTATTTACCACTACAGCTTCACATCCAAAAAAGAACACATAGCAAAAAAGTTGAAAATAAAGTTTGTATTGTCACACTACACCTGTAAATGAAAGTAAAACAGTCTCGAAGTCTATCAAGACGCTCACATCTCATGCAGAGAGGTCAGTGCACGACCACGCCCCCCCCCCTCCCCCCATCACGCCCCCTTGCTGGACTTCAACCCTCTCTTTCACTCCTCCTCTTCCCCTACCTTTGCTGCTGCCCCTTGTCATGCCACAAGCAGGCCGCGCTCCCCTCTCGCGCTGACTAACACGTCACTGGCCACTTGCACACAGTGCAGAGTACACACTAGGCTAGCTCGTTCGACGCTGGTAACCAGTCAGCTGAACACACTCTTGAGATCGCACAGCACGACTCAATAACTGACGAATATGGGTCGGCAATTCCATCACTATCATCATCTCACCTTCATGCTCGAGTGAGTCGTTGAATAAAAGATTATTATCTTTGTCAAAAATGATTAGCAGTGCCCGCTCAGCTGTGTAAGTACGTTGATTTGGTCGCTACGCTCGTCAAAGGTTGCGCCGCCATCTTTGCAAGCGAGACAAAGCGCTGGCTGGTCATCCAGTCAGTGATGAGAAAAAAAAAATGGTCTTTCCCCTCACGTGTGATCATTTGCATATCATTTTAATACTGCAGACATATAAGGCTTACTACGCGCACTCTATTTCAGTCCTTTGATAGGAATAGTAACGAATGAAAATTCAAGAAAAATGCATGACGTCAGTGGACAGCCCATAGGCACTGGGAGTACATTTTTACTACGACATCAGCTGTCGGTTTAAACGCACTCTCTACGGGTTAAAAATGTTTACTATAACCAAGTTGTGTGATGTTAAATCTCTTTATATAAGAAAACAATTTTGAAGATGCAACAGCTTTGATGGCACCCCTTGTTTTGGCCACAAGCAACATGAAATGAAAACTGAAATGGCGTAATAATTTCAGCAAGCTCAAATGACAGTGAATGATAACTTGGTCACTACCTATTGCCTACAGCGATTAATCATCATGTCATAATCTCAACCTGCAAGGTCTCCCACACACTCTTCAGCATCTCTCTTTCCCTAAATTATGTTGATGTGACAGCTAAAAATAAACTCAGTTTCTCAGTTCATCACCTTTCATTATTCATATCTTTGGTATTCTGTGGAAACCTCCTTTTCCAAACCACCTGCACCCGTTCTGTGTACATCATCAAAAAGGCCAATCACTCTAAAGTGTTAAAAGCCTGTTGTGTAAGCATTTAACAGTAAAACTTATTTTGCCCAAAATCTGAAAAAACAACAACAACAAAAATCCCTTCAGACTATGAAATGTTTATCTTACCGACACTTAGATGGGGGAAAAAAAAAAAAAAAACCTGCCATATTTCCAAAACCTCTAGGAAGATGGTTTTTTTGAGGATTAGGAGTAAGGATACTGAATAACCTATAGTTTAAGAAAACAACATTAAAGAGAATACAGTTCTTGAAAACTACTGATTTACAGGTCATGCTTAGAGAACAATAACAAAATTCAAATAAAACAGGAAATAAAAGTTAAGAAATTGTCACAGCAGCAAAAAACAAGCATTATGATAATTGTAATGCAAATCTCAAAGCACAAAAAGAGATGAAAACTACAAAATGCAACAGATGATTTATTTTGTTTCTCGTCACCGATGTGATACCGTTTGTTGCTTTGCAAACAATCTCAAATGCAAACTGCTAGTAACTTCTGTGTCTGATGTTTGTTTGCTTCAGTTCTTTATGAGTTATCATGCAAAATAAGCCATGCACAGATTAAAACTGTTCAGTAATACTCATGACAATGGAAACACTGTCCACCCCAAAAGGGGAATAAAATTAGTCAGGTGAAAAAAGGTGTGAAAAAAAACAATACAGCAAGGCATTCACCTACACTAGAAATACAAGATTCTGAAACCAGTGAAAGTCTCAGATAGGCCCTCCAGCTTCATAATGAAAAAAAAGAAAAATCTTTCCTCTTCTCTGTCTCTGTCTCCATCTCCATCTCTCTCACACTAACACATACATACACATGCATACACACACATGCAAATGACCAAGAACGCACAAGCACGTACTCTTCCACTAAGAGTTTTAGATTGCACCATTTTCTTTTGATTATGACAGGCCTGGAATTTTACAACTAGAAATTGTACATGTATTAAAATATACTTTCCATGTCAAAAAAAAAAAAAAAAAAAAAAGTTTATCCCCAGTTATCACTGAACATCACCACACTATCAAGAAAACAAAATTGGGAGAACAGGGAGCTAACCTCGCCTTCATGACCAATTGGCTGCAAGAGTGATCACCCTTAGTTCACTTAACTGAACAATATTGACCTAGTTCAGATGTTTGCATATTTCATTCTGACAAAGCAGGCAGATGGGTGGGCATCGTAATGCTTCAACAGGAAAGAGTATCATAAAACAACATGTGATTGTAAAATTCCTATTTTTCATACCTGTCCAAACAAACGCGGGAACAAGGAAATGGACAGTCAGAAGCACGCTCACAGAAAGAGGGAGACTGTGGTGCCTCATGAAGATATCTCTGTACTGTTCCCCACCCTACAACTTGGCAACAGAGGGCCTCTCAGGACTTTCAGTGTTGACCTCTAAGATTAGTCTGAAGGCTTAGTCCCCACTCTCCTTCGAGTGTAGGCAAAAAGAGACAGTAATGATCAGAGAATTAAGGAAGAATTTCTCAATCACAGAGTGATGAAAAGGAGAAGACCCCCTATCAATGATTAACAATGAAAGTGGGCATAGTAAAATACCACATAAGGCACCCCAAAAAACACAGAGCCACTCCAAATCTGTGAGGCACACAGTGAAAAGCAAGCGCTGAAATTTGACTGACTTAGGCGTTGACAAAAAGGCTAAAGAGCACAGGTCCGGAAAAGACCACTCAATACCTAAATTCACATCTTTGAAAACAGGCAATTGTTCGAGGTAAACTGCCCAACCATAGGAACACCAGACAAGTCAAATCATGGTTGACAACCGACTCATTCAGCCTGTCCCCACAGCTGAGAAACTTTCTTGGACAAGAGAAAAGAACTGAACACTTCATCGGTGATGGAATCTTCAGAAAAAAGAAGATTTGATATAAACACTGGAACAGGAGTATTGAAAGGGTTGAAATATGATGTGAGAAGGGTATCCTGGACAACAGAATAAGCATTCAAAACAGCAGTCTTAGCAAGACTGCCTTCAGAATTTGCAATGGGAACATCCAAATCATCATCTTCACACTTTTCCTTTTCCTCTTCATCCAAATCTGGCCAAGTAACAGAACAATCACATCGAACACCACTGATGATCGACAGTCTGAGGACATCCTAGTCTCCCAACCTGGGAAAGCTGAGGTCAGTCCCTCTGTCTCAGGGACCCTTGTTGAGTCTCCTCCACTGTGGAAACTGCTCAACCCTGAGCCCTGCAGGAGGCAAGCAAGATAGCACATCCACAGCGAATTGCCCAGCGGCTACTCTTTCTTACAAGGCGGTGAGGGGTCAAAGTGTAGAGTGTGAAGGATGCAGACACTAGCCTGTCTCCAAGGTCCTCAGGACCACTGTAATGTGCGTGTGGTTGGGACAGGTGGCTGGCTCTTTTGCCAAAACAGGCCGACAGTCATGTTGGTTGACCTGAACATCGAACTCAAAGCCCGATAGCACGTCATGCTGGACCAGTTTTCACAAGAGTGGCAAGTGCAGAGAACCATCCGAGACACAAAGACCAAACACAAGCTGATGTTGGGGTAGCAGTGGGAGTCATGATGACTGGGAGTATGGGCCAACAAAGATGGATCGAACTGTTGAGGAAAAAACAGCAACAGAATGACGTTTGGCAGAAATTATCTGCTGAAGTTTCTTAGGAAAGAAGCAATGGCTGCTTCTTCCTCTAAGGCAAATGTGAGCTTTAAATGAGCATTTAAGGGAATCACAGAGTCTGAGAAACCACAATGCGAAGTCAAACGACAGAAGCAAGTTCCTCCGTCAAGGAGAAGGAGAAAACTAGACTAATTTAAATAATGTTCAAGGAGCGACCCACTAAGGGCAACCACTATTGCTGCCTACTGGTCATGGAGATGAGGTTGGCTCCCAGCTCTCCAAATTTTTTTTTTTTTTTTTTCAGGGATCCTGATATCCTGACATTAAAGCAATATTTCACGGTGAGGATATGACATTTGTTTGGACAGGTAAGTATGAGAAAAACATAATTCATCACCATGGTTTACACATGATCAATTATCCTTATTGTATTTTGTATACATAATCCATTTACTGAATTTTGAATAAAAAATGTTGCACATGTTTCAATAGTTGTATATATCGTGTAATATGTATTTGACATGAGAATGCTAATGGACCCCACCCCATCCTTTACCCTTGCCCCCAGCTCCCCCCCCCCCCCCTCCGTCCCCTGGTCCCCCTTTTGTTTTGTGTTTAAGGATGTTTGATTGCTTTTTTTTTGTTGAGTGTGTGTGTGTTTTTTGTTTTTTGCTTTTGTTTGTAATCAACTGTTATGTAATTTGTTTGTAATGTATGTGTGTTTGAAAAATGATTTGGTATTAAAAAAACGTTCATTAAAAAAAAAAATGCTGCACAGAATTATAATGATGGTTTTCAGAAACTATCAAAGGAAACAGGCTTTTCATGCTGGCAACTAATTTTGTATGCAACAAATAATTCCATACAATGTAAACAAATTTACTCAAGAAACCAATTCATACAAAAGAAGAAAATCTTAAGAATTCATCAACTGCACCAGAAAGCCAAACTGCCAGTTTACAAAGAATCCCCATCATTTACCCTTCCAAACGCCATCACTTCCAAAACAAGCCCACTATTAATTAGAAGTTAAGCAAGACTGTTACAAGAGCTGCAAACTCTACAGAAAAAAAAACAAACAAACAAACAAAAAAAAAACCCACTCAACAGTAGGATAGACTATATAAAGCTCACCCTGATCGACATGTTCGTTCTGCCAGTGATGCGAGGCAAGGCCGGCTGACTTGTAGTATCCACCCAGATTCTCCCCTTCCTCCCCCACAGACTCTCCGTCATCATCAGCGGAAGACATGGACGACATTGCTGCCCGTTTTAAACGCTTGTGGGGGTTGCCCGCAGAGCCGAGGGTGGGTGGCTGACCGTTGGGGAGACCTGGGTGCATGGGTACCATAGTGGGCTGTCCTGGATCTTGGGTGAAGTAACCACCAGGACTGTCCAGTCGACCCTGATGGACCATAGCGTGGCTTCCATTCTGAGGCAGCATGATGGAGGCTGCACACACACCACTTCACACCATGAAGGACACATACTTGGTGACTAGCAGAATTCTGCAGTGACGTCTTTCTTACGTCACACTGTCACCTCAATGATGACTTACGACAGTCGCTCAGCTTCGAACACAATAATCCGAGAAAAATGTCTATCACAACAGGATAAATTTACTCTACATCAAGAAACATGCTCTGTACTCCATCTCAACTGCAGGAATTATCTGCACTCCCCTGGCCTCTACAGAGGTGTCATATGTCGTCTTCAAGAATGCTAAGTATGGGAAGACACACTCTTTGAATACCATTATTTTTTCAATGAACTGTATGCAACTTCCAAGCTGATTTTCTGGTGTGCCAAACAAACTTATGAAGCCGACTCTATTTAGGGGGAAAAAAGTTCATATATGTATATATATAATCCCAAATGCATTAATTTTTAATAAAAAACCTAGTGGTGGACGCAGCTCAATGTGCAAATTTCTATGTATATCATGCATATATATATGAAGATTGTAAGTGATCATCATGGTCACATGTTCACTGGGACAATCCAAAATCAATCTGTGCTTTGACGCCGACTAGCTATTTTTTGGTCATTTCACCACATGTTGCACTTGAAGTATGAACTGATTTCAAGCACTCCCATACACTTACATAGTCTACATTTATACCCAACTCTTTGTCCCTATAAGACCATGTGGTCTACAGAATTGTCCACAATTAACTGTCCACTATCATTGTCCTTCGGCTTAACATACTTGTGGAGAGTTAAGTGACTATGTAGAAAACTATTTGCTGCCTATTCCAGCTTACCAATTGTCATTTGTGGTACATGATGCTACGGAGCCTGAAACTGCCTAGTGTATAGTTTATTATATGGCAAGTCTCCAAAGAGTTATCTTCTTCCGGCAAAATTGTTGCTCCCACTTGACTCACCATACATCATGGTGTCACTGCTGTGAGAAATCCCAACAGCATACACATAGATTGAAAATATAATTAACAAATCATGGATTAAAATGGAGAAGCAGATTTTTTCATACATATCATATTAAAAAAAAAAACACAAAACTAATCTCAAAAGGAAAAAAAAGAAACAAGTATGCCCAAGAATGTGATCTGATCTCGTAACAGAATTATTACAACTGAACAGGAGCCTGACCCATTACTAAAATGCTAAAAAAAAAGACTCTGGCATCAGAGCACCATCCAAATTATGTAAACAAAAAGTGCCTGGGTTACGACACCCAGAAAGATGATGATAACTGACATGGAAGTCACTGCAACAACAGTTAAGAGAAGCCATGCAAGTCAATGTTCAAGACATGCACAGCATACTGGGAGTACAAGCCTGAACAGAACTAACCCTCCAATCTCCACCTGTTGACCTTAGTCTAAACGTAACACTGACAACCGAAAACCCATCCAAACCAGTAAGATTTAGATTTACTGCTTACCCTCTGTTTTTCAACTGTGTTAGAATGACCGAAATATGGACGTTGGTCCCTTAATACAAGAAGAGAAAGAAACAAAGGTTATTTCTGGCTGAAGACAGTAGTCGATCACTTTCCTACAACCTCCGACAAGCTGTCTTCTGCTAACTCGTGTGACAAAAAGGCTGCTGAACTGGCTAGAACAATGAAAAAAAAAAGGATTCCACTCAGAAAACATGCAGGCTAGAAAGTATCTACAAGGCAAAATGTCCGTTTTGTAAACTGTCACGTGCTAGGATAGGTGTGGACAGGATAGAATAGTCACTTTCTGTATAGTGTGTACATGCAGCCTTACTACTAGTTTTGTCAATAACACTAGATACCAGGTGATAAAAAAAAGTGTGCAACCCTTCTGGTTTGAACTGAAGAACACTGCAAACTGCACACAAGAGCTGCAGCAGGTGGCTCAAACAGCCCAAATTTAGTGTGCAGTCCTTCTTAAACAACCTGCACAAGAACAACACCTAGTCTCCTGCAACAGGCAGACAAAGGCTGTTTGGTGGTGAGATGGTAATGGTGGATTTCTGTTGTCTCATCCACAGACTGCACTATCTTCATTTCAAAGCACAACAATTACAACAACAAGAAAGAAAGAAAATATATCAAACTGCACTGTCTTGATTTCAAAGTATAACAACAAAAAAAGGAAACATATATAAAAAAAAAAAACCCAACTGTAAATGAGAAAAACATCCATAAACAAAACAAAACCAAGTATCCATAAATAAAATGAAAAAGTAAGCAAGAGGCAAAAATAATACACTACAACAAAAAGACTGCTAAAAATCCATCAGCAGGAGAGTTCACAAACTGTTTCTTCGTGGGTTTTGCTTTTTGTTGTTCTATTTTTTGGTCGGATGTTGTTATGTCTGCCTTCTTGCCTTTCATGCTTTTGTTTTGGCGACAGAAAAAACCAACAGAGCCAAAAATAAACACCTGTTGTCAGCTGAATACACAGATTATTTTCTCACTCAAGGTGAGGCTGGTTTAGGCGGAATGTAAAGAATGAAACCTTAATTAAACGCATAAAGAGGAGAAAATCTGTGACCATGCGCCTGCTCTTACAGCCCCATTTCAACAGCCAGTGGGGTGGGGGGTGTTAGCTATAGAATGTGCAATGGCCTGTAACCACAGGGCGAAGTTGTCTGTTTCTCTAGGGTTTTACTGAGAAAAAAAGACATGATCAAAACCATGCTTAACAATACGCGCAATTACAACTATTGAAAGTATGGGGTTGAAACTTTCACAAATTCAGACTCTTTAATTACAAAAACTAATTCAATCCAAATATGAACTGCTTAAAAACAAAATTAAATCATGTCTGATTTCCATCACAGATCAATGTGTCAGTCATGTCATGTTTCAGTCAGATCAAATGACAATAAATGACCTCCTTAATCAAAAAAAAAAAAAAAAAACAAAAAAAAAAAAAAAAAAAAAAAAAAGAAAGAAAAGAAAAAGACAAAAAACAATATCGTAAGAGGTGTGACATTTCAGAACAAGATTTTCATGTAATCTGCAGCTTAAAGCTTGCGCCTACTGGGTGTACAATCCTAAGCACCCAATAATTCATATCCAGTTTTACTAGACAGTACACACCACTAAAGCTTCCTCATCTTTAAAGAAGAACATGTAAGATAGATGTGACCATAGTGTAGCATGTACAACACCATCTCCTCGGGTTTGACAGATGAATGGGATTCCTTAACGTCTGAGCAGGTCTGAAGGACTTTACTGTCAGCTTGTGTATTCACTTGCTCTTGAACATGTCTCTGTACTTTCAGTTTAAACAATCTGAATACAAAAAGGTACATTTCCTAAAGATCCTGGACTAAGGCATTGGAGGCAAGCTAGTTGGCAGCCTTGCAACCTGAAATGTCAATATGCCTAGATTCAAGCCAGGGAAAATATCATTCATGTTGTTAAGATAGGTACACAGTTTACGGAAGTCCATGGGCACAAGACAGTTTAAGCTGCGAGTGGCAATAGCATTAAGTAATAATGGAATCAAAGATGACGATTTTCAGGTTTTAAGCACAGCTTCAGGCAGTATGCAAGTCCAGTTTAAAGTCTGCAATGTAAGAGGGTCCCCAGCCCCTGTGCACAGACTGTACAATGGGATGGTTGGGGATTCCCCCAGGCAGAGCTGAAGTCCCTGGTGATGGAATGGGTCAACCATTTTGATTCACCAAGGTCTTGCAGATCCATACTCTATGTAGATGTAATCTATTCTAATTTGCAACAGAGATCAAAGCTTTGTGCAGGTGGAGGAATGTTTTGCAGTCAGCACCTCTGTCTCGAGGAGCTGTTGTTTGGATGATTTTCAGGGCTTTCTGGGTGTGCCAATGGAAATTACATTTTTGGTCAAAAACTACTCTAAAAATTAGTTTCCTTACCAGCTGACAGTGATCCTTAGTCAAATAATTCAAGCGCTTGCCAGCAGAGCTAACAGTCATTGGGGCAAATTTGTTGGCCTGAAAACGCTGTCTGTCTATCCAGTAGTAAATGGGTACCCCACTCAGTTCAAGGAAGCAGACGGATGGGCTCTGCCTTGCATCATACTGTGCCTAAGACACGGTAAACCTCCGACAGTTCACTGCTCCTAACACTGAGAGACTATGGGAACTTTAACCTCATTTTTTTCAACCAGCTGGTTTTTTTTTCTTTTTTTTTTAAACACTGGTGCATCAGTCTTTACATCATTATCATTTATTGCTATTACTAATAGTAATAATTTGCGAAACATGGACAACACAAGAAAGGCATGCTTTGAAGCCGGAGGGCAAAGCCAGGGAAAAGAAACCAGAGTGGGCGTTGTGGAAAAATGACAGAACGTTGTTCACAGCTTACTTCTGGTTTTTCCTGAGGTGCAAAGGGCAAGTACGCTGCCAGCAAGTCATGATTACCTTGTTCAGTTTATTTCAAAGGGAAATCCACCCTTGTCTTGACCGACTGCCTTTTGTCACCTGTAAGCCTGGACTTCTTCCAAATGTTTATAACCGTTTCCAATTTACACAACAAATCTCTTTTATTGTTCAATTTTTTTTTCAAGTTTTCCCATTTAGTGGGTTTTGTTAATTTTTTTTCAATTCTAGTCACCAAACTAATTCAGGTATTACCTGGCAACTGCTGCTAAGGAAACATGCTAGGCTGATAAAACAGGGTGGGAGAGGAGGTGGGGGAAGGGTGGAATGTCACTTTTGTCATTTCAAAAAACCTTTGCTGCAAACATTTGTTGTAGATTTATGATCTTACCATTCACTGATTCAGCAACATCCTCATACGCGAAACAGGTGGAAAGAGCTTATCATATTCATTGGTCTGCCAAGCCTGGCTGTGCTAATGCTTGTAACTGCTGTAAAAAAAAAAGGCCCGCCCCTTAGCAGCTCAGCATAGGGTATAACACACATACATACACATACGAACAACCGAAACAAGGGACAACACAGACTTACTCATACAAGGACAGATGTTAATACTGCATACTCACATCGAGTGACTCGGAGCAGCTCCCGAGCAGAAAACACGCCAGTGGCCATAATGCTGTCATTGCCCGACACACCAGAGTGGATGTTACCAGGCACTGCACAAAGCAAACTTTTTGTTTGTGTGTGCACATCACCCTACCAACATGGCAGTACTTACAAACAGGATCTTAAATGGAAGAAGGAAACCTAAAGCATGAAAAAAAAACATCTAGTGTATTATTTACAGAGATATTCTCACACACAAAAAATTCTTAAAAATCAGCCATCATCGTATGGTTGGAATCATAATTGTCAGTTTTTTTTCACAGGGTGATATCTCAGTGTCAGTCTTCATCAGTTCTTAACGTGACCTCATTTTCACAACTTATTTTTCCCCAAAAGCAATTCTGTGTCGATTCTGGCTTAACTCATGAAAGGGGAAGAAATTGGGTGGGATTGTGGGGCTGGGGGGAAGAGGGAGGGGTGGTGAGAGGGTGTTGGAGGGGATGAACCCTCACTACTTACTTAAAAGCAACAAATCTTGTGTTCCATCTACCAACATTTTTCTCAAAAGAAATCAAAGCCAAAATATCAGCACAAGAGAGCCAACAGAAAAGAACTTTAGAATGGGAGATCGACCCAGACATGGGCAGTATAAGGATTTATATCAAATACACTTGTAGGCAACCAGTGATAATTATTTCTTAAAATCTGGGGGTCAGGCTTGGAGCTAAAAACTGGTTTCCAAATTTTCAGGGGGCCATAAAAAATATTTAGGGGTTCACACTTTAGAACTGCTTGTAAATGTGCTGAAAACCACACACACACACAGTCTGTTCACTGTCTCACACATAAAAACACAGAGAAAGAATTAGACAGAAATGGATCTGAGCTGTTATCAACAAAGTTAATAAAATACTCCAGATTATGCTGAACATTATTAAGATTTGTGTAATGTAAGTAAAAAGTGTTAACTAAAGTGAATAAGTGTGAACACCTACACAATCAGGATTTTAACAGTGAAACTTGATGTTCAGGATATCTTCCGCAAACAGCATCACAGAATTTACACAATATGAGCCATTCCGTCAGTACTGAAACACATTTCATTATTTGACCATATTCCAGTTGCTCTGCAATGACCATCGGGAGCCCGGTGACAAACAAGAGGCGAGTGATGAAACTTGTGGAACCTTTCACGAAACTATGTAGGTTGGCCACTCTTGCACTGAGCATTACACATTCCTATGTCCATAACAGAACCATTTTAATTCCGAACCGGTTGTCTTGCATAGATCGCTCGACTTTTGTTCCATTCACTGAATGAGCACCCGCAAGCCACAAAGAACTGGTCATTTCATCTCTGAAAAGCTGAATTACATACCGTTTTCCATGCTGTTCGCACTTGGCCAAATCATTTGATCTTGTGGTCTAATTATAGACCTGGGTGTCTAATTTGTTGACTCTTGTTGATTTTCAGCAGAGAAGAGTTCTCAAGTGGAAGTTGTTCAATGATTCAAAACATTCTAAAATATCAAGACAAGTTACTTCTTTATTGCCTGCGATCAAGGCAGATCAGACAAAAGTGCTTTTCCATGACGCACTGCTCAGAGTTGCAATGCATACAGGAGAAAATCACTGCGCCACAATAAATGTTGATACGTTTTTGTGACGCACTGGATTGATTTCCAGTGCGTCAGACAGGAAAATGTATGCATTTGAGACGCACATTTGAGCGTGAAGAATTATCACTGGCAAGTCAGAATAAAATCCAGGATACAACAAAAAAAGGCATACTAAGACAGACAGTAGGACAGTATGACAAAGATACTGTACATCTTTTGAATGGACAACCACATATCAAAACACATAGTACACCTACAAAACAGGGGTCTACAGTCTGAGCAATAAAACCCAACCATTTACTCTTCTTTTTTCATACAATTTTTAAAGAGAAGTATACTTAATCCGCCAGACGAAAGGCACAAACAAATTACAAAAGAAAAAAAGGATGCGTTTCAAACTCTTTGGTCTCCTTCAGAAAAAATAAACAACATTCAGGACTATGAAAACGAAGAACGAGCATCACGTATCTTCTCAAACTGGGCATAAGATGGATGTTGCCATCATATAATGCCCACAATCATGACTGACTTAGTGACAATTTTAGACAAAAACAGACAAAAGTGTCAATGGTCACTGATAGTTAAATGGACAAGAAAAACAGCCCCATGATCAGATGATCAACATTTCTATCAATCAAACAAAATTTAAAAACTGCTTAGGAAGGAAAGACACAGGCTTCAATAGCTCCCCTCTGCCCTGTCATGGTCTGTTGTATTTCTAGTTTCCTTATCTGGTGCCCGCCCCCTCCTATTTTTTCACACAACAGCACCTAACCTGGTAACCTAGCTTTGCTTCCTTTCCAACCATTCCTACTATGCACATTCTGTTGTGATTAACACAGCAGCATTACATGATCAATTCTGCATACATCAACACACTACATACATAATGTCAGGGCTCTGTTGGCTGTTTTTTCCAAGCAAACAACCGACTCCCATAACAGAATTCTTAGGGTTCACCACTGAGCATCTGAATCAATCCATTTAGGTTTCAGCCTTGTTTTCAATGTTGCCAGTTTTGCTTTTGTTAAGTCTGGCGGCCCATTGCTTGGCACCAGCCTATCGTTCTATATTTAGCTTGCCTTGCCCTAGATGCACTGCTTTGGGGAGGAGGGGGGGAGGGTGGGTAAGGGGGGTATCTATGTTCGGCTGTGTCAAGAAATAAATAGCATCTCTTTAAATCTGATGCTAACAGGGAAAACTCTGTAAATGATTCACAGGCTTCAGCAGCAAAATTTGATCTGCTGTAGATACATGCCCTGCAGAATTTTGAAGGGTCAGCTAAAGGGCTATCTACTTTTCAATTTCAAAAGGTTGACTGACACCCAAAGCGTATTTGAAAAGGATATTTTGTGCATGAAGATGCTTCAAGTCAACAGAACCCTGTACATGCTGATGAATACATATCGGTCTACACATTTTTTTTTTTTTTTTTTTTTTTTTTTTGCATACACAGGCGGGTATGTACCTGTGAGCACATTCAATGTAAAACATACAAATCTATGAACAAACTCATTCACTTAATTATATAACAAGTCTATGCATGATTCATAACATTAATCTCTGATCTTTCTTACACACATTCATAAAATGGAGCAACACCAACACACTGCTGAACAAATTGTTTCCAAAATTACATCCTTTAAATCAGAACATGGAAACATGGAGCAAAGGTGCCAGACAGATAATCATTTGAAAGGCAAACCACAGATAAAATAGGTTATCAGTTGAAAGGCAAACCACAGATAAAACATCTAAAATGAGCAGAAAAGTTTTGTCAACAGCATGCATGAAGACCAACAATGTAGCTCACTATAAACAGGCAGAAGACCCATCATAGTGAGGTGAAGTATATTAAGGTACATGTACATGCAATGAACAGAATATTGTTACAAACACTGCATGACACAGCCAACACCACAATCACATTCCCCCACCTACTGAAAAAAAAGGTTGATTGAACAACAAGATACAAATGCACTCAGAATAGTGCAAAACCTCCATTAAGATCAGGCTGATCTAGGATCTGTTCTTTAATTAAGATTCACATCATTTATCAGCACCAAAATTGTACTGGTTGGTGGTTCAGTCACTTACAAATCTTCCCACCCTGTTTTGTAAAATCAGTTACATCATCGCAGTGTATTCTTGCTGACAGACAAACAGCAGCAGACATGGGCGAAACCACACCATCCTTAGGGGAGGTAATGTAAACCAGTTGTCTGCTTCATATCTTTTTTTTTTTATATGCAGCTCTCTCTCTCTCTCTCTCTCTCTCCCTCTCCTCCCTCCCTCTCTATCATCCCCCCCCCCCCCCCCCCCCCCCCCCCTTCTCTTTCATGCAAAGGAGGACAAATTAAAGGGCAAATATATACATGAGGACTTTTTTTTAAACCAACATTCTGTGAGTGGCTTACTACTGTTGCAAGCAACATTTTTGATGGACACATGGAGACTGTAAAAACATTACAGATGTTATGGGAGAAACCCAAACAGGTCAGCAAAAAAGTGAACAGAAACCCAATCCTATCATACATATACAGGCATAAGACAATGGGTAAATACAATTTCAGCATCTTCTACATTTGTACAGTTACATTCAGAAAGTTAATGAAAAAGTCTGCAACTATGCATGGTTTGAATTACTTAACCCCTCCAGTGCTAGTTGACAAGGGTTGCTCTGTTCTGCAGTGCAAGCAGATCTAACACTCGTTCTCCTGAAAGTCTGGTAACTTTTTCACTTCTAAATCAATTTGTCAAATACTTTTCAAAAAGACAATCAAATGATTGGTACAATGTGTAACCGGTCTTTATCTTCTTCCCAATAAACAGCAATTGTCAATACTTTTCAAAAAGACAATCAAATGATTGTACAATGTGTAACCGGTCTTTATCTTCTTCCCAATAAACAGCAATTAGTCTTCCAGCAGACTGGTGCACAAATACCACACTGATGCTCCACTTTCCTGTAGCATGATCACAGCACTCAAAGGGTTAAACATCAACAGCCACAGAACTTCTATATCTTCATCAGATGTTTTGAATCTACACAAGGTGGGCTGCACTGTCAGTGCTGCTGGATGATAGTGTACTCCAGAGCTGAGCACACACAGAGACAATGAGAAAAGAAGTCAAGCAGAGAGAAACACCACGGATAACTTGTATAAATCTTACTTCACATATTGTCTTCACCACTCTGCATGATAATGTACCAACACAGTGTGCTTTTGCATACAGGCAAGTCTGATCTGTGTGCACTGACAAAATGAATGTCTCACACAGCTAATTTCAGAGGACACAGCATGCTGTGAACCCAGTCATCTACAGTTTCTGGTTAGGCCGGCAAACTGTTGTCCTGATCTGGAGAGAGAGAGATCTTTCATCTAATGCACTGGTTGCCTGGAATCTCACTTTTTTTTTTGTAAACAGTCGTCTGTGGGGTGATATCACTCTCAGATTCCTCACCCCCAGCCACTCTCTAATTTTACCCCAACACTACAGTTGCCCTTCACTCTTTTAACACTCCAATACAGAGAGATAAGCCTTGTTCTACATATACTAGGCTTTCTGTCTACCTGCTAATCTGTGTGTTTACCTTTGTCCATGTCTGACTACAAACATATCAGTCCAATGTGTGTGTGTTTTTTCCCCCCTTTCAGTGCTTCTTCCCTTCTCTCTTTTCGTTCCCTATACCCTCTTTCTGCTGATTCAATCCATTTTTTTCCCCCAACCCACCCGTTGCTCAACATTCTGCTCCTTTTTCATATTAAACAAAATCAGACACTGTGCGAATAATTGCATCTCTTCATAGCTTCCAGAGACACTTAACTTTCCCTCTCTCTGCCTGCTATGAAGCAGATGGGATGCACACATGTAATCAAAGTTTCAGTCACTCCTATCTTCAGTGTCTCTCCTCAACTGTCTGTGTGGATCAGGCCTATGAAATGTGAAACTGTAGATGAGTCCCTATCTCTTAGGGTTATCCTACATGCATATGAAACAGCACTGAGATGAGAAGCTGGGTCTGGGTTTGGGTCTTGCCTGTATATCTGTCTGCCTGTCTGCAAGGTAACAGAGAAACAGTCGGACAGATGTGCATCCACTTTCACATGTTTGCTTGCTAGAGTCAGTATCTGTCAGCAAATAACTTAAGTTCTCCCTGTGTGCAACATCCACCTCTTCAAAAAAAAAAAAAAAAAGTGGTTTGCCACTAAAAAAAAAAAAAAAAAAAAAAGGGTCTGAAATGGATTGCAGTTTGTATTTGTTCGGGGGCAATACTTTATCTCTGGTTTGTTCAGGGGAAAGAAGTTTTCTCAGATGCTGTTTTCATTATATTTTTGCACATCTGTTCATGTATGCATGGACGTGTGCATCTGTGGTGTCTCACACACACACACACACACACACACACACACACACACACACACACACAAACACATATACATACAATTAGTGGGATATTTGACTTTTTCCCCCCCCCCCCCCCCCCCCCCCCCCCCCCCCACCCCCCCCCCCCCCCCCCCCCCCCCCCCCCCCCCCCCCCCCCCCCCCCCCCCCCCCCCCCCCCCCCCCCCCCCCCCCCCCCCCCCGGGCAATTTTCCCCCTCCTATACCCCCCTCCCCCCCCCCCCAATCCCCAACCGACCCATAACCCCTACCAGTCAAACGACACGACAACACAACAAGCGGTAACACTGCAACCACACTCTGAAAACTAAATCAGCTTAACTAAGGTAAGTTCATCTCTATTCTATCGCCTTGGAAACATGTTCTTTTTCTAACAAACATGTTTTTACCCCGCATCCAATTTGTTACTATATTTTCCGTTACAAAATTCAAGATCAGCGCTGGAAGATGCTCTAACAATTTCTGCTGAAGCCCAAAAATTTGCTCTTCCCTCTTTAACAGATGGAGGTTTCACACTGCAGCCTAGCTGATTACCCCCCCCCCCCCCCCCCCCCCCCCCCCCAAGTGCAGTCACCATTCAAAAAAGTTCTGTCTCAAAGTGAAAACATAAACAAATAAACAACATGTAACCCTCAAACTACAACATTCAAATGAATTCATAAGACAACAACTATCTACTCATATCCGTAAGGCAGATCAGACTTGTTCTTGCTAAAGGTTATCACCCTCTGTTTGAATTCATAAAAAAAAAAAGTTATAAATCTGGTGAAAGCAACAGTGCCACAACATGAGATCTAAAAAAAACCCAGAGGGCATACAGACACTGCACAATGGACAGCCAGCACCCACTACAGCCTCACTACCTATCTGCCAGATTTCAACATAAATCATACGGAAATCCAATTAGTGGAAGCTTTAAAATAAAACACAAAGGACAGAGACAATGAAACTAACAGGACAAAGGATACTGCTAACACGATTCATCCTAAAAAAGACACCCCCCCCCCCACCCCCTCCACCAACAACCCTACAGGGGCCAACTAAGGGGACAAAACAGATAAGACCTTACAAAAAACAAGAGAAAGCAGGGAAAAAAAACTGACAAAGTGTGAAAGGTTACTGGAGGGCCAGGCTGACAACAGACATAAGCAGAGGACTTACAAAGGAACGAGGGCCAGGCTGACAGCAGACATAAGCAGAGGACTTACAAAGGAACGAGGGCCAGGCTGACAGCAGACATAAGCAGAGGTCTTACAAAGGAACGAGGGCCAGGCTGACAACAGACATAAGCAGAGGACTTACAAAGGAACGAGGGCCAGGCTGACAACAGACATAAGCAGAGGACTTACAAAAGGAACGGGCCAGGCTGACAGCAGACATAAGCAGAGGACTTACAAAGGAAGGAGGGCCAGGCTGACAACAGACATAAGCAGAGGACTTACAAAGGAAGGAGGGCCAGGCTGACAGCAGACATAAGCAGAGGACTTACAAAGGAACGAGGGCCAGGCTGACAGCAGACATAAGCAGAGGACTTACAAAGGAAAGAGGGCCAGGCTGAAAACAGACCTAAGCTGAGGACTCACAAAGGAACGAGAGGAGACCGATCAGTGACACGTTACATCACAACCTGCCCTGAGGCACATGGGGCTCAAAACACAAGGACCTTCAAACAGCCTGTTTGTGCTCCTGACAGTCACAAACAGCTAAGCTCAGGGGGTGGACCAGTGATGCAAGCGGGCACAGGGACAAAGCCAGGCACAGAACAGCAGCGACACAGTGAATGAGGTGGTGAGAACCTACCCTTAATGTCTGGATCGCCATTCATGGGTAACTCTCCGTAATCCACCCTTTGGTCGGGCACTGAGAATGAGACAAAAGACATTGGGGTCAGTCAGGCAAAAACCACCTCGCTTCGCCTTTGGTTAAGTAAGAACCAGGACAAAAGACAAGTGGAGTCAGTCATGCACAACCACCTCTGGTTAAGTCACACACACACAGGCACCTACAGTGCTACAAACACTGACAGGAAAACAAAGAGAGAGAGAGAGAGATACCGAGCTTGCTCAATGGATGGACCAATGCTAGGTTCTGACATCTGAAACTACTGCTAGTCTGATCATCTGGTGAGCACAGTATCTCTCTCTGTAGTAGTAGTGTGTCTATTCACTCTGTATGCAAAGTACTAACTTGTGTCATTCATTTTTCTGCAAGAATAGTTTGTGTCTGTAGTTATGTGGTGTTAGTTCAAGCATTCACTGAGCAGACTGTCTCTACAGTAACTGAATCTGGTGAGACACACACATACATAAAAACACAACAACGCGCGCGCGCACACACACACACACACACACACACACACACACACACACACACACACACCATACACACACATACATGCACATGCACGCACACAAAAGAGGGGCCACATTCACATTCTCATAAGGCTCCTAAGTAAGTTGAACTAAAAGGTGAACCAAACAGTTTAGGAAAGGTTTCACTCTATTCTTGTGAGTTTTTTTTTTTCCCTTTCCACACTAACATAGAGGAAAGCAAGCTTCAGTAATCTGATACTCTGGTTTATGCACACTGCAGTACTTCAGTAAAGAGAGAAACAGAAAACGCCTTATTCAGAAAACATCCACTCCCATGAAGTTAGACCCACCAGAACAGCAGTCAAAAAGAATGCAACACAAAAGGATTCTATTTCTGTCTGACTACTGGACATGTCTGACTGTCAACAGAAAAAAAATATTATTGTTTTCCTATTGAAAACAAAAGTCTTGGAAATTTCCGGCAACACAATGCAGATCAGTTCTACTATGCTTTCAGAAATGTGTTTGAAAAAGTACAAGCTTTGTAACTTCTAAACTCAAAGTGAAATCATGGCTTTGTAGAAAATGCCGTCAAAAAGCTTCCTCCATAGACCTCCATAGACAAAAAAAAAAAAAAAAAAAAAAAACAGAGAAAAGTAACAAGGTGGAACAAAAGCTGTCAATCCTGAGACACCGAATGCCTTTGACATAAGTGGAGAACAAACATGCTTGTGTGTGTGTGAGTGAGCGCGCGCGCGCACGTGTGTGTGTGTGTGTGTGTGTGTGTGTGTGTGTGTGTGTGTGTGTGTGTGTGTGTGTGTGTGTGTGTGTGTGTGCGCGCGCGCGCGCGCACGCGTGCGTGCATACCCTGGTGGATCAGCAGACAATTGTCAGATACATTCCCTATGAACGTACAGCAGACATGCAATTTCAGCAGACACTGCAGGAGCTCCCCTGTTGTGTGCGGCTTTGTTTTCCCAGTCTAAGAAGATGCCTGTTGTATGTAGATTTCTTTAAGAGTCTAACAAGATACTTATCAAAATACGACCAAGCCCACTGAAACAAACTTTTATCAAGGGTTCGGGTTTGGCCCAAAAGTTGGGTTATATATAGGGGTCCTAGTTAGTTTGGTGTTTACCTTCTAATGACATTACGCAGAGCATACTGCAAATACTGACAGGCTTGTTTACATATTTCATTCAATATTTGCTTTGGTACCTATATATATAAAGTCTTCAGAGGTACAGAGCAAACCCTGAGTCTGAACAAAGTCTGCTCAACACACTATCAATGATGTATTTTACAGTCAACATTCTGATTTGTTGATTTATTTCCTATCAAAAAGCAAACAAAACATACAATCAGAAATCTTACATGCATTCACTTATACTACGAACATCAAGTTAACAATTTGTCATGTAAAACACTAATTTCACCCCAGTTGCCGAATTTTAGAGAATGCTCTCAATTACTTGATAAGACTGCACTGAATAAAGAATTCAACTGCAGCAAAGAAGTCTTGCACTGTCAAAGGAAAATTCCTGATAATTCATACTGGCGAAAAGGAAAAAGAATGAAAAGGCATACATAAATGCATAGAAAAAAAAAAACTGAACATCTTTTATAACACAATTATTTGTTCACAACAACATGAAAAAAATCCAATTTACTTTGCAGACCGAGTGGGAGGGAGGAGCAAATAATTTTACATTTCATTTCACATAATGCTCTAGTCAATAACAGGAAAACTCATAGTAACAAAAAAGATCAGTATGACCCAAATTCTTCCCCTTGCGGGTTATTCCCACAGATCCTAACCATCACTGGCAGGTTTATGGCTACATAGTCCCAGATGTCTGGTCTGCTTAGTATCTTTTCAGAACCATCTACACTTACTCATTTTTCTTCCCCAGTCCATACTCCATGGTATCATTGCTTTATACGACTATTCAAAAAACTAAGGGAATAGTTAGATATAAGGAGGTCACTGTTCGAAACTAGACAAAAAAAATGGGTTAACTTAAAATGACTTTTCACCAAACCAATGAAATCATTAAACAGGATGCATACAGCAAATGCAACTCAAAATTCCAGACTTTTCCAGACTTTTTCCAGGCCAACACCTGCATTTTCAAGACCACTTTCATGACTTTGTTCATAATGCAATGTCTTAAAGTGATGTTATAAACACAAACACACAAAAGACAGACAAAATATCACGTTTTAGGGTAGGGAATACATTTTTTTTTTTTTTTTTTTTTTTTTTGCATTACAAACGCTAAATGATGCTGAAAATTAATGCAGCCATGCATAATATCAAGCAATTGTCTTTGATTCTTCAATGCCCAGGCTATTCCAGGCCATAGTGCGATTTTCCAGACTTTTCTAGGGCCTGGAAAATGGACTTAAAATTTCAAGACTTTTTAAGACCTCTATGAACCCTGTTAAATTGCTTCCTTCAATACTCTTCAGATGGGAAAAAAAAAAAAATAGAGAATGAATATGAAGAGGTTCATATTTCTTGAAAAAAAAAGCTACACAAAATCAAACGCTATAAACTTCGACACTTCCAGTAACTACGAAACATTGATAATCTGACCAACAGCATGGCCCAATGAGATCAAATATTTTATGCTGCTGCAAATCAGTTTAAACTAGCTCTCTAGGCGAGAATTTATTAAACATTTCACAATTTTAAAATAACTAAGATGAGGAGGAAAAGGGATGGAAATTAAACGGATGATCCTTTCAGGCTATATTTGTTATTTCACATAACATTTCTACACTCAGAAAACAAGAGGCTACGCAGTTATTCAGGAAGCAGGAAAGGTGTAATCCTGTACACGGCAGATGATTCAATCGAGATTCAATTTTCCCCAGTTTGCTCCCTTCATGAGGAAATATCCATTTCCCCGCTAATGTTTTGTTCAAGGTTAAAAACATCAACAGAAACATAAGTTGTGTAAATTCTAGATTCATCCTTAAATGCACATACTCACTTCAGATGTCTGATTTTAAGCCTTTGTTAAAATCATGAGAGTCACTCTTGCACAAACCATCACCAAACTTCACAGACTGTGCCAAAATAGACAATGCGACATGTAGGTGTAAGTCTGAAGGAAAGGACCAACAAATTCAAGCAATATGGAAGAAAAAAAAATTGTCATAAACCACAACACTTAACATTAACAAAATTGTAAAAATCATGTATCGAAAATACACAACCGTAGTTAATTTCTCACTTCACAAAAGAGCTCCACTCTCTTTCAAAACACCGTTAATGCAATTAGAATAGTGACATGCAAGCCTCGTATGCCTTAACCAACTGCAGACACCAGGCAAAATCACCACTCACCATAACTGTGTATAAAGTTGGCGAGGTAGAGGTCCAGCTCCCGCACAGAGACGCTGATGTGATGTGGGTTGACACACAGGTTGGGGTGCTGACAGTTGTGGGACTTCTCCAGCCGCTCTCCGTCCGTGCTCTCTCAGGGGGATGGCCTTGAAGAGGATGACCATCACCAGGTCCAGCCGCCACACCTTGTCCGCCTGCCTCAGACAGTCGATCCGTCGCATCTTGCCCTTCTGGTCAGGGTTGCTGAGCACGCAGACCGCCGGCCTCTTGCCCGTGATGCCGTGCACAAAGTCCTCCCGACACTCCTGGGTGATGTCCTTCCTCAGCTTGGCCAGCAGGCGCGAGGCCCACTTCTGTTTGACTTCTGCCTTTTCGTTCTGTGGGAAGAACAGCCAGAAAACATTCACTTGTGAAAAATGAAAATCATGACTGACTTCTCTTTTTTTTTCTGCGCAAGAACAGCGAAAATACACTCATTATTTTGAAATATGAATTTTTTTTTTCCCCGCATATGTAGGCCGATACTCCTGTGGATATTCCCTGTATAGACACGCAAAGGTTAATCCCATCTACCCAAGAAAGGGAGTGGAGTTTTGTGTGTATGACCATTTTTTTATCCGCCATTAAGACGGCTTGGGGAAAGGTGCATGCTATGTGTAATGTGTCATCCATACCAACGGCCAAACTGGCCTTCTCTTCTGAAAGTTGGTGATGGGATTTTACGTGTGTGCAAGATGTTATATGTGCGTTCACACATGAAACCTGGTTTCTAGTCTCATTCGAAGGGACTTAATTGGAAATGGAGTCAGCAGAACTAATGCTGACTCCATGGGAAAAATATGCCTGTAGTGAAACAGCCCAGTGGAGATTCGAACCCAGTGTAAATTCAAACCCGCAACTCCAGGATCACCAAGATTACAAGTCCAGTGCTCTACCACTAAGCTATTCCAGCCCCCTGAAAAATGAATGATAGTAACAGACTTCTGTCTTTGCATTCTGTGCAAGAATAGGGTTCATGCTGAAAAGGAAAAATGCAGCACAGAGGGGAAAAAAAAGGAAAAGAAGATGAAAAATTCAGTGTATTCATAAATTAAATTCACTAAAAAAAAAAAAAAAAAAAAGTACATGCCAACTAGGGTGTCCTTGAGCTTTGTGTTTCGGCCCTAGTGTTTAGAAGTAAAATTCCTTTTATGGATTTGCATGTCTGAATATATGCCTGAACATCGAAAAAGATGAAAGCAGCATGCTCACTTGGAGATATTACAGCCCTCATCGTATGAGAATGTCGCTATAACAGTTCCCAGCCAATCACTCGGTTCTAGCAGCTTAAACAGCTATCAGGAAATGGTCTCCCTCAATAATCTGGACGGGGAAATGCAGTCTCCACTCTCCCTCTAAAGGCCAAATAGATCAACAGTAAGCAAAAATCAATCAAAGATAAAACACTACAGCAGGATGAGGAAACAGGGAAGATCAAAAAAAGTACGAGTTGAAGGTGCAAAGTAAGAATGAAAATAAGAATAACTCTGGCACCCCCCAAAAACAAGAAAAAAAAAAAAAAAAACCTTATGCATAAAATTTCAATCATGTCAATGGCAGCTTCAGCCAAGAGCTATGATGAAAGTTCATTGATGTGGAGATGGTCACACAACAGAATGCAAATCCTACGTCAGCCTGTAGAAAAGAGCCGTACAGGATAAAGGCACAAGGCAAGTCATCCAATGAAATGGTTTAACGTGTCCCAACACTGGCACTTTTAGATGACCGAGGCCTATGGTTTTTTCCCAATCTGAAACAGTCCTCAAAAAAAAAAAAAAAAAAAAAGTCTTCACATGAACCCTCTGCAGGGGGGGAAGGGGGGAAAGGGAGGGGGAAGGGGGAGGTCGTTTGCTAGGGGAAGGGATCAAAATTCCAAGCGGGGAGAGCAGAAAAAATGCCCTGATTCACTGACCCAACATTATCAACACTGGTCTTAGTGAGGGAAAATTCTGAATTCAACACATCTTTAAAAAAAAAAAAAAAAAAAAAAAAACACTCTTCTCTCTTACCCAAGACACATTCTCCCCGACTGCCACTGATTACATCTTAACTTCAATGGTCAGAGGAACCTAGGCTGACCCATTTATGTCAAGGACCCTCTTGTATCAACTCCCTCTGGCATCAATTCAAACTAATGCACAACATGGGCATGCATCATCAAGGTTACAGTTCACCAGACGCTCCTCTTTCACCACAAGGTGATGAGGGATCGAAGGCGTGGAACGGGAGAGGGTGGAGAGGGGTGGGGGGGGGGAGTGAGGTGCTGGTCTGCCTCCACTGGCCTCAGAACCGATAGTGAAGTGGCTGGGAGATGAGTCCAACTCTCTCACAAAGACCAGCAAAGCATCTTCAAAACTGACAGGAACATCGAAATTGCGCAGCCTGCCCAACCTAGCTCCCAAACAAACTTTGCCTGAGAACTAACGGTGAGAACAGGAACACTTCATACAGGAGCCGCAGATCTCATGCAGATCTCCAAGAGAGAGCAGCCACTTGTGACATGAGAAGCAAATATGAGAAGCTGTTGAAGTGAAAGAGATTTCGGACAGGACTTTCCTTAAGTCAAGGCAAACGCCGAAATGGACAACAGCCGCAGAGAGACACTGCGATGGACCATTACTTGGGTGTTAGTTTTGTCAAATTCCGTATTGTGGATCCAAAAAAGAAGCTTCTCCTTCCATATTGGGATCCAAAAAAGAAAAACAAATGTCAACCAAAATTCATGGGAATTCATATTGAAACGAAGACCAACAATCACAGATCCCAAGAGAAGCGTGTTACGGGATACTGAGCTAGTTCTATCATGGCGCCATATGAAACTGTGAACTCACTAAGGGCGATAACTCTGGCTATGGGAATCAGCAGTTTCAGACAAAATTAGCAGCGGTAGATTTGGTGGGGGGAGGGGGGCATTATGGTGTTGTCGACAGTAAGTGAGAATAAGGCATTTGTTTCTACTGGTATCAGAAAATCAATACCATTAATATGTTGCAGAAGGACTCTGTCAGTAGAACAGTGCAAGATGTGGATTCTTTCTCAACTGAGACAGGTTGGGGGACAATGGAGACAGCTGAGGGGTGAAAAATGGAAATGGTGAATTGGGGGGGGGGGGGGGGGGGGGGGGGGGGGGTATTCCTTGCAGGAAAAACTGAGGAAGGGTTCAATGGTTTTAATGGAACTTCAAACTGGTGCAAGACATTGTACTGTCCTCCTCCTTTGTCTATTTTTGCCAATGGACATGAGAAGTCATAAGTTCAGGTTCCACTTTTGAGAATAATGATGACAGTATATTACAAACAATGAGCACACCAACAACTGACAAAAAAAAAAAAAAAAGCAATGAGTGAATATCAGTTTAGCTCTGTTACCACTAAGCTGAGTTGAAGGCAATAATTATAACTGTTTAAACAGGTAGAATACCTGAACTAAATGATCATACATTTACACAGATTTCAGTCAAACTATTTCAAGTGCACCAAACAGCACAACGTTCAAGTCAATGTGACAGAAATGTGTTTCGATTTTGAAAAGGCCCCACATCAGAATCTTTTATGGTCCAATTTCTTCTTAAATTTACAAAGTTACCATTATATAAAGCAGGATAAATAAGCTGCTTTTTTAAACATAGCCAAATGGCAGAGGAAAGGAATTCTTTATCATAAAACCTATCGTACAAGAAAGCACAGGTTTATCATCTTATCAGCGTGATCAAAAATCACTGCATAACTAATACAATCAATATTGCCAAGTTATAGGATGAGGTCTGATAATTCATTCTCTTGGAAATATTCACTGTAGTGATAGTGATGCACAAGTACAACTGATCAAGACCACTAAACATTACCTGAGTATTCTTAACAAAATCAGTTTCCTCACAGTAACAAACTAAGCAGGTTTTGAGCTCTTTAAATTTGACAACAGTACAGGAAATCATTCTTGAAAATAAAACACATCTGTTGCTGTAGAGGTGAAAATACCAGTCATACAAATTGTTACAGTACTTAAAAGCATCTCTTCTTTGCCAGCCTGTCTGTTTGATGCTCGTGTTGATTTACAAAAAACAAATGCACACACACACACACACACACACACACACACACGCACCTGCTACACACGCATACGCAGCATGTGCACGCACACACGTCAGGACATATATAGATGTTGCTAGTCAGACTAAGATGTAGCACAGCAGTAAACCACTAAAGTACAGTTGTTTGTTTTTCAAAGTATGGGGTACAATGAAAGAAGAAGATAGATAATGGGTTCACATGCAAAAACGGATGAAAGATGGTAAATGGGAGTGCTAGTGGATAGTATTAGTAAGAATGGCTCGGTAAATTATTCACAACTAACTGAAATTCCTATATATTTAAACAAGCCGGTGGGGTGGGGGGGGGGGGGGGGGGGGGGGGGGGGGACGAGGGGAGAGAGAGAGGGGGGGGGGGGGGGGGGGGGGGGGGAAAGAAGAGATATGGGCCTGGGGGTAACAGAAAACACAGAGAGAGAGCAAAGGGGAGAGTGTGGAGAGGAAGCAAGAGCAAGAGAAAGCATAAGTGAGAAAGAGAGAGGACGGCAGGGCAGGGAGCAATGAGTTTATGTAGACAAGCATTTGGCAGTAACTCTGAGCAAAGATGACAACTGTTCAGCATAGATTCCAGCCTTGGGGTTTCTAGATACATAGTTGCTATCAGCAAAAAAAAGACAGGGAAAAAAAATGCACCACCATTTCTACCCTACCCCACCCCCACCACCCCCCCTCTCTCACACACACACTCTCACACCACACACACACACACACACACGCACGCACGCACGCACACACACACACACACACACATGCACACACACACGCATGCATGCACACACCCACACACACGTACACATCCTTCACCTCCTCAGCACAACTCTCATGCGCATACAAACCCCTCCCCACCAAATGACACACTACACTGCAAGTGAAATCCACTCTGCTCCCCAACAGGCATCCCCTTAAATGAGAAACAAATAATTGAGCTACACTGCAAGTGAAACCCACTTTGTGATGATCCCAATGCTCCACTTGCATGTTTCAAACATAAGATTGACAAATCAACACAGAGTGATGCCAACCAACATAAACTTGTCATTCCTACCAACTTATACCATAAACATAGCAAACTATATATGGCTGCAAAACTCATCATGTCAAACAACCCCCTGAAGTGATGTATCTATGAGCCTTAACAAACAGACCACAACAACAAAAGGAGGGGGGATGGGTTGAGAAAGAAAGATTGGCAAGCACAATAAAAATTATCTACAGTCCAATCAGTGAACATCAATCCTGCTTCAAGCAGAATTTTAAAACCAACACATACACACACAGACACACACACACACACACAGAATCTGTCCAGCTGTCGGATTCCACTCACCCGTTCCCAGTCAAGACAGACAAGACAGGCAAAACCAATTAATGCCTTGAGCTTCACCCAGGTGCGGGGTTCAAACGTGGTGAAGCTTGGTGAGAAAGCGATTCCTCCCACCTCCTCAGTCATTATGTGCAGACCTTCTACAGACACCCGATCCCCCACCCCGACACACCCCTGCTTTCATTCACACATATGCTGCAGAGAAACATACGAGCACTAAAAAGATCCTACTGTCTACATTTCGTTTGCCGCGTCTGGAAACAGAGGCATACCCAGCATGCACTATCCGCCAAAACAGATGATGACTTTCTGAACAGCGAAGTAAAAAGATTTTGTGAGGAGGACGATAAAATGTTGAAGCCACACAACATCAATGAATAAGATGCAAATATTAAGGTTCATAACAAAACCTTTTTCAAGTGCCAACACTGGCCAACTGACAAACAAAACAGCACAGAATTCTGTGGCTGTGAAACTGAAAAGAGTTCACAGGAAACAAAGAGTTCACTGGAAAGAGATTTCACAGAGGAATGGGGGATGGAGAGGAAACTGTAGGAGGGCAGGGAGAAAAGGGAGAGAGTGGAGGGAGGGGTGAGGGTGTAAAGGATGGAAAGCAAAGACAAGTGGAGGGATGGTGTTGAAATGAGCTGGGAGGGGGGAGAGACAATAAAAAAAACAACAACAATCATAACAATACTAGCAATCATCATTATCATTCCCATTACCTCTACCACCATTATCATATTATCATAAGCGAATAACTAAATAAAGAAAAGTAGAAAGGGAGTTGAAAGCGAAAGGTGAGATGGAAAGGGGCAGGGTAAAGGGAATGGGGGGGGGCTGGAAGTTTGGCTTGAGATAGAGAGTAGGGGGTGTGTGTGTGTGTGTGTGTGTGTGTGTGTGTGGGAGAGAGAGAGAGAGAGAGAGTGTGTGTGTGTGTGTGCGCATGTGTGCGTGTGTGCAACAGGAAGACCACATGAGAGAGAGAGTGTGTGTGTGTGTGTGTGTGTGTGTGTAAAAGAGGAAGACCAGATGAGAAAAATAGGGGTATGAGAGAGAATGGTAAATGAAGATGAAAAACAAGACAGAAAAGGTGAGAAAGAAAGCTGGAACTGTGGAAGGGAGATGGTGAGAATGGAAGGCAAGGACAGATTTGAGGGGACACAAAAGCAGAGGGGGAAAAAAAGGGGGGGAGTGGGGGGGGGGGGGAGGCTGAAAAAGGGGGGGGGGGGGGTAACAAACAGGAAAATCATGTAGTGATGATGTAGCAGCTGGAAACTGAAGTCAAGGAGTCAGGAAAAGACTAGAAAGACCAAGACTTGAGAGGTAGCCTGAGAAATCAAAAAGATGACTGAATTCAAAGGAGAAACAGAGTTATAATGAAGTAATGCCCATAACATTTGTATTAGTAGCAATCCATACAGAGAGGTGAGATATGAATGCCGACAGCCTTTGTGGGTCTGGAACACAAACACTAAAACTACAAACTTCAGTTCACTCAAACTGAGGTTATGTGTTCCTTCACTCCCCGTCTGCAACATTCAATCCATCAGGAGAGTCTGAGCGCAATTTGTAGCACCAAAACTTTTCGGTCCGTTTACAGAAGGTTTCATCTGTTTTGGGGGTGTGTTCAATCACAGTAAACTGCCCAGTGTTCAATCGGGTGTTCCGGACTACTGAAATGTCTTGGTGATAGTGTTGTTTTTTGGTGTTAACGTCTCTCCTATGCTCGTAAAACCTCTGCTGTAGTGTCTTGCCAGTTTACCCCACATACGGCATATTTATGACATTTACAACCATCAATCAGATTGAGACAGAAATAAAGAGTCGTTAAAGAAAAATTACATGTTCAGGTAAAAACTGCTGTACACACAAAACACCCTAAAAACAGTACAGACGCGCATTGTAGCCAACACAGAAAATGGGAACTATTCTCCTGTCCATCCCCTCTGCTGCCTCCCCCCATCCTCCCCCCAAAACCTTTCAAAAAATCACCACAGTCAGGACTGATGTTTTCCTGGAACCCAAAATCTGTTTTGGATCAATCTTACTTTGTAAGGCATCACAAAAAAACAAAGTTTTCAGAGCAGTTAAATCATCAAAGGGAAGTGTGACTGGTCTCACTTTCAAAACATAAAGTGGGAGCATCGCAACCTTTTTCAAACAACTGACATATGGTAAAACACAACTGATCAATAAAGAACACTGGATGGAAGGGAAGCATTCCTGTAGAATACAACCAGGTGAGTCAGGAAGACATCCAGGAAAGAAAACTAAAAAGAAACTGAGGGGGAAAAATCAGTTCCTATGCTACGTCTCAATCATCCAACCAGCCATAAAACATGTTTACTTTCATAAATCATGCTGTCACATACAGTGCAAAAGTGCCAATACTTAGCACACTTCCTTCCCCATCCCCTCACCTTTACCTACTAATGATCCCTGCTTCCTGTTCCCTTTGTTTGTACTGTACAACACCCAATGGGCGACACCTTCCTCAGGCTACCAACACTCTCCTCACATGTATGGCTACCTGGCAAAAATGGTTAGGTCACTGTGTAGTCTGAAGCAGCAAATCTCCTTCCTGAGAGACCCCTCTACCAGACCGCTTACACATGCCCGTAAACTTTGCTGAGAGCCCTGACAATCCCTGGAAAAGTGGGGCAAAGGCAGGGCAGAACAACAGCTCTCGCGCTCTCTCTCTCACTCTCTCTCTCTCTCTCTCTCTCTCTCTCTCTCTCTCGGATTGTTTTCACTGTATGGCATGCCAGCACAAAAGCAGGAGTTCTTTATCTCGCAGCATGCTATACAGAAACTGGCAGAAGTTGCACACAAAAAAAGAAAGAAAAAAAAAGAAACAAACAAAACAACAAAAAAGGATGCAGGAGATTCCCCAGTTTCACTGGCATTTAAAAACGTATTTCGATTTGATAAAACTGGAAAGCAGGAGGAATAAAGAGGGGAAAGAGATAGCCCAGTGGTAGTGTGTGCATATACCAGAGAGACAGACAGAAAGAGAATTAAGCAAAAGGGAAGAGAGTGGGCGGCAGCACGGGTGACAGATGGGGAAAAGGGACAGATCATACATTTTCAACAACTGATTCAAAATATAGTTAGAAACATTGTTGAGAGACATATTCAAGATAACATTGTACGTGCTTCTGTATCGTATGCATGTACACCTCAATCACACACACACACACACACACACACACACACACACACAATGCACACGCACGCACACACACACACACACACACACACACACACACTTACACACACACACACACACATACACACACACACACACACACACACACACACACTTCAAAGACAAACTTTCATCAACAGTTCAAAGGATGAAAAGAATTCAAGTGATTATATAAATTTCCTGTGAAACAGCTCACCATTCTACCTGCCAAACAAACTGTAAAACAACAGACAGTGGAAAACGTGTGTGTGTGTGTGTGTGTGTGTGTGTGTGTGCGTGCGTGCAAGAATGCATGCGTGTGCGTGAGTGCGTGAGCTCATGGGTCTGATAGACAGGGAGAGAGAGGAGCGTGCATGTGTGTGTGTGTGTGCACGCATGTGCGCACACGTGTGTGCATGTGTGTGTGTGTGTGTGTGTGTGTGTGTGTGTGTGTGTGTGTGTGTGTGTGTGTGTGAGAGAGAGAGTGTGTGTGTGTGTGTGTGTGTGTGTGTGTGTGTGTGTGTGTGTGTGTGTGTGTGTGTGCGTGCGTGTGTGTGTGTGTGTGAATATTTGTGTGTGTGTTTCAACCCCGTTTCATTTTCATTTCTATTTTTTCTGCCTCAATGATAACCTTTCCATGTTAAAAATGCTTGCCTTTCTAAACTTGTTACAATTATACTTGTGTGTACTCAAAATCACTTCTTCTTCCACCACCATGTGTACACATGAATCCTGTGCGTGTTGTGGCCCTAACTCTGGTCCAAACAGACGGCACACACATGTTCACATCAGCACAAAGGATGTGAGAAACTTCAAAAAAGTCACCCAATATATACAAATACTTCAGTGGTTTCTTTCAATGGTCATTCTATTTGCAACCAATCATTTCCTTTTCCTGACCAGTCAGCTATGCAGAGCATACCACTTGTTTTTGTTTTTTACAAATAGAAAACAAAAAAACAAAAACAGCAAGACATTATCCAAGTCAAACACTGTTTATAAATCAAAACATTAATGCCTCCATCATTCAAGATTAACAAATGAACAAACACATTCATATTATCATCCACTGAAAACATACTGCTGACATCACAACTTTCTTTTTTTTTTTTTTTTTTTTTACGATACGGAAATAACATCACACAGCCAGGTTTTCACTGAATTTAGCTGCAACATTTTGAAGTTCAATGTCATCTAAATCCAGCAGAGGATAACAAGACAGTAAATGATTCACCCCCCCCCCCCCCCCCACCCCCCCCCCCCCCCCCCCCCCCCATTTCAGGACAAGCTGAAATGTGTGTGTTTATTACTTTTAACCGATAAACATGTATTTCTTACTTTTAACCAATAATGTGTACTTATTACTTTTAACCAATAATGTGTGTTTATTTACTTTCAACCAATGATGTTTTTATCACTTTTAACCAATAATGTGTGTTTATTACTTTTAACCAATGATGTTTATATCACTTTTTAACCAATAATGTGTGTTTATTACTTTTAACCAATAACATGTCTTCTTACTTTTAAACCATAATGTGTCTTTAGTACTTTTAACCAATAATGTGTGTTTATTACTTTTAACCAATAACATGTATTTCTTACTTTTAACCAATAATGTGCACTTACTACTTTTAACCAACAATGTGTGTTTATTACTTTTAACCAACAATGTTTTAATCACTTGTAACCAATAAAGCGTGTTTATTACTTTTAACCAATAATGTGTACTTAGTGCTTTTAACCAATAATGTGTCTTTAGTACTTTTAACCAATAATGTGTGTTTATTACTTTTAACCAATAATGAGTACTTATTACTTTTAACCAATAATGAGTACTTATTACTTTAATTCAACCAATAATGTGTGTTTATTACTTTTAACCATAATGTGTACCGTTTATTACTTTTCACCAATAATGTGTACTTATTACTTTTAGCCAATAATGTGTACTTACTACTTTTAACCAATAATGTGTACTTATTGCTTCCAACCAATAATGTGTACTTATTGCTTCCAACCAATAATGTGTGCTTTTTACCTTCAACCAATAATGTGTACTTATTACCTTCGACCAATAATGTGTACTTATTACTTTCAACCAATGAGCAACAGTCTGCCTTACCTGCAGTTCCTCCTTGACTCGGCGTTCCTCCTCCATGGACATGCGTTTCTCATGTTTCTTGAAGTGTTTCCGTTTTGCCGCTTGCAGGTTGAACCAGGTGTAGGAGAAGGACTTGACGTGAGGCAGCAGGGCCTCGATGAACGGATGAAATTCATCCTGCAAAACACACACACACAACAAATCCCCCTTATCTCACTGTGCTAAATCAGGAATCTGTTGTGTTGTGAAGCTGCGTGACATCATCAGGATGTTCTGAGAAAACAGTTTAGCTCAAACGTGCACACACATGCCGCAAGTATGCACACAAGTATGCACACATGCGTGCATACACACAAACACACACACACACACATACACATGCACACACACACACACATACACACATGCACGCACACGCACACATTCTACACCTAACTCACTCTCCACCTGGCTAAATAATCTCCTTAGCCTGGCATGTTTTTTGCTGTTCAGCTGGAAGATTGGAGGTTTTTTTTTTTCCTCCAACTCTTGTCAGCTGGGATAAATGCCCTCAAACGAAATACAACATTACCATTCAGTGTTCACTTTTCATGTTTTGAACAATCCAGTGATGAATGGTTCATTCTTAAATGGAGGTTAAACCAATCAGTCATCCCTTCCTCGACACTTTATTTCGACAGACATACCAGAGCATCTGTGATCATATTGCTAACAAAAGATCACTGTTACAGCCACAATTTGAATTTGCATCACTTTTGAATTCATAATTCTAGTCTTAATTTCTAAGAATGTCAACAAAGATTTTTACCTGACACTTTTCTCACTGTTAACTTATTTTGCTGGGTCATGTTGCTGGGAAAAAGAAACTGATAAAAAGTCACTAAATCATTCAATTTTTGCTAACATAAAGTAGTCCATGTGACAACGATGAAACTTTTTTTTAAACCATTTACCATTTACTTATTATTTATCCAAAGTTTAAGGAGTAGGTGTACTTCATTTGAATTGAGATTTGGTGTCCAACCGGAGGCTAGGTTAAGGTGGGCAGATCCGTTCTCCATTTGCAATTCATCGGCAATATAAACGAGGTTGATGACATGTCTCTTTAAGCTTGTTCATTTCCATCAAATGCAAACTTCATTCTGAAAGGAAAAACAGCTTGCCAAGTAGTAAAGTAATAGCAGTATCAACATAAAACCACACAGGTACCGAAGACACAGAGGCTAAAATCTTAGCCACACATACCAGCAGAAATAAATATATGATCAGGAAGTCACGTTTAACTGGCACATACACACGAGTACAAACAGTAACCCCCTTACCCTCCTTCCAACCTACACTACCCATCTTCATTCCTCTCACTCACACACACACAACACAACACAGCACAACACAACATAACACAACTCACTCACAGTCACACACACACACACACACACACACACACACACACACACACACACACACACACGCACACACAAACACACTCACACTCAAACATAAATATGCACAAGCACACCAATTCAGTAAAGGAAAAAGGGAAAAGAAAAGAGAGTGGGGTAAAAAGCACCTGTAGGGGAAAAAAGGATGAGACCAGGAACACCACACACAGACACCCACACAAAAGACATCAACAGGAAAGAAAAATAACTGCCACCTGGGCAAGTCACAGAAATCCACCAGATTAGACTTGATCTAGTTTCAGATTACCAAGATGACCATCAGATCACCCCCTCCTTTCCTCTTGACCTCCTCCTCCCCACTCCTTTCCCTCCCCCTCCTCCCCACTCCCTCCCTCCTTCGCCTCTTCCCCCTAAACATGCAATTTGCCCGACACCTGATGCTAGGAGCAGCCAAGTCAGTCACGCCTCAATTCTTCAAAGGTACAGGTGACACACTTCCAGGCGCGATGCACCTGATCCTAAAAACTGTGAGGTTTAACGCTGTTAATGTACCTGGACCACATTCCACACTAGCCCAGTGAGTGAGAGCGTGATCCCTGTGTTGGAGATGACACACAGACACAAGCCAGGGACAGAAACCCGACTGGGCAGCTCAACTCCAGGGCAACAGGTTCGGCAAGAAACTGCTGCCGCTTCAGGAAATATCATTAAAAAAAAATCAAGCAATCATGAAATGGAATAAAGACTAGCTGACCAGAATGAAAACCTGATGTACAATGAAATAAAATGCAATGCAAAAGAAAATATAGAAATAAAAGGAATAAATCAAATCGAAATAAATTCAAACTGAAGCTCTGATCATGATGCCTACGTCCTGATCTGACCACTAACACACACAATGGACAAAATGTTCATGCAACGCCCTAACCACAATTTGCTTCATTACAATCTACAGCAGATAATAAAACTGCTTCCCAGATATGTACGGGATTTCAGCCTATAACCCATGCTCGAGGTAACCACATGAGTAACCATCCAGTGGATTACAATGGATTATCATGTCAGCATGTCCACAAATTCAAAGTCATGCGAGCAAACATCCAGGGTAGTCCACAAGGATCAAACACCCTAACGCCTCCCAAAGTTTTACCCCACAAAAAAAAAAAAAAAAAAAAAAAAAAAAATGGTCTCCAACACTCTCATCCTTTCTCCCCGTTCAGTCACAAGCCCTCATCTTTTCCTCCAGCCATGCTCCCCGCACAGAACACACACACACACCCCCTTACCTGCATTTTGCACCCCTGTGTACTGACTCACAGCCCGGGAGGAATCTTAATGAGTGCCATCACCACTGCACACCTCAGTAACTGTCTCCACCTGTGCACAGTCCATTAAGCGCCCACTGCATTCTTTCCTTTTTCCCATGCATGTTCTAGCAACCCGAGGGCCAGATGGGCCACAAAATGGGATCACTTCCTCTTCTTCTCTTCCACACACTTGGCGACAAAGTCTTGAAGAAGAAGGGAAGCCCAAGCGCAAGCTGACGCTATCCAGAGGCAGAGTTCTGAGAATTCATTTGCTCGTTTTCAACCCCATCTCAAAAAATCAATTTCTGAATCAGATTGTCAGATCAGGCAATGCTGCACATCTGACATGGTGACCTATCTGTTGCCAGTGTTTTTTATGTCAAATGAAATGTGAACTGACATATAAAACTGTCTCTCTCACACACACACACACACACACACACACACACACACACAAAACAGATTCACTTAAGAACTGAATTATATCAAGTGTTCAAGTCATTACTGTTGGTAAGTCACCAACGCTTCTATACTGTAGAAAGAACGTAAAGAATCACATACACATATGTTTATGTGTATATGACACACAAGAATACAAGTCATACACTCACTCACTTTTTCAGGGGGGGGGGGGGGGGGGGTATGGGTTTTTTTTCCTGTTTTTCAGGGTAACATGTTAAAATCACTAGATTTAAAAAAAAAAAAAGAAAGAAAGAAAGAAAGAACAGAAAAAGAAGTTGTGTTTGGCAATGGATAAAACTATCTGTCTCTAGACGGAGCTGGGATAGGTCTTTGTACGGATCAAAAATGATATCACAGCAGAGAAGACATGATCCATCACAGAGTTTCTGTCCTTCCTCAGGAAGAAGTCTGTGTACAGGGCGTTTGTTAACAATGGTTCCACTGTATTTTTAGGACTAACTTGAAAGTTCACTGCCATTAATTTGTACTTTTCATCTCTCTCTCTTTCACCCCACCCACTCCCCCCCCCTCCCCCCCCCCCCCCCCCCCCCTTAAAAATTTGTGTGTTTTCACTCTCAATGTATTTTTTCACCATCATCCCCACACACCCACACATCAAACAGGTAATGACAATATCTTACCCCCTTTTTTCTGTGTGTGTTGCTTTTGTTGTTGATGTTGTTCCTGTGACCAGTATGAAGCTATCAAACCCAGGCTATTCCATTCAAGTATCATCTAATCCACAAACTGAAAATTTTCAGTCCTGTAAAATAATGGGGCACATACCTTGTGAGGAAGTAAAAGAGAACGACAGAGCAGAAGACTACAAATGCATGGGCAATACTCGCTGGTTCTTCAACTCTTTAATACCATGCTGCATCTGTCGTAGGTTAGTAACTTCTCACTGATCTATAAACTGATGATTGACAGCCTATTGGACAGGATCAGGCCACTGCCCAGAAATACAATATAATAAATGTACAACAATAAAACTAAAAGAACAAAGATGAATAATGAAGAAAATAGTTAACACGAACTCACAGTAAAAACTTGAACTTCTGAACTTTTAGTTAAAACTTGAACTTCTAGTAAATACTTGAACTTGTCGGTTTAACTTCCATCTTCAGCTCTGCCTTGGGCCTTACTGAATAAAATGCTCTGCTCAGCTCTGCACCACTTACAGAGGTTGATGTCTCCCCCCCTGCACATGAAGTGATGACTGATGGTTTCTTTATCTAACATTATCTAACACGCAACATGTGCCTGTCCCTCAGTGCCAGTCAAGCCAGTTTCCTTCCCATTTCACACACCAGGTAACCAACCAACTGCTTAGGGAGAGGAGAGGCACCCCACAGGCGCATGCACCACCCACTTTCAGTCTGTTACCTCTCTATGGAAATGGCTCCCACGCTGCGCCATACACAGACCAAGGAAATAAAATGTGCGCCCTGGAGAGTGTACAGCAGACTAAAATGCAAGTCTGGTGGCGCTGTTCTTTGTGGAGGGTGGGAAGACATGCCACTTGCACATCTGTCTGGGGGAAGGTGGGGGGGGGGGGGGGGGGAGGGTGTGTCAGGTATGTACCCTTTTTGCATGTGAGCAGGGTGTGTAGTGAATCCTTCAGGATTGTGTGCTGTTCGTATCTCATCAGCTCTTCCAACTCGATGAACTCCTTCAAAGCTGGGCTCAGAACTCAGAGTGTTCAATGGTTTCCCCTGTCCTCCATGTTTTTGATTTCTACCCTGGATAACTAAACGCATTAAAGAGAGAGAGAGAGAGAGAGAGAGTGTGTGCGTGCGTGTGTGTGTGTGTGCGCCCATGTGTATGCGCACACCAGTGTTATGTGTGTGTGTGTGTGTGTGTGTGTGTGTGTGTGTGTGTGTGTGTGTGTGTGTGTGTGTGTCAGTCACACCAGTGTTTTATAATATATATGTATGTGTGTGTGTGTGTATGTATGTGATGTGTGGGTGGTGTGTGTGTGTGTGTGTGTGTGTGTGTGTGTGTGTGTGTGTGGTGTGTGTGAGTGTGTGTGTGTGTGTGTGTCTTGTTTTTTTGTCTTTGTAGAGCTTGAGTGCTGTGTGTGACTTTTTGGAATATGCACTCATCACTGATGTCACAACACGCACACACACACCCAAGCCTGCGCCCACGCCCACACACTCACAAACGCATGTGCACATGAGCGCGCGCACACACACACACACACATCCACACACACACGCACACAGACACTAAAATTACTTCTGAGGTGAGATCTGAGATGGAGAGGTTTCACAGAAGCGATCCAATCAAAGAGCTGGGGGGGGGGGGGGGGGGGGGAGGGAATGGGGAGGGGCACAAAATGATATGGGAAGAAGTCATTCTGAAGAGGAGTCTACAGATTAAGGGAAAGGCACTGTAGCAGCACAGGGAAGTCATGCATGTGTCAGAGCTTTATGATGGATAACCTTACTGCCGCCATCTGTCACAGCATTTTGAAATGGCCATCAACAGTTTCCAGCAAGACCATCACATGGACAATCATCTTTTGCTTTCCTACCTTTTCGTGGGTTTTTTTTTTGTTTGTTTTTGTTTTGTTGTTCTTTTATTGTCTAAGCACCTGAACAAACTAAACTGTTTCAAAGCTATGTCAATTTGTTTCACACTTCTGCATGACCTTTTTTTCTGTAACAGGAAACAGACATTCCTCATCTCCTTATGCTTTCTGGTTCCTTGTACTTTGAGGCACTTCCCTCACCTCATGACTTCTGGTTCACTGTACGCTGAGGCACTTCCCTCACCTCCTCATGACTTCTGGTTCCTTGTACTTTGAGGCACTTCCCTCACCTCATGACTTCTGGTTCACTGTACACTGAGGCACTTCCCTCACCTCCTGGTTCACTGTACGCTGAGGCATTTCCCTCACCTGACTTCTGGTTCACCGTACACTGAGGCACTTCCCTCACCTCCTCATGACTTCTGGTTCACTGTACGCTGAGGCACTTCCCTCACCTGACTTCTGGTTCACTGTACGCTGAGGCACTTCCCTCACCTCATGACTTCTGGTTCACCGTACGCTGAGGCACTTCCCTCACCTGACTTCTGGTTCACTGTATGCCGATGCACTTCCCTCACCTCATCATGACTTCTGGTTCACGGTACGCTGAGGCACTTCCCTCACCTCCTCATGACTTCTGGTTCACGGGTACGCTGAGGCACTTCCCTCACCTCCTCATGACTTCTGGTTCACCGTACGCTGAGGCACTTCCCTCACCTGACTTCTGGTTCACTGTATGCCGAGGCACTTCCCTCACCTCCTCATGACTTCTGGTTCACCGTACGCTGAGGCACTTCCCTCACCTCCTCATGACTTCTGGTTCACTGTACGCTGAGGCACTTCCCTCACCTCCTCCTGAGTTCTACTTCACTGTACACTGAGGCACTTTTCTGATTCACCATACACTGAAGCCGTTCCTTTACCTCTTCACAGCTTCTGTTTCACAATACACTGAGGCACTTCCTGTCCTCCTCACGACTCCTGATTCACCATACACTGAGGCATCTCACTTGCCTTCTCTCAGCTTCAGGTTCACCACACACTGAGGATCCTTCCTTGTCTCATCACAGCTTCTGATTCTCTATGCTACCAGCCATTTCCCTTGCCTTTGCGGAGCTTCTAGTTCACAGTACACTGAGCCATTTCCCTGGCCTTCGTGCGACTTCTGGTTTATCTTATATATTGACACCTCCCTAGCCTTCTTTGCTGCTAGGTTTACTATACACTGAGACACTTCCCTGGTCTCCTCACGACTTTTGGTTCACTATACACTGAACAACTTCCCTTGTTTTTTCACAGTTTCTTGTTGTGGTGAAGAAGCATCAACTTTCCTTTCCACCCATCTGCATTTGAACAGCATCACTGTGAAATATTTGATCGCTTGTTGATGGGAAAATCACAAGCTGAGAATTTCAATTTCTTTGTCGACTACAACCGTTTTTTTTTTTTGTGCTTTTGTTTTTTGCTTTTGTGTGTGTGATGTGTGTGTGTGTCGTGTGAGTGTGAGTGTGCGTGTGAGTGCATGTGCGTGTGCATGTGTGTGTACTTTATACATGGGGTTTGACTGACATAGATTCCACTGTATTTTTGCAAATTACATAAAATTTCATTGCCGTTAATTTGTACTTTTTCACTGCCATTAATTTGTACTTTTCATGATGTGCTCTCTCTCTCTCTCTCTCTCTCTTAAACTTTCTTTTCACTTTCAATTTGCTGTGTCCTCACTTCAATTTACTGTTTTTATACCTTTACTTAATCCAACACCCCAACACACACACACACACCCACACACACACACACACACACACACACAAAAGCAGGGAGAGATAATATCTTTCTTCCCTTTTTTTCTTTTTGCCCTGACTAATATGAAACTATCAAAAACACTGCTGCTCTTCTTCAGCTCTGAAAATAAAGGAAATGAGAGATGTCAGGGAGAAAATACAAGAACCCCTCTAAAACACATGCCATGTACAGCAAAAAGAACTTCCACTCAAACATCAGTCTTTTCACAGTCTTTACAGGCGAAACAGAGCCACAGACCCACGGTCCCTCAAGGCAAGACACATGCAGTCTTTCCTTGAAACCAACAGTTTGATAAATAAATTACAGAGTACACATAAAACACGGTAACACAAGACACAGTTTCTTCAAAAATCAAACTAAATTTAGACATAATTTCATGTGCCTATGGATCGCAAAAAGCCAAATTCCCCTGGTGAAGCAGCTGGTATGGGTGGGTGGTTAAGGCAACACCCTCAGACTTCCATTACATCATATGCTTTTCTCAACTTGCTGATGGATGAACAGAAAGAATGGGGTGGGATAAGAAAAAAAGCAGGGGGGGGGGGGGGGGGGGGGGGGGGGAAAAAAATGGCCCTAGAAAGCATGTCTTTTTTCTCCTTTCTTCTTAAAGCTCGCTCTCTCTCTCTTCTCACAGACTGACTCTATAACATAACGTTACTCTTACACATGCACCACTGAACACTAATGCTTTAAGGAGGGGAGACTTGAGTCAAAGCCAGAGTTGAGATCACATGCGCATCTTTCCATCTGTAAGTGAGTGAGTGTGTGTGTGTGTGTGTGTGTGTGTGTGTGTGTGTGTGTGTGTGTGTGTGTGTGTGTGTGTGTGTGTGTGTGTAAGTGTAGTGTGTAAGTGTAGCTGTGTGTGAATGTGCAAGCCTATGTTCATTAATGTATGCATCACATGCATAACTCTCTGTGTGTGAGCGTGTGTGTGTGTGTGTGTGTGTGTGTGTGTGTGTGTGTGTGTGTGTGTGTGTGTGTGTGTGTGTGTGTCTGTCTGTCTGTGTGGTGCATGCACGCATGTTTGTCTGTGTATGCATGCATGCAGGGTAAAAGGGAGTGGAGGGGAGAGGGGGTAAAAGAGAGTGGATAGTTGAGGGGGAGAGTGATAGTTGAGGTTGGGGGATGGGGGGGGGAGTATATATGTACCTGTTGTCGGCGCGGCGCAGTGGCTGAGCTCTTTAAAAGTTCAGTTTCTCACTCATAAGAGAAAATAACCGAGTCTAATGTCATGCACACATTTCCGTTATCTTTGGGTGTGCATTTTATGGACAGGTCACTGTGCATTTTGTGTGTCCATGGTTAACTCTAACGTTGGCAGTCTAAGAACAGTCAAACTTGGCACAATGACACTGTTCACATCTTTCAAGTGAAAATGTTGTTGCATTGCAGTGGCCGTAAATTGTAGATAACATTTTTTTACATTTTCAATTTTACGTAACTCCAATTTTCCTACAAATTTTCATAATTTATGATTATCGCTCTATGCACTGATAAGACATTCAAAATGGTACTGTATTAAAATTTTGTAACCAATACTAAGTTACACTCTATCAAGATCAAAGTACTTAAATGCCATTTGTAGTAAGCAGAGGTGGGCATATAAATATAAAACAGAACTATGATAGACAATGTAGCTACAGTTTGCCCAGTAAAGCTTTCAGTAAGACCATAAGAGTTTCCCACTGTGTGAATGAAGCAGGTGAAACAGCATTCCTGAAAAACAACAGCATTCCTGAAAAACAAAGATCTCACTATAAAAACAACAAGAATGCTTTGTACATTTGACAGTGTTGCCAAAATCATCAAAAGCAGGCTCTTTAAATGGCAACATCTAAAATTAGCACAATCACACTGAAGCAGTATGAATGTTATGTAAAATACTTCGTCACAAGCGCATCAGACGCTCATTTTTCAATACACAGTTGACCTGTTCGTTAAAAAAAAAAAAGGGCGGGGCGAGAGGGGGGGGGGGGGGGTAAAGAATTAAGACCAAATTTAACTGTCTGACAGAAATAGACTTCTGGGAGGAACTTTTCACCCAGAGAACTGTGCATGTGAGCACTGTGTAATTAGAATAGCGCTAATGAAGGTCTGGGTGTTTCATGCTGCTGTTAACAGCAAGCACTTTGAGGCACAAGAAGACAGAGAGGACAGCAGCAAGGTAAGTGACTGGTGGTGAGGCCTCTTTCCATCATAGCTGACCATGAATGGTGCATCCTTGCTGTCCCTCCTGGCTGGCTGCTTGGGCAGCAGCGCCATGTCACTAGTAACTGGCTGTCCAAAATGAGAGTGGCAGTTTCTGGCACAATGGTCGCAGCTGTTTGTGATATGGGGTCTGTTGTATCCCAAGACTGACAAATCTATGTAATGAAATCAGGCAAACATTACTGCAATGGGATATCTATTGAGCAACATACATTGTATCATTATGACTACTTTCAATAGTTATAGAAAAATTTCTTTTGAAGGAAAAATTAATCTGCCAGCCAAAGGGTACAAACCAATTACAAGACAAAACACAACGTGTTTTGACCTCTTAGGTCTTCTTCAGGAAAGATAAACAACGTTCAGGACAATGAAAATGAAGAACGAGCCAAGTGAAATTTAGAAATTCTCAATCTTCATCATCTATTCCTCTTAGTTCCACTGTGCTACAGCATGGCTAGTGTTTCTAATGCGGTCATCCAACATCCAAATCAGAATTTTTCGTAAGGTGACCACTGAGCATCAAAACGGTTTCCTTTTCTTACATCAGCCATGCATCCATTTTATCATTCCCCATTTTATCTTTGAATTATACTGGGTCAACTCCAGAGACAGCTACATTTCAAAGTGTTGGCTGGTATCTGAAGCATATTTCTAAAGAGCATTTTCTTTGTTTTGATGCCCAAAATGTGCATTAACAGAAATGCTCGGAGTGCTGCTGTATCTAATGGGGGGGGGGGGGGGGGGGGGGGGGAGTTATCAAAAAGCTGCATTTTCACAAATTATATTTATTTTCAGTGAAAGTTTCATTGTATCCATGTCGGATTTTCATCAACAATCTGAAAAACGCTTACAAGCAAGGGAACAAACTCTTCCTTTCTCGCTTCCCTGTTCCACAACCTCCCACTCCTCACTCTCTCCCTCTCCTCTCTCTCTAACAACTCTTCACCATAAATACATTTGCAGCATAGAATCACCTGAAATATGCGTTTGAAGCTTTTAAAAACAAAGACCGTCAATATTTCTTCTTGGAAACACAACTCATCACGGCAGCTGGTTTACTGAGTGGTACTGAAAATGTACAAAATGACAAAGTTTTCCCGACCACCTGTCAGACTAAAATGTGTTGGGTTGAATGGGTGATTGACGCAATATGTCAGCGAAGTTTGATTTGCTTCTTTTAACATCCTCCTGTCATCATCATTCTCGTGTCTTTTCTTCCCATTTCAAAAAAAAAAAAAAAAAAAGAAAAAAAAAAAAAAAAAAAAAAAAAAAAAAAAAGAAAGAAAGAAGAAAAAGAAAGCAACGTAAACTAGTTGTCAAACAGATTAAAAACATTTTTTTTTATGGCAGGCCAGCACAAACATAATTTGGTCAAACGACACACAGCGTGCAAAGTGTCATCTGAGTTTCATGATCAGCCTGTTGATTGTGGAGACTTTACGGAAGACGACGAATTGTCTCCCTTTCCTTCCACATGGGTAGCCCGTTCGCTTAATTAAAAGATCCAAGACTTCCCGAGCTTCAGCAACACCAAACAATCACTATAGACCTCCCTGGCTTCAGAAACGATACACACAACGAAGACCTAAAGACTTCCCTGACTTCGGACAACCAAGACCACTCAAACATTTCACGCGGTTCAGTAACATGAAGCAGCAGCAAGCTGCTCTTCGCTGCGAGTTACGGGTTGCAAGCGTTAGTTAAGGCAAGCGGACGGATGGACAGGCCGATAGCGATCACACTTGTCTGGAAACAGGAGAGTCAAAAGGAGCCACACCACCGTGTGTAATATACAGAACAGTACGCCACGGGCAGGCTAACGGACGGGCAGGCAGGCTGACAGGCAGGCAAGGCAGGCAGCAATTAGACCAAGTGGCCTCTCTTCACACTGTGTGTGTGGGGAGGGGGTTAAAAAAAAAAAAAAAAGTTACTGATCAATACTGCTGACTCGACAACTTCACCGAGGCTCATTCAGGGGGTTGTAATCTTTCAACCGCCGTCTGTTCACACACGCCCCGTGTTCCCTTTGCCCCGAAATAGAGCTGCCGTCCGCTTGTAGGCTGTCTTTCCTCCCACCCCCCCCCCCCCCCCCCCCCCCCCGCCCCCTTGACCCCTCTCCCAAGCCCCTCTCACCCTCCCCATCCGCTTCTTCTCTCCCTTCTAATCCATTCCATCCCCCACCTCCTGCACTCCTCCGCCGCCCCACCCCCACCCCCTTCCCTTAAAACTTTCCATAGTCCTTGGATCATTATTCACTGAGTTTAGTTTATCCCCCGTCCTCTTCCTATTTCTGTTACTTTGTATTTTTGGCCTAGAACGCATTCACGTTCATCAGTTCAAACTATGCTCATGAAACAACGTTTAGCATTCTCTCTCTCTCTCTCTCTCTCTCTGAACGATGCGAGAGAGAGAGAGAGAGAGAGAGAGAGAGTCTGCATGTGGGTATGTGGGTGTAACTGTGGGTGGGTGGGTGGTGGATATGTGTGTGGGTGGCGAGGGACAGGGTGCACGCACCAAATCCATTATAAGGACAAAATATATTTACAAGCCAAAACAAACCAGACCTACTACTGCTGCAAGAGACAT
>JADBJO010000881.1:797313-802313 GCA_016801955.1 Conus betulinus
CTTTTTTTTTTTTTTTTTTTTTTTTTTTTAAGATATACGGATATGAAAACCATAGATTCAAAAAACAAGTGTAAACAAAAACATGAGACCATGCATTATCAATATCATATGTCTCTGGGATTTGTGACAGCATGTAATAAATGATGAAATTTGTAGTAATCAATTGAGGCAACATCTGTAAGACTACGAAGCAGTGAATGACTGTGTGTATACTATGAGGCAATGTCCAAAAAACAAAAAAGAAAGAAAAAATCACAAAAAGCCTACAGGATGTTCTGCAAACTTACCATGAAAGAGACATGCCGGCAGAAATTGACAACTGAGAAAATCTCATTCCAGAGAAAATCTCACTCCAGACAGAGAAAATCTCACTCCCGACAGAGACTCCTATTACACTGTGCTAAAACAATGGCAAAGTCTGGCAAAAAACAGCGAGCTAAATGAGTCTTGTGTAATCCAGGATACAGCTGGCCCATTTTGTTTCTGGAGGATGTAACGCCTTTCAGGATAGGCCATGTCAGTAAAGCCTACAGAGACAACATCAACAAAGTCTACAACAAGGCCACGTCACCTACCAACGCCATTGGAACAGAGTACAGAGGAGGACTCGCTGTCTTGAAGGTAAACTAAAGTCCGTTTTATTGAAAGCATGTCAAATGTCTCCCTCCCTCCCTCAAATCAAAATCTGTCTTTAGTTCGTATCATCAATTCTGCAAAAGCTAGTCATTTTGATTTCATTCTTCCCTTCCGCTTAAAAATTTTCGAAGAACCAGCTCAGACTCAGTTTCAACGGCAAAATGCAAGCATGCTCTACAAGTGCAACCAACCTGTTTTGAGACAGTCAATACGAACAGGAGTAGAATCATCTGTCACGGCAGTGTCTGTCAATGTCACTTTCTCAGTCTGTGCTCTTTCTCTAAATGGCTTTGGCCCCCCTGAGACCCCTTAGGATATTCTTTTCTTTTTGGCCCAGTAAACATATTGAGTGAGCGACTGTGCCGTCGGTCATAATTAGCTCAGCATAAGCAATCTTCACATCTCCATCTCCACTGAAACTATGCAATTCTTGACACCTAGTGAAACCTCTGGACGTTTCTGAAACAAACTTGACCTGATTTTGAAATAGTCTAAATTATCGCTTTATTTTTTCTTTGTTTTGACCTGTTTCTGAAATAGTCTAAATCATCTTTCTTTTTCTTTGTTTGTTTGGGGGGAGTTGGTTGACTGTTTATTGTTGTTGTTTGGGGGGAGTTGGTTGACTGTTATTGTTGTTGTTTGATTCACTTTGTTTTTAATCTTTAGATTGTCAAAATACATCAAGACTGCAGGTAACACGCAAAAACATACAGATGATCAACAAAACCAGTCACAAGTCAAAACATATGATGAGACAACGGCTGAAATGTTGAACCACGTTAAGACAGAAAAAGGATACTACTCCAAAACATTTAAACTTTTACGACAATAGCTGACATGTCAAAACATGTTAAGACATGTGACATGCTAACATGTGTCAAAAACAAACAGTGATGCCTGAACAGGCTGAAGACATGCTAAGACACCAGACGACATGGCAAAACATGTTAGATAACACATGACATGTCATTTCATGCCAAGACACCAGACGACATGTAAAAACATGTAAGATAACATATGACATGTCATTTCATGCCAAGACACCAGACGACATGTAAAAAACAGGTAAGATAACACATGACATGTCATTTTATGCCAAGACACCAGACGACATGTAAAAACATGTAAAATAACACATTACATGTCATTTCATGCCAAGACACCAGATGACATGTCAGAACATGGAAGATAACATATGACATGTCATTTTATGCCAAACAACCAGACAACATGTAAAAACATGTAAGGTAACATATGACATGTCACTTCATGCCAAGACATCAGACAACATGTAAAACATGTAAGATAACACATGACATGTCATTTCATGCCAAGACACCAGACAAGTCAAAACATGTAAGATAACACATGACATGTCATTTCATGCCGAGACACCAGACGACATGTAAAACAGGTAAGATAACACATGACATGTCATTTCATGCCAAGATACCAGACAACAAGTCAAAACATGTAAGATAACACATGACATGTCATTTCATGCCGAGACACCAGACGATATGTAAAACATGTAAGATAACACATGACATGTCATTTCATGCCAAGACACCAGACGACATGTAAAACATGTAAGATAACACATGACATGTCATTTCATGCCAAGATACCAGACGACAAGTCAAAACATGTTAGATAACACATGACAATGTCAAAACATGTTAGTTAACACATGACACGTCATTTCATGCAAAGACAAAAGATGACACGACAAAACATGTCAAGACACCAGCAAAACATGTTAAACAAAACCTAACACATCAAAACATATCAAAAACATGGAAAGACACCAGCTAATGTGTCAAACATGTGAGAAAACATGTTAAAACAATAGATGACATATCCAACACATTAACTAGACACAACATGACATTATCAAGGATTTCAACACACAAAATTCCCCCCACCACTATGAAATGATGTTATCACATGGACAAATAATACAGAAGTGGTGGCGTTATTCCACAATACGACATGGAAAAGACCATGCAACGTTAACCCTGCTGCTGCATGGAGATTAAATCAACAAAACCTGCAGTGATACATGCAACAAAAGTATGGGCACAGCTGTGGGGAGGAATAAACTTTGGGCAATGATCTGCCAGTGTCCATTGCATACATGTATGTATGATTGCATACATGTATCATATATGACAGACAGACAGACAGACAGACAGATACAGCTCTAGACAGACATGGGGATGGGGGGAAAAAAAAAAAAAATGGGAGAAGGTATTGACACTATAGCCAACATTTGCATGTGTGTGATGTGGGTGGGATGGAATGGTGTGGTAGGTGATTTGATGTGATAAGCGGTGTGGTTAGGTGTGTGTATGTGTATGCATGTGTGTGTGTGCCTGTGTGTGCATGTGTATGTGTGTGTGTGTGTGTGTGTGTGTGGGGGGGGGGGGGGCTTGTGCATGCATGCGCGTGTTTGTGGAGGGGATGAGGGTGGGTCTATATGTGTACAAATGCATGTGTGCATGTGTGTGCGCGCATGTGTGTGCCCATACACACACGCACCTATGTGCACACATACTTCTAAGCCGGAATATGTGAATAAACATGATGTATGGCATACATGTTATGTGGTGCATGTTTGGAGTGCCACAAAATGTATGCTCATATACACATGCACTTCCGTACTGGCCAGACAAATCAATTCTTTTATGTGCAGAACATTCATGCATCCTTGCTGTAACTTGAAAGCATGTCTGCACACTGGTGTGTTTAATTGTAAACCACACGCTACAGGAAAAATGTAAAGAAATGGAATACTTTGGAGACTGCAGTCATCAGTTATGGTGACACACACACAGGGACAGATCAAGTATTGTAACGTTTCTAGTTTTCTCGACATGACTTTATACAATATACTTCTGCCATGATGCTTCAAACCTATGTCAACGTTTGATATTTATCAAGCAGGGCCTGAGATCTACTTAGTTCAGAATAAACAGGTCACAGTTCAGGGAAGCAAAACAACACAGCCCTTTAGGAACACTGGGCTAGGAAAAGAGAAGACTAAAACCACAGTCGAGAGACACAGGCCGTCCAACAGTGCAAGTGTGTGTCGCTGTCATGTCACACGTGAAACCCAACCGGCCAAACCCAACCGTCCAAACCCAACCAGCCACTCGGCTAATAGCTAGCTGTTGCCTCCTGCCCTTCTCCACAAAATTCACTCCAAGACTGAGAGAGACACCATGACCAATGTCTGCCAATAAAGGGAGACAATTAAACTGCCAGCATTCTTTAAGTCACGCTACTCTGTTACTTGGCAAAACACGGCCAGGCCAGTGGATCTGAACTTTTTCTTGAAAAACACGTCGTCCATAAGCGGCCTGTTTTTCACCTGTTTCAGTGTTTACATTACATGAGTGATCAGTTGTTTGTGTGTGTGTGTGTGTGTGTGTGTGTGTGTGTGTGTGTGTGTGTGTGTGTGTGTGTGTGTGTGTGTGTGTGTGTGTGTGCGTGCGTGCGTGTGTGCATGTGAGCGTGCGTGTGTGTGTCTGTATGTGTTTCTAAGCAACAGTGTAAAAAAAGCATCTGGCATGATTATTTTAACAACTTACTGTAAGAACACTGAAGGCAACTCGTTTAATTACAAACCTTTTTCAAACTTCAATTTTGTGAGATTTCAGCACGATATGTAAATCTGACTTAAATTACATGAAAAACTAAGCCGTTTCTTTTCAATCTCAGTCTTCTTAATCTGTATGCATATCCTGTATTTATACACACTTGCTCACCCATGTTTTTTTCATTTACTCTGTGTGTGTGTGTGTGTGTGTGTGTGTGTGTGTGTGTGTGTGTGTGTGTGTGTGTTTGTGAGTGCGCATGCGCATGTGTGTGCATGCACGCTTGTGTTTATGCATGTGTGTGTGTGCACACTATGTGACTGTGAGCAACCACACAGTGATACACACGCACATGCACACATGCATTGTGACAGTTTGAAAACAACTCTCAGTTTCTTCACCCCTGCTGTTCTCTCTTTGTTATTGTGATACTGGACACAATTTGTAGCACTAGCAGAATTCTTAGTGATCAATAATAATGCATAACAATCAGTCAAAACAACTGTATTGAAAACTGTTACACCTACACAGTATTTTTTTTTCCTGGTGAAAACCCTCCTTTGAATAATGGGTTTCACTGAAAATGAAAGCACCCTTTAAAAACTTTCATCAACCTGACCATCACTGACCATTCCCCTTCACTAGCTGGGCAAGAACCATGGGCAGCACAATTCCCAAAGCTTTCACTGGCATTTCCTTTTCATAAGCTTCAAATTATTGATCACCTATGGTCTAAATGGGAGGCCAGTAGCAGCCTGCATGCCA
>JADBJO010000881.1:822313-842313 GCA_016801955.1 Conus betulinus
AACCCTCTTTGAAAACACACACACACACACACACACACACACACACACACACACACACTTCGGTGTGTCTGTTCTTCCCGCCCCCTCTCCCCCAGTATGTAAATAAAATCTGTCGAGGTGTTTGTATAATTTTGGCCGACATTTGAGCCCTTCTCCTCACCCTCCATTCCCAGTCGAGATATTTGTGTAATACTGGCTAAAGTTGTCCCCCCCCCCCCCCCCCCCCCCTAACTAACTTGTTAAAAAAGAAGTTTGGTAGGGTAGTATCTGCACACACACACACCACACCCACACCCACACACCCACACCTCCCATCCCTTCTCCCTTACTCCGCTTGTACAAAATGTTATGAGAGAAGAATCCCCCTCCACCCTCCCCTCACCTCCATTGTACAAAATGGTGGGAGAAGAGAACGCCTCTCCCCCTCACGCTCTTACAGAATTTTTTGGGATAAACACCCACCCATCCCCAACGTGTAAATGATTGGGCTGTGCTGTGTACTTCCCAATGTTAGCGTAACATTAAAAAGAAAAAAAAAAAGAAAAAAAAGGGGGGCGGGGAGGGGGGGGGGGGGGGGGGGTGCTGAACGGGCCGACAAGACGTTATTATGAAACCGTTTAAGTCCTGGAAGACGAGGAACGAAAAGTGAGCGCTGGCATGCTCACATGTGTGTGCATTTCCAGATCTGCACATTCACTTTGTGACTTGTGTGTTTATATCCTTCTATAACAAGCCAAGAGTTTACATGGTCGGTGTAATCAGGGATAGCAAGGTCGAACACGAGAACCTTCTTGGCAGCGTGCGCCTTCTTCTCTGAAAGGGCCTGCACGTGAATCTCGTGACAGACCAGTCATGGGGCAAAATTCGGGGCTATCACGTCATCTCTTGTGGCGTCTCGCCACGAAGAGAATGACACCTGCATAACTGTGACGTCAACCACGTGATGAGCATGTCGCTGACAAGCCGCCCGAAGCTTTTTGATCGCAGATTCAGTAAAGACTCGGTATTTTCATAATGGTATATCTGCGTTTCATAGGAGGGACCAACTCCACGCACAGCTAGAACAGTCGCTCTGACGTCCAGTGTATAACAAGCTTTATCATGATGTAGGGCTGCTAGAGAAACAGTGGGAAACATCCCGGTAAAGTCTGCCAATGAATACAACCCCTTTAACCCGACAGCTAAAACAAGCATGTCAAAGAAACACAAAAAATGACAAGCAATGCCTATTTCGAAGCTATACCGTAGCGAGACATACCACGCGATAAGAATAAAACGCCCATGGTAAAGCGCCAAGACCGGGCATGCTGCACTTTAAACCCAGCGAGTGCACGAGTTAGTCGTCAGTGGGGCCGAACCACCTAATCTGTGGTTCCTGTTTATTTCAGCGTACACAAAGTCGTCCTTACAGTGATGGAAATGTTTGTCATGTCAAGATGTCAGTGCCGGCCTGTCTTCACGTCATCCATTTGATTTTCATGCAGGCCCAAAAGCATTCCTACAGTCCTACAACTCTCAATCCTGTTGTCATGAAATGTTTCGAGTGCATCATTCTGAAACATATTCTTTCATGCACCGGGCCATTCAACGATCAACATCAGTCTGCCTACTGATCCGACCAAAGCACCTCTTGCATTAAGCTTACGCTCTTGAGAAACCAAATAATTTGTTTGCATTTCATTCGTTGATTAGTTACTTGCGTGCAGTGATATTCAACCCCACACAATGTTCCCCAGTTTTCTTTTTTTTTTTCTTCTGTTTTTTTTTTTTATTTTTTGCTCTATATCATACCAAAATATACATAACTATTACCAGTCTGCTACCCGACAGAACTCAGTCTGCCTGCTGCCAAAAAGCTCTCTTAGAACTGCCAAAGCCATTCATATTGGCGCTCCCCAAGGTTCGTTCTTTCAGCTTTTGTTCACTTTGTATAAAAAGAACTTTGGAAAAAAAAAAATCATTGTTCGGATACCCGCACTGGGACAAAGATAAACAAACAATGTCAGATTGAATTTGACAGTACGCTAGTATAAGCTGAACATATGAAAATAACTTCAACAATGATCGAAGTGTGTTTCTCTTCCTACAGTTGATTTAAATAACGATGTTTGGGAATGCCAATACGAGTTCCTGTGGTAAACAAGACGACACGGTGCGTTTATTTATCCAAGACGTGTAAGTTACAACTCTGCCAGTGAATCCGGCAAGCGGTGAAAAGTGTGAGAGATAGTCAACGCTCAGTGAAGAAAAATATGAGAACAATAAATAATATTGTACTTTCACAGTATCTTGTAACTGATTAAGGTTAAAAAGTTTTAAAGATCAAACAAGGATACAATAATAAGAAAACCAACATGGTAAAACTGTATTCACACATACCCCCAGAGATATATGATACCTTTTCTCTCTCAGCCATCTCTCTCTCTCTCTCTCTCTCTCTCTCTCTCACACACACACACACACACACACACAGCATCAGAAAATATTCTTTGCCCCCATCCCCATTTCACCCCCACCGTACGCCCATCTCCCCTCTCCTCTCTCTCTCTCTCTCTCTCTCTCTCTCTCTCTCTCTCTCTCTGTGTGTGTTTGTGTGTGTGTGTGTGCCAAGTCTTTAAGGTATTCTCAGACAGATTCACTCTGTCACTGGTGTATATTATATTTGGAACCTTCTCGTCAGCCGCGGGTCTACATGCACGGCGTGATCAGACACCACGGGCACCAAAACCGGAGCCCTCCTGGCAACTGAAAGCCACGCGCCTTCAACACTCAAACGGCTTGCACGTGCTTCTCGTGACAGAACCAATCAGCGCGGAGATGTCGGGGGCTGCCGCATCATCCTCTGTGGCATCTTGTCACGCGGGGAATGACACCTGTTTAGCTGTGACGTCAACCGCGTTGTGCGCATGTCGCAGACCGACCGCCCGAGCTTCGGTTTCATGCCGGGAAACGATGTCAGTTCCAGTCAAAATGAGTGCCAGACACCAAGACAAATACGTCGTTGACAAATCTTAATAATTCTTTGCGTGTCCGCCTTAAAAAAAAGCAAGGACAAGCAAATTACAAGACAAAATATGACGCGTTTGGACCTCTTTAGGTCTTCCGCAGTCAAGATAAACAACGTTAAGGACAACGAAAACGAAGAACGAGCCGATCTTGCACCGTATATGAAAAGATAAGTGATTGCTCCCGTTCTTCGTTTCATTGTCCTGAATGTTGTTTATCGTGTTTGAAGAAGAAGACCTAAGAGGTCGAAACGCGTTGTGTTTTGCCTTGTGATTTGTTTGCCCTTGTTTCTGGCGGACTCCCTAAGAATTATACTTAAAATTTGTTTCAATTTTCGCCTGCTATCACCTCACTTTAAAAAACGTCTCAACAGTTGTGGAGCCAGCCACTCGACCGACACAGCTTTGCCGACGCTCAGTGTGTAACAGGCTACAAGGAAGCGAGTGCAGGTGAGATAGATAATGAGAAAACTGCCTGCTAGTGTCTGACAATGACACCAGAGACGGACTGGGGCGTGTGGTGGGTCCTGGGTTTTCCATCCCACCCCACCCCTGGTGAACCCACCCCCCCCCCCCCTCTCCCGCCATGGCCTCCGATGCACGTTATTGACAACGGTGGAAACCCCCTCTCCTCCCCCCCCCCCTTTTTTTTTTTCAAAATCTGCACACACACACACACACACACACACACACACACACATGCGCGCGCGAGCCCTCCTTTACAAAATCTACACTACACTACACTACACTACACTCACACACACACACACACGCGCGCGCGCGCGCGCGCGCCCTCTCTCACAAACTCTACACTTGGTCCCTTCCTTTCCTCTATTACATAATCTTCTTCCTGATTCGCCTCGCCGCCCCCACCTCGCACCCTTTCCTCTTCCTGCTCTTACAGTATCTGCCCCTTACTCCCCACCCCAACTCCCCGCCCGGTCCCCGCCGTCCCCTACCCCCGCTTTTACACACTCGGCTGCTAGACTAGTTACTGCACTCGCACCTCGTGTGGACCCCCACCCCCTTTCACTCCATTAGTACTTAATCCGCCACCAAAACACATCCTCCTGATTTGATTACAGCTCTATAAATAAAACAAAATAAAATAAAATAGAGAGAGAGAGAGAGAGAGAGAGAGAGAGAGAGAGAGAGAGAGAGAAGAAAACCACGCTCACCCCCTAGAAATGTGGCGTTGTGTTTGACATGTCAACATTTAGCAGACATTCATTTACATGTCCATAACTAGCAGTTTGCTGTTCTCCAAATAATTTTGATTATGGTGCGAATGACGGGATAACACAAGTCCCGTGCCAAGCGCCCAAACACAAAAGAACAAACGCCACATTTACAAAACGCAACACACACGCGCGCGCGCCCGTACCACACACACACACACACACACACACACACACACACACACACACACACACACACACACACGCACACACACACACACACACCAGGGTTTACATAGCACGCGTGTCGAAACAGAAGCTCAACATTGTCTTGATAAAGAAATATTACCGATTAAGCATGCACGTGCTTCCTCTCATGCTGTGTCTGTCGTCATCCCATCCCTCCCGCCTCCCGCCCCCCCCCCCCTCTCTCTCTCTCTCTCTCTCTCTCTCTCTCTCTCTCTTCTTTTCGCACAAGCAAAAATCATATTTCAGTTTGCAATAGTCAGTCTTAACACGAAAATGAATATCCCAGCAAGACGCATTTATTTTATTGTGCATTGTCCTTGTTGCGAATGTTATTTTCTATTCACGACCGCCGCCTCGTAACTCACGAAATTATCAGACCTTATCTTCAGCATGTTGGAGGAGAGAGAGAGAGATAGAGAGAGAGAGAGAGAGAGAGAGAGACACACACACACACACACACACACACACACACACACACACACACACACACACACACACATGTATGTATGCATGCATCTATGTATGTATGTATATATGCATACATAAATACATACATACACACATACACATGGGCAGACAGACAGACAAACAGATAGAAAGAAAGAAAGAAAGAGGAAAGAAAGATAGATAGACAGACAGACAGAGACAGACAGACAGATGGATATACAGATAAACATGGACAGATATGTGTGTTGTGTATGTGTGCGTGCGTGCGTGCGTGCGTGCGTGCGTGTGTGTGTGTGTGTACACTTTCTGCGTATGAGGGGACCACATTTCACCAACTCACAGCAAACGAACAGCAGGTCCGGAAACGCGCGTACACATTGACAAAATGCACGTGAAACATGGTTGTAGCACGCTAGCACCAGTCACCAAGCGGCGGTGCAGACGGAATGCTGGAAACTGTTAAAGGAGAACATCTGCCCTGGTTTCATTAGCGCTATGATTTATGATGATGAGGCAACACGCCGTGTCCCACAGTAACCACTACCAGACACGAAGACAGAACCAACTAAGTGCCACAGAACCCACCACCACAGACACCTGCCAAATCGTCATGACTTTTATTACTTTTCTTCTTGTTTTTTTTTTGTTTGTTTGTTTTGTTTTGTTGTGTTGTTTTTCGGGGGGGGGGGGGGGGGGGGGGGGGGGGGAGGGGGGGGGGGGGCTTCTTTTTTCTGGAAACGCTGTTGCCATATTCTGTTGTTTTTTTAAAAAAATGCCCTCTAATCAAGGTGAACTCTTCATCAAGCCGATTTTGTCTTCCCAACGACAGATCATTAACCTTCAGGAGAACGGCAGGAACTTGTCACATGAAATTTATCGAGACAAACATTTAACACATTTTTCATCTCCCCCCCCCCCCCCCCCCCCCCCCCCCCCCCCCCCCCCCCCCCCCCCCCCCCCCCCCCCCCCTCTCTCTCTCTCTCTCCTCTCCCCAACCCGGTCAACTTCAACTCGTCTAACCAAACTGTTGTGAAGCAAGATCCAGCTAATCCACGCAGCGGTGAATTTGCATCATTATCTAGTGCTACAAATACGTGTACACACAGCCCGTGGCATTTCAGCAATGTTGATCAAAAGAATATTAGTAATTACATCTGCTCGCGGATTACTCATCAAGGTGATGTTGGAGCTCAGCTGTTCCAATGTATGCCAGCTTTGGATGCTTCCATAGGTGTACCTTACCTTCTACCCAACCCCACCATCACACACTCACATACATGCGCATGAGTACGCCCCCCCCCCCCCCCCCCTCTCTCTCTCTCTCTCTCTCACACACACACACACACACACACACACACACACACACACACACACACACACACACACACACACACACACCGATTCAAGAACCGAAAGATAAATTTCAGTCGGAGGGTCAATGAGATGCAACAGCTTCAGGGGATTAACAAAATGGACTATCTGCAAACCAGTAAATGTGGGTGGAAAATGTCCCCCGTCCCCCCCCCCCCCCCCCCCCCCCCTTCGGCTACTTCCCCTTCCCCTCTTCCCCTCTTTCCCCTCTTTGTGTGATGTCTGAGGCGGAGGGTAGCGAAGCACACGGCGCTACTGAACTGAGCATCGTCGTGGGGGGTCGCCACGGACGAGCAATAATGAGCACGTGCCACGTGCACCATGTTCATCCGACGGAGAATGGTCAACGCTTCCAAGGATGGTGTTTGGCCACAGTCTGAAGCAGATGAAGTGTCGTGTCCATGTTTGTACTTTGGAGCTGTCTCTTATATGTTCCACAGCTCAAAGGAGATGGACGGGAAGCGCTCAGAACATTTTTTTGCTGTTTATTGTTAACGCACACGACAACTATCCCCACCCTAAGGCATGCAGATGTTGGAACTACCCCCACGTGTATACCCAAACTAATAAGACCTACCCCCCCCCCCCCCCCCCCCCCACCGTTCCCCTTCCTCCGTCCCCTGAATCCATCCTCCTTCTCCTCCTCCTTCCCCCCATCCCCTGTCTCTCCCTTCCGCATTCCCCGTCCTCCCTTATATTTTCCCCTCCCACCTTCTTCTCCCTCCTCCAGTTATTCCTTCCATCCCGTTCCTCCATTTCGTATCTTCCCCTACCTTTAGCCTTGACCCGCCCAGAAACCCTTAAACAAAACAAAACAAAACAAAACAAAACAAAACAAAACAAAAGCGTCCGAACTCTGCATTGAACCAGAGACCTTTCCAATATAACGCTTTCGCAAATGAGCTATTGCGGCTGACAGTGAGCACAGTGTTTTGGATTTTTTTTTTTTTTCATCTATATGAACGCAACTACGAAACGTGTTTGATTCGCTTGGATTCCCAACATCGTTTTCCTTCGCTATAAGATCGCATTACAAATGTGACTGATACGACTTTTTAGTACCAAAGTGATTCGTTCTTAATCTATTCGCTATGGTCATAAGTCACTATGCCAAATTTGCGGATCAGACGAAAACTGTGTGGGTTTGTTCAAGGAAAAAACCAAAGGCCGACTTTACACAGTTACACAAGCCGACAGACAGACGGACTCCACTTTATAAATGAAATACAAAACGCAGGCCCATAATACGTACGTGCGCACAGACGCTAAGACACACATGAGCGCAGATACGTACATGCAAGCACCGCTTATACATAACTGGTGGACACAGACGCACATGCAATGAGACAGAGAGAGAGAGAGAGAGAGAGAGAGAGAGAGAGAGAGAGAGAGAGAGAGAGAGAGAGAGAGAGACTGGTTTATAAACACGTTACTGAATTCACCCAACTTGTCTACGATTTGTGAGTAACTGGTTTCTTTAACAAAAACACAGTGATGGAAATAAGAGTCTAAAGTAACCACCAGAGCACTATTGTCTGTATTCGAAAAAACAAAACTTTAAGCATAGCAATTCTCACTGAAGTTTTTCTATGATAAAAGGAGCACCCTGTGAAAATGTTGTGTATAAACACGTATTTGACGCAATCCATTTTCAATTTAATGGGAAAAAAATATTCAAAGTTGCACAGACGCAATACAATAACATTCAAGATTTTACTAGAACTTATTCAACAGCACGTCTAAGGAGAGAAGGCCTATATACAGTTTCAAGGTATGTTCACGTCTTGAGTCCTCGTAATGTGTTAATATGTACGCGACTCGGTTGAAGCATGGAAACTACACACACACACACACACACACACACACACACACACACACACACACACACACACACACACACACATGTATATATATATATATATATATATATATATATATATATATATATATATATATATATAATTTTTTACTCACTTCGTCCATTCTGTGGACCATAATAACCTACTCCTTTCACCTGATGGCAATCGTCTTCTCAACAGTTCCACAGTTTTAATCATTATGGCCAAGCCGACACACACAACTCCTTTTCACAGCTGTGAAATTTACACCTGAACCAAACAACGAAAACAACTGACGACTCGGTAGTTTAACTATTGATACATCTAAAGCGGACGAGACTAGGTATTTCCGAGGGCGCCAACCATTCTGCTTGATTTTTCTGTCCCAGGTTTAAAAAACAAAACAAACAAAAAGATTAAAACTTTTATACAGAATAAACTTTGTATACAAAAAGTCACGTGGGCAAACAGACACTGTAGATCAGACAGCTAGTACCCATCATGGGCGATGTCTACAATGTTTCACAACCCAGTCGCCAGATTACAACGAAAATACAGACAGCTTGTCATAAATTAAAACAAACAAAAAATGTAAAGAAGTCCCCTGAACAAAAAGAGGAGAACAGGCCACAAAGACACAAAAACAAAGAAAAACAGTGGATGACAGTAAGGAAGGACAGAAAAAAAAAAAAAAAACGAAAATGAAAAGACACAGTCCCCCCCCCCCCCCCCCCCCCCCCCCCCCCCCCCCCCCCCCCCCCCCCCCCCCCAAAAAAAAAAAAAAAAAAAAAAAAAAAAAAAGAAAGAAAAAGAAAGAAAAGGAAGTCAGTTGCACCGACCCCCCATAAGGCGACAAGTTTTGCCGTCGTAGTCAGGGGGACAGGACTAGAAAGTTTTTTTCGTGTGTTCGGTTGTCATTACACAGACTGAAAGACGGAGGATGGGAGAGGGTGGGAAACTGAGAACAAGATAAACAGAGTGAGAGAAGAGAAGACAGACAGACTGACAGACAGAGACAGAAGGGCAGAATGAACGAACGAAACCTTTTCATTTAGTGGAAATAATAAGTGCGCAAAGTCTTCTTATTGTGCCCTAAAATAAAAAAAAAATAAAAAAAAAGTGATCATAATACCCATAATAGTAAGCTTACTCAAGACTAGCTCAATAGTGGAAGAATAGAGTGTATCAAGATGTTTAAAGTATCAAATTCCAAAATAACGATTAATGCAGAATAGAGTGTATCAAAAGATGTTTAAAGTATCAAATTCCAAAATAACGATTAATGCAGAATAGAGTGTATCAAGATGTTTAAAGTATCAAACTCCAAAATAACGTTTAATGCACATGGGATATCAGTTGAGAACAGCTGGGGAACAAAAGACGTGGAGGCGAGTAGTGGAAGGGGAAGGGAAGAGGTGACAAGGGAAGAGGGTAAAGGGTGTGCTGGTGCAGAGGGAGAGAGAGGAAAGGGAGGGGGGGAGGAAAGAGGAGCCGGAGGGGATATAGAAAAATCACGAAGCATGGCACCAAAAAATATTCGTTCACTGAAGCAACTGAAAATCATGTAATGAATGCAAATCACCGAAAAGGCACAGGTGTTATATATACACAGTAAAATGAAAAGCAAAATACATGGGAGAGAGAGAAAAAAAAAGGATGGAAGTAAGAAGAAAAGTATGACGGGGGGGGGGGGGGGGGGGGGGGGGGGGGGGGGGGGGGGGGGGGGGGGGGGGGGGGGAGAGGGAGGGAGGAGAGAGAGAGAGAGAGGGGAGAGAGGGAGAGAGAGAGAGAGAGAGGAGAGAGAGAGAGAGATTTCATTCATAAACCATGCATTCTAAGTTATGAAATATGTGGTTTTCATCAGGGTAGGTCACATTCAGTTTAACGTCCATAACCACTTCAGGTTATATGTCAGGCCGGAATAACCATTACAGGACGGAAGTAGGTGTGTGGAAGTGGGGGGGGGGGGGGGGCGGTTGTAGGGGGTGGTAAAGGGGGTGGGGGTGGGGCTAGTAGGGCGACAGGCGAGGGTAAGGCGGGGGCAGGATAGCGTAACAGAAGATATCAGCATTTCATTTAGTCTTTTTCATACACCAGACTTGACAACGTTTGAGCCAGTTCATTCCTCCGAGAATACAGAGTATCCTGAGCAGTGAAAAAGTTGAGGGTCGGCTATGAGCCCTTCGGCTTCTATTCACTGCCGTTGTCTAATCGTACAGCCTGTACCTTGCATTATGTACGTGTCATACAAATGCAAACGTCGACAACCCCCCCCCCCCCCCCCCCCCCCCCCCCCCCCCCCCCCGGCCCCTTCCTGTTGTTCCATCTTCTCTCCATCTCAACTTGTTTCCTGTCCCCCCCCCCCCCCCCCCCCCCCCCCCTTTTATCGCTGAACTTTACAGATCATCACACACAAAGCATGCTTATACATGTGCACATGTACGCCTACGTACTCTAGCCGACCCAGACGCGAATACCCACGCACGCACACACACACACATGCATGCACGCACGAGCACAAACACGCACGCACGCACGAGCACACACACGCTGTATGCACTCACGCCCACGCATGCTCCAGAAAATAAAACAGAACAAAGCAAAAGAAAAAAACGAATTTGCCCCGCAAATACCAAAGTCTGCACATTTTCTACTTGAAGCTGTTTGAAAAGGGTTGTGCTGAAGAAGAAGAAGAAGAAGAAGAAGAAGAAGAGGGAGAGGGAGAGGAGGAAGAGGGAGAGGAAGAGAGAGGAGGAAGAAGAAGAAGAAGTAAAAGGAGACAGACAGACAGACAGACTGTCAGACAAACACACAGACAGTCAGACAGACGAAGACGCGCAGAGGGGCAGACAGGCAGGCAAACACACACACACACACACACACACACACACACACACACACACACACACACACACACACACACAGAGAGAGAGAGAGAGAGAGAGAGAGAGAGAGAGAGAGAGAGAGAGAGAGAGAGAGATCTGTTGTCGGTTTAAAGGTGGATCAACACACAACATATACAAAGAACATTTCACTCCATGAAGGAAAAACAATGTGAGAAGCAAGAGAGCGTAAGAAAGAAACGGAACAAAAGACGGCTTATACACTAATAAGGACAGAGGAAAGAAGAACGCAAACAGCATGACAGAGAGGAAGAACCCACACTGACAGACAGACAGACAAACTGACACAGAAAGAAAAATGGACAGACAGACAGACACAGAGATTTGCAAGTTCGGTTTGTTGTTTTTTTTTTTTTTTTTTTTTTTTTTTTTTTTTTTTTTTTTGTCTTCTTCCCCTCCTCCGCTGAAATCTGAGAACATTATCAAAGCATACAAACTGAAGGCAAGCATCTCAACACAGGACTTAATACAGATTTACTGCCGCTGCAGCAAACTACTTCATTGACCTCCTCAAAGACAAATACGGTTGTACTATTAGTATTTCATTATTTTCATTATTATCATGGCCCAGCCGACCACACAGGGCCTTTTTGGGGCCGTCAACGTACGGAGGGAACGTTCCAATCCTGAAAAAGACACAACAAAACTATCTACATGTCTAACCAATAAACGACTTATTTAGCTAAACTACTGACATCCATTAAGGACAGGTGAAACTACGCTGTAGCAATACAAAATGTCACCCCATTACAAACTGTCACTCGGTGACATTTTTCTACCGATTGCGATACAAAATGTCATCCCCAGTACAAAATGTCACCCAGTGACATTTTTGTTCCAACACTGTAATACAAAATATCATTCCGGTACAAAATTTCATGTGGTGACATTTCTGTTCCGACGCTGCGATACAAAATGTCACTCCCGTAGAAACTGTGGAACACATCGCCACCACGCGGGAATGTAGTGTTCTGCCGGGGTCTGGTCTGACGAGTGACAAGCCTTGCGATGTAGATGCACAAGGAACCGCTGCATTTATTGGTTTTAACGAAGGTCCGTGGTGCTTTCTGAGGATGGTAGTGATGGTGACGGTGGTGGTGGTGGTGTAATGAAACAAGTTTACCAACTGACATATTTGACTGTACTTGTATCCAATCATCAGTTGCATTATTACACAACACTCAGATTCACTCAGTTAAGTCATGAGGATCTTAAAACCACATCTCTTCCACAATAAGTAGAAGATATACGGCTTGCCTGATTATATATAGAGTATCTGTTGGTAGTGTTGGTGCCGTTTGTATATAACAACATACACATGGAGAGCATGAGCCAATGAACGATCGTAAATGAGTAAGTCGAAACGTTGTAAGTTTGTAAAACAGACATATACGGCGATGAAACCTTATGGAGATTATTATTTTCTGCGAGGTCAGTACAGTTGATTAATGGATCAACATGGTAGTCGACTGGTTGGTATGTTGGATCTCCATTTCGAACGATCCGTTTCTGTTATTTCTATGCGGGTTACACATAGAGACTTGACCCTATTTTCCATGTATATGGGGAAATGAGTATGAGCATAAGCTTGTTCTTTAATGCCTAATATTTTTTTCATTTTGCACGGGGCATGTCAAATACGCCCGAAACAAGTTAAATCCCAGAAGGCAATGCCCCAAATGACTGGGAGTTGATGGCAGTACGAGCAAACACACATGAACAACGGAATACAGCTTACTCCCTATCCAGTGGCCTGAAGTAAATGAGCTATACGCGTGTGCACCGCAGTCTTTTAAAAGGCCAATGGTAACAACACTGGCTCTCCTACGGGAACATACAACAGTGATATGAATGCCGATGACAATTGCAATCATTCTCGCTAGAAAGTTTACAGAATTCGGCGAATGATGTAGCCCGATATGTATACTAAGGTTTACAAATTACAGTGACAAATATGACACGACACTGGCAATTAATCACAAGAAAGTTTACAGAATTCGGTGAATGCTGTAGCCCAATAGGTATACTAGTATTTATACATTAAAGTGACATATATGAAATAAAATGTAATTCAAACTGCAGTTCATTAATCAGTTTCTTCCCTTTTCTTCAAAAGAATCGAGATAAATGTTATTTTAAAGGGATGAAAGTCATAAAAGGAAACTCCTTCAAATTATGTCATATCATTTGCTTTTACACATGCATCGAAAACAATAACGTCTTCTGACTGACTGCTAGGAAAGGACATGGGATTTTTTCTACTTTCAACATATGGGTGATTATGGGAATCAAAGCCCACGAATGATGACTATGCCACAACAACAACAAAATGATAATGATTATGATAATTGTACAGCGAATGTACTCGATTCAAATAATTATGCGGTTGCATGAATCTGTGTCTTGGGTTGTCCGAACTGAATTGAAATCGGCTGATCTGAGTGTAGAATACAAGCACTTCCCGCTCGCACACACGCACGTACGCACGCAAAAAACACACATATGATGATGGTTGATTTACGTGCACGTGCGCGCAGTTAGCTTCATGAAAAAAAAGATTACTGCAACGAAAAAATGCCACAACTAGCGTTTTATTTTTTAACTGACGTTAAAATAACGGGAACGCAAAACGCAATCACCCTGGTCTTTGTTGTTTGTTGTTCTTGTTTTGTTGTTGTTGTTGTTGTCAGCCCGCGAAAGACACACCACCTCCAAAATTGCATCGGCCGTAATAGACCAAAATATAGTGCGTGTAACAGAATGTATACCTATGTGCGTCTTCATACAGATTGTGGCCTACCGCTACTGTGTGGTATCACAACCAACGGATAAGATCTACACTAAAAAATAAAAATAAAAAATAATAATTAAAAAACTATGTGCGCGGAATCAAGAATGATACGAGAAGTCAATGATCTACAAACACAGAGATAACATTGATACATCTTAACTTCAGATGAATCTCAGTAGCAAAAAACAACAACAACAACAACAACACAACAACAAAACCACGAAAAGCATTGGTGTGGTGATGGCTGCAAGGGAGTAGGAGGGAGCTGGGGATGGGAGGGAGGGGGGATAGGAAGGAGGAGAGGGGGGTACAGGGGTTGAAACGGGAAGAGTGTGAAGGTGGGATGGGGTGAGGGTGAGAGGGGTTGGGGGGGGGGGGGGGGCATGTTTGCTTTCCTGGGCCCTGGCTGGCTCGTGCTTTGTGGAATGGGGAGTGAAGATAAGCGGAGATGGGGGCAGGATAAGGAGCACAGAGGTGAGCAGACATTTTTTCAGGGGAATCAGAAGCGAGAGAATTTCTGCCACCTGCTGTTTCAACATCTCACATCTCTGCTACCTTCTGTTCTCCACATTTCGCACATTTCTTTTCACTCCTTTTGATGCTCGAAATCGAAATTCGGAACTCAATAAATGTTTAGGGTTGGGGAGGGGTGGGGAGCCATTTTGAGTGAATGCAATGGCATTTGACTTCTCTGATTGGTGAAAACATCAACAACTATGATTAAACACACTGTTAATAGTGTTAGTTGTTCAATGATTGCAAGATCAGATCTTAAGAATCTGATGACAGATTAAAGAGCCAAAATGTTTCTTTTGATAATGCAACGAAAATGGTGGTTTAAACTGTTGTTTTTTTTTTTTAAAGTCTGATACGATTAATTCTCCTTACACATAAACTCAAATGAAATTCCTTAAATGCCATTGAAAAACGGAGGAAAGGCATGCAAACAACCCAAATCTACCATTCTGATCTTCTGGATAAAAAAACAACAAAATAAAAAGGCAGACTTGGACGGATGGATGAGGAGGTATATCGCCTAGGTTGAGGAGGGGAAAAAGTGGATGACTGACAGATAACGACAGGAACAGAGAGTGGTGAGAAGAAGAAAATGTCGGTGTGAGAGAGAGAGAGAGAGAGAGAGAGAGAGAGAGAGAGAGAGAGAGAGAGAGAGACAGAGACAGACAGACAGACAGACAGACAGACAGAGAGAGAGAGACAGAGACAGAGAGATGGGTGTGGGATGGGCGGACAAACAGAAGAGACAGAGCTATGACCAACATTCGGGCCACAAGGTTGAGAAGGAAATGATCGGACGAGGCTCACAACAAGATCAAAGGGTGGCGAGGAAGGCAACAATCAAAAAATATAATTAAAATAAAAACAAACAACAAAATCCCTAACATGGCAACGGGCGTGAGGGGCACTTAAAAAGAACAATCATCACTGTTTCCAAACAGCATCGCCATTCATCAGAGACAGCCCCCACTGAGCAAAGCGATAAAGTTCAAAAAAGAAAAGAAAAGAAAAGAAAAGAAAAAAATGCTTACTCGACGGGGTAAGAAGAACAACAGCCGGTAAACAAACAAATACATGACAACACACGGTTGATTAATTAATCAAATCAATGGAAATATGAAATAAACATCGCCCACTTTAACAACTGAAGACGGTCTACGACCGAAATGTTGAAGATTTTTTTTTTTCCTACTTTCAAGTCTTCTGAGCGTCCTCAAAGATAGTTTGTATATAGTTGACTGGAGATCGGTGGTCAAAAATCATGCCTATCGCCTCTATAAAAAAAAAAAAAAAAAAAAAAAAAAAAAAAAAGAAAGAAAACAACAACAAAACTAACAGCTGCCATCCATCCAATCAAGGATGTGTATGGAGGGAAGCCTCCGCAGAGACCCTTCACTGGGGATGATGTCAAACCGTTTGTTCCCGTTGGAGGGTGAATGGTGCAGCAGGTGCGTGACATCACCTGTGAGGGAACAGATGGCGTCGAACGATGCAAACTACAGGGTACAGTGGAGTGGGGGGGGGGGGGGGGGGGGGGGGGGTAGGGGGGGTAGGGGGAGTGGGTCACGCCAGGTTGGCCTTAAACAGAACACTGTTTTCAAAGCAGAGTTTGAACCCCCACCCCCATCCCCCCCAGTAAGAGCCGCCGTGCATCTTTTGCTCCACCCTACACACACACACACACACACACACGCGCACGCACGCACGTACGCACGCGCACAGAGAGAGAGAGAGAGAGAGAGAGAGAGAGAGAGAGAGAGAGAGAAGAGGCCACGGGGGCTGAAGAGAGAAGGTGTTTAGGGAGAGAGAAGATGGGTGGAAGGAGAGGGGTGCGGCGGGAGAGACGAGGGTTGAAAAGGGTGGATGAAAGTAAAACAAACTAAAGAAGAAAAAAAAAATCAGAAAATAGAACGAAGTCAGCAAAATTTGCCGGAGTTACGCGCATGCTATGAGAATCTCTCTCTCTCTCTCTCTCTCTCTCTCTCTCTCTCTCTCTCTCTCTCTCTCTCTCTCTCCCCACCCACCACCACACCACCCCCCCCCCAGGTCGAAAGGTAAGCTCCTTGTAACAGCATTTCCCCCTGAGTCACAAAAGTAGATCCATACCAACAAATAATGTCAATGTCAGGTGATACACGCTTACATATGAAATTTCATTACTGTGCACTCGTTTTATTTTGATTTACTGTTGGTTGTTTTAGAATTTAATATAAATGCTATGCGTGCAGATTGCATATTCAATGAGTTAGGAGACGATAATCCCACGTAATTTCTTTACCCAAACTGTTTTTGCTCTTTCTTCTTTGTTTTCACCGCTTTTCGTGTATGCTTTTGTCTTCTCCGACTGTGTGTTTGTTACCCGAATTCAAAGCGGTTGACACGCGAATTACCTTTCTTTTCTCGGGGGTGTCCGTTTTTCTCGGGCAATTAAATAATAGTAACGCCACAGTGTAAACCAGGTGTTATTATATATTGGACACAGTCCTGAAAATACGAAGGGGGAAGGGGATGTAGAGATTTAGGTGTCCGTGCTTCATTTCGATGAATACATTCATTAACCAGGAATCGATTAATTCCACAAAGCCAGCCCGTAAATAAGTCGATCACACTCCCCCTTACTCCCCCCCCCCCCCCCCCCCCCCCGACCCCAGGGGGGATGCGACCTTCAGTTATACCGGTTCATTACTGCCCTTTTGACCATCCGTTGTGATGTCACACTTTGCCGACGTCATCGACTCGCTGAGTGACCTCAATGCTGTGAACTTTTCCTCCCGTTTTTCTCAGATCGTGATCGTGTCCGTGTGTGTGTGTGTGCGCGCACGCGCGCGCGCGCGTGTGTGTGTGTGTGTGTGTGTGTGTGTGTGTGTGTGTGTGCGCGCGCGCGCGTGTGGAAAGGAGGACGGAGTTAATATGCTAACCACCTCCACCCCTTCCGCCCTCCGCTTTCATGGGAATTGAAAGATGATAGAACAACCCGTCTAAAAATGAGAGTGCCCCCTCATCCCCCCCCCCCCCCCCCCCCCCCCCCCTCCCCGCTTTTAGAGAAATTTGGACGACTGCAGTGGTCGTTTTTTTTTGTTGTTGCTGCTGTTGTTGATTTTTTTGGGTCAGTTTCAGTTCAGACTGCCCTGCCCTCCCTCCGACGCCAACGTGCTGGTTGTGGAGGTGTGTGTGTGTGTGTGTGTGTGTGTGTGTGTGTGTGTGTGTGTGTGTGTGTGAGAGAGAGAGAGAGAGAGAAAGAGAGTGTGTGTCTCGTGTTATGTGTGTCGTGCGTGCGTGCGCGTGCGTGCGTGCGTGCGTGCGTGTGTGTGTGTGTGTGTGTGTGTGTGTGTGTGTGTGTGTGTGTGTGTGTGTGTGTGTGTGCATGTGTGTGTGTGTGTGTGTGCGTGTGTGTGTGTGTGTGTGTGTGTGTGTGTGCATGGTTGTGTGTATGCATGGCGGAGTGGTTTCGTCTCTCTTGTGTATACAGATTTTTTTTTTTTAATCAGACTCATTGTAGTTATTATCCCGAGTCTAAACAACACAAATCCCTTCAGCAGTGGGTAGCACGTGTTCCTGCATGCGAAACAATACGGCTTTCCAAACGTTTGAAGGAAACATTCGAATAAGAAGGGAAGCAACTGAAGAAAGAGAGTGCAAGACAGACAGGTGTGTGTGTGTGCGTGTGTGTGTGTGTGTGTGTGTGTGTGTGTGTGTGTGTGTGTGTGTGTGTGTGTGTGTGAGTGAGAGTGAGAGAGAGAGAGAGAGAGAGAGAGAGAGAGAGAGAGAGAGAGAGAGAGTGAGTGAGAGACAAGACAACGACAGAGACAGAGAGAGACAGTGCATGTGTGCGTGTATGTGTTTGCGCGCGCGCGCTATATTCAAACCCAAACGAAAATGACAGATAAGAGTCTTTGGAAATCAAACCATCCGACCACGTACCACCATCCATCCACTGGTCAACCAACCCAGGCCACCATCATCTACCCTGCACCGCCCTTAAAAAACTGTTGACGGAGCAGTTGCACACCAGAAATGGATCGTTATCCCTGCAGTCCAAGGCTTACGTAAGGACCGCAGCCAGCGCTAATCACTTGAGCCATTGATCCCATCAAGCTCAACAAGGGAGAAGACCACGTCACTGATCACCGGTGAGCTCAGTGCAAACCTCTTAGGATTAGCCATCTGCCCGACTGGACAACGTGCACGTGGAGATCGCGCAGGTCGGGCAAAACGCGAGCAGTTCCCCCACCCCAACCCCTTCCCCAAATGTCGGTTATCTTTGAATGAATTCTCCTAAAACGATCAAAACACTTTCATCAGTTGTCAACATTTCTTTTGTAAAAACGTTAGAAAGTCCAAATTCAAAGAGTATTTCTTATCGAGTCCGCCCAAACCAAGGACAAACAAGTTACAAGACAAAACAAGTTTAGGAATCTGTTAAAAAGCCCGACACATGAACGAATCAGTGTGCGAAGCAAAGTGCAGATACCTTTTTTTCCTCCCTAGAACACGATCGACCAAAAAAGCATTTAAACTGTACTGCAGATCATACCTGTGAGTTAGATTAATTCTTTTAATAAAGATTTTAGCACGTTTTTCTTTTTTCTTCTTTTAGAGTTTATGACTTTTGCAGTAAATGCGCGCGCGCGCGTGCGCGCGCACACACACACACACACACACACACACACACACACACACACACACACACACACACACACACACACACGTGCGCGTGCAGGCACTCGCACTCTTGCGATTTCTTACAAACCCTTATGTGCGGGAAGATAAAAGGTACACGGTTTGAATACTCATTAGTGTTTACTCCCCTCCCCCCCCACCCCACTCCACCCTAACCCGTCCACCCACCCCCTTTCTATTTTTTTCTCTCCAAATCTGTATTTCAACATAAACTTATAGTCATGATGTACAGCTGGCTTTATCCCCCAAACATTTCAAACCACGAAAATCCCACGACCCCCAAAACAAAAGCGAATCAACCAACCAACCAACAAACAAAAAGCAGTCCTGTTGCATCTTTCCGCATGTCTGCCAGCGATAATTGCAGCGGCACAGAGGCGAGTGGGAAAGTCAGTTCATCAGGAAAAGATGACAACATCAATCCATCCTGGCATCGTCTCCGCCGAACGCGCTTGGCATGCTTCTGAAAACGCGCGGCTGGTAATCCGACAAATGTTGGGTGGCAACAGCATGCAACGGAAAAATAAATACTAAAAGTGACAATACGAGGCTCTGAGTCAGGTTGGTTGGTTTGGTGTTCGTCATTTATTTCACCCAACGCTTGACAAACAGGTGAGACCAATGTGTGGTCCATTACAGCGAAGATTACCTGGCAGGCGTTCTGCTGTTCTGTAACGTGTTTGCTGCATAGTTGCTCTCGATAATATTGTCTGCTGAAAGCCTGATATCTCTCTCTCTCTCTCTCTCTCTCTCTCTCTCTCTCTCTCTCTCTCTCTCTCTCTCATCCTATTTCTCGTGTCGGAATGCGAAAATTCCGCTAAGAATGTCTTGCTTATGTACGACGTTTTAAAAATGATATTATGGGAAAACATTGCATCAGGTTTTAAGTTATGTTTTTACTGGCCTTTAACACAACATTCGTTTGGTTTGGATCAATGTGGATGTTGACTTAAACAAGCTGAATCCAAGACCTGATTGCTTGTTAAGCGTCCTTTTCTTCTTCTTCTTCTTCTTCTCTCTCT
>JADBJO010000881.1:857313-862313 GCA_016801955.1 Conus betulinus
TTCGAAAAATACAAACAACGTCTGTGTTCAATGATTTAATCTGATTCCGCCTCTGCGTAACTCCGAAAGCGAAGAAAGTGAGGTGCATTTTGTTCTCCTGTTGCCCAGCTCTCTTTAAACATAAACGACGGACAACACGTGGTGGATACGGGACGGGCGGCGGGGCGAAAATATTAATTAAGCTAAATATATGTAGACAATACAAGCCCTTCACTGTGTTAAACTGAGGTTTGCTAAGTGGTCATAATCGAAACCAAAACCCTGAAGATCGTGCGTAGGAGTTTTTTTCCCTCTCTTGTTTTTCGTATAAAGGATTTTTAAATGAGAGAAATGTTGTGACGTTCTTGAAAGGTACATGAATAGCATTCATGTCATCGTTAACGCTTGTACTTTATTTTGACTCTGTTATATACTTCACTCAGTTACTTTTCACATTTTCCCCTTCATGTGGGTCGAGAGGCCCCTAATATGAATAAGTACTCTCGCTCTTGAGTCCTCTCTCTCTTCCTCCTCATCCTCTCTCCTCCAAAATAATCTCTCTCGCCGCTCGTCTATCTCTCATCCTTCTCTCTCTCTGTCTCTTTCGCTGCCTGTCGCTGTCTGTCGTACGTCCTCCTCTCCTCTCCTCTCTCTCTCTTCTCTCCTCCTCCTCCTCCTCCTCACATCTCCTCTCTGCGCTCTCTCGCTCTCTCTCTCAGCAAGTTTCTTTTTGATTTCTATTACTGATGCTGATACCAATAATTACAAACAACAAACCCCACAACAACAACCACACCCCTCTCAAACAAATTACAAGGAAAAACACCACCCCCCTCTCTTCCCTCTTGCCTTCTGCCTTCCCTACCTTAATTCATCAAAAAGCATAACAACTAGTGTCAGGTGGTTGTGTGGTGTGTGTGGTTGTGTGGTGTGTGGTGGTTGGTGTGTGGTGGTGGTGTGTGTGCGGGCGTGCGTGTTGTTTGCGTCGGCGCGTGCAACGCGTGTTGCTTTGACGGTGCGCACCACACCACATATACACACGTGTGCCGCCTCGTTTACCATCTCTACGTCCTGGTGATCATATTATTAGCAGTGAAACAAATGGTCACAACTATCACCTCACTCATTTTCCCTACAACGGGATCTGCTATCTGCGGCATCAGTTAGAAAAGCGAAAAAACCGACTTCTTAATTTGTGGACCACCGCGCGTCACAAAACCATCGGCTGTCCTTTCATCACACAGTCCTCCCAGGGAAATTGTTGATGAAGGGAGGCGGACAGGGATACATAAAAAAAAAAAAATCACACACACACACACGAGCCGCGCGCAAACAAACACACACACACACACACACACACACACACACACCACACACACACACACCAAACACACACATACCCAAAAACAACACACACACACCAGATGAAATGTTGACAACACTGGGTGAGGCATTGAAGAACAGCTCACCAGCTCCATCTCTGTCGGTTTAATAGCCATCGACCCAGGTCTCTGCGAATGTGGTTCCCAGTGGACGGCTCCACATGTGCAGAGGCCTGATAACCGACAGGGCGGAAGAAGCGTGGTGAGCTGTCTTCAGTGCCCCACCCAAGCCTACAGAGTTGAAAGAAGAACTGTGAAATATTAATGGGTCGGAACAGCGTTGGGAGAACGAGCGAGAGAGAAAAGATTGGGGGGGGGGGGGGGGGGGGGAGAGCGGCAGACAGCAGGACAGAGAGGGGTAAGATGGGGAGGAGGAGAGAGACAGAGACCAGGATAGAATGAAAAGACAGCGACGAGACAGACAGACCGACAGTCAGAAAGACGGACAGACAACAGAGTACTGTCGTAAACCACTATCGCAGCCACTACATGATTACGTTTTGAAATTCCTCAGCACCTTTGAGCAACAGCAGCAGTCAAGAAGAATACATCTAAACCTGGGTGGTTGTGGGGGCTGGAGAGAGGAGAGAGAGAGAGGCGGGGGGGGGGGGGGGGGGGGAGCGAACTAGAGGGGGAGGGGGCAGGGCGGAAGGGGGGAGGGGGGTGGAGGGGAGAGAAGAAAAAGAATCTTGGGATTTCGCCTTCACCGTGGTCATCGAATCTTTCTAGTGGCGAAAGCTTGTGAAAGATGCTAAATGTAGGTTAGACAGTGTTTGAGACTTGAACCTGAATAATAAACCAGCTGATAGAGGAGGATGGATGATAATAGAGAGGAATGAGATAGTAATAGACTGAAGAAGAAGAAAGAAGAAGAAGAAGAAGAAGAGGAGGAGAGAGTGAGGAGGAGGAGGAGGAGGATGAAAGACAGCAGACAGATAGACGAGACGGACGGACAGACAGACAGACACAAAACCGACAGACCAACCGACAGACCGACGGACAGACAGAGAGCGAAAGTAACATGACTCTGTAAAGTTTAGTTTTTAGGCAAGGCATGAAGATGGCCAGTCATTCATCGTCTTTCTGGTTCACACACAAGGCAGAAGGTTCCAGAAACTTGCTGGTGCAACGCCATGTGTATATGTAGAGTTCACATCCCAATTTCATCGGCAAGAGAGGTGTGGGGGGGGGGATGGGGGGGGGGAGGGGGAGGGGGGGGGTGGGGGGGGATAACGGGGGGGGGGGGGAGTTTGCCTTAAAAGTCATTCTGACAACACCAATATACATCCCTCAATGCGATCTCATCCCCTCCTTCTCCTCCATCTCACTCTTCCCCTCTCTTCCCCTTCGTCTCACTCCTCGTCGCAGTTGCATAATCCTTTACTATTACCCACTTTCCCTTCACTAAACCCTATCCCTTATTAACCAGCTCCTACCCCCGCCCTCCTTTACTTTACTCCTAGTCCTACCCCTCCCTCCCTCCCTCCCCTCCTCCCCCTCCCTCTCCTTGGCCATTCTAGGTTTTTGTCCCGTAAATAATCCTGTATCATCAGCATCCTATCGTCCGCACCCAGGTAAAAACCATGCCTATGTGCAGGGATTTTTTTTTAAAAATTGGGATCTCTTGTGTTGTGTGTGTGTGGTGTGGTGTGTGTGTGTGTGGCGTGCGTGCGTGCGTGCGTGCGTGCGTGCGTGCGCGCGCGTGAGTGCGTGCGTGCGGGCGTGCGTGCGTGCGTGCGTAGCGTGGTGTGTGGTGTGTTGTTGTGTGCGTGCCGTGCTGTGTTTACATGTGGTGCGGCGTATGGTGTGCGTGTCCGTGGTGCGGTGCAGTTGTGCGTGCCTGTGCGTGGTGGTTGGGGTGGGGGGTGGGGGTGGTGGGGTGGGGGGGGGGGGGGGGGGGGGGGGGTAGGGAAGGACCGTACTTGCGTGTGTGCGGTGCGTGCTTCCGAGTACGCGCACGCATGCGTATTTGTGTGCCTCAAAACTGAACGAAGCGTGTGTTTTTCATAGTTATCTTGTGGGGGGCCGTATCTACATGTAAATGAAGTGGAAACTCTGAAATCTCCCAGCACAAAACGGCAAATGTGCAAGGACAAATCGTCCTCACTCATCACGTGGAGTGGTGGGGTGTGGAGTCCCAACTATCGTGTCCGAATGCAACAGAATCCTTTGAGTGTGCAGGATCGAATCTTGTCTGTCTGTCTGTTCTGTCTGTCTGTCTGTCTGTCCGTCCGTCCGTCCGTCCGTCCGTCCGTCCCGCCGTCCGTCGTCTCTCATCTCTCTCTCTCTGGTGTGCCGGATCTCTCTGCTCTCTCCTCCTCTCATCCTCGTCTCCTCTCTCTCTCATCGACTCCCTCGTCTCTCGCCTCGTGGCCTCTTCCTGGTCTCTCCAAAATCTCGTCTGTCCTACCGTTTCTCTCTACGTGTAAAGTTTCTGTGTTCAGGAGGTCCTTCTGTCGTTGTCTGTCTGTCTGTCTGTCTGTCCTCTCCTCTCTCTCGAGCAACGCTCGTCTCCTCTCTCCTCCTCCTGTTTCTCTCACTACTTCGCCTCCTATTTTTCTCCTTCTCTCTCTTCTCCTCTGTGTTGTCATCCGTTTAGTCAGCCGCGAGGCGTAACATACGTACTGGGTATGTTCACGGCATGGCAACGCCTTGTGTAACGCTGGGTCGCAATTTGCTGCAGTCTTGACTGCTACTGCGCTGTATTGTATATTGTTCCGTGATGTGATGGACTGTCTTGTTCCGCACGGCACAGTACTGTACTGTTCTGAACTGTGGTGTTCTATATTGTTCTGTACTTCACAGTGCCGCATTGTTCTGAACTTTGATGTACTGTGCTGTTCCGCACTGTACAGTACAGTGTTATTGTGTATTGTGGTGTACTCTTTGTACAGGAATGTATTGTTTTGTACTGTGGTGCGTTGTATTGTTTCGTGCTGCACAGTAATGTATTCTTCTGTGCTGTGCAGTTCTCTGTTGCTCCCGTCTTGCACAGTGCTGTTGTTCCGTATTGCGGTGAATTACCTTGTTCTGTAGTGCACAGTATTTTATTATTATGTAATATGGTGTACTGTGTTGTTCTGTACTTCAGTGTGATGTGTTGTTCCGTCTTGCACAGTACTGTACTGTTCCGTATTGTGGTGAACTACATTGACCTGTACTGCACAATATTCTATTACTGTGTAATGCGGCGTACTGTGTTGTTCTGTCCTGGTCTTGCATCGTACTGTATTTTACTGTACTATGATGTACTGTTTGTTCCGTACTACACAGTGCTGTATTACTCTGTATGGTGATGTATTATGTTGTTACGTATTGCGCACGACTATGTTGTCCTGTTGTGTATTCTATTGTATGTTGTTACGTATTGCGCACTACTGTGTTGTCTTGTTGTGTATTCTATCGTTTTGTATGCTACTGTTTTTTGTACTGCAAATATCGTCCTCGGTTTTGTACCGTGGTGTACGCTATTGTTTCGTTCTGCATATTAATGTGTTTGTTCTGTACTTCGGTGTGCTGTATTGTACTGCATTGCACAGCGCTGTCTTGTTCCGTACAGCACAGTAATGTGTTTGTTCTTACTGTGGCGTACTCTACCGTTCCGTTCTGCACAATACTGTGTTGTCCTGTACTGTGATG
>JADBJO010000881.1:867313-868495 GCA_016801955.1 Conus betulinus
TGTAAGCGCGCGTGCCTGTGTGTGCGTGTGCGTGTGCTTGCGTGCGTGCTTGCGTGGTGTGGTGTGTGTGTGTGTGTGTGTGTGTGTGGTGTGGTGTGTGTGTGTGTGTGTGTGTGTGTGTGTGTGTGTGTGCGTGCGAGCGTACGGGCGTTTGTGTGTGCGTGTGTGTGTGTGTGCGCGTTTCCCCGTACCAACGTGAGATGGGTCACGACGCTTTTCTTCAAAGTTAAGGTTGCCTCAACGTGTTTCTGCATTTTTTCCTTCTTCCACGGCTTAACCGAGTAGCTAGATGCTACGGTCCTCTGACGGACTACTCTGAACCAAGGTTCACACTCACAACAATCACATGACGTGCGTTACAAAGTCACCCGACCACTGAGCCGAGGCTTGTCTCTGGTGGCTTGTCTATAATCCTTCAAGCAGAACCATCCCCACAGCTGGGGGGGGGGGGGGGGGGGGGGGGGGGGGACCAAAACTACAAACGGTTTAACGTTTCAAAACGATGGCAGGATAGGACCGGCCGTTTCTTCTTCGCACCCACTGACGCTGTCCCGGGCGCAAAGGAGGGACGAGGCGGGGTGGACTGATTTTTCGCCCGTCTGTACTTTCTCGCCAGGAGAGCAAAAAAATTCGCTTATCATCACGGGTGTAGGTGCTGTGGTACGTCTCTCTTGTCCGTTTCTGTCTCTGTCTCTGTCTGTCTCTGTCTCTCTCTTTCTTTTCTCTCCCCCCCCCCCCCCTACCCCCCCCCCCCCCCACCCCCCCCCCACACACACACCCACAGATACACAGGTGTGAGCTCGACTGCGCGCATGAACATCTCTTACTGTTGAAACACTCACGTTTTACTGTCCACGTTCACAATATATTTGTGTAATGTAATGAAACATTGTCAGATCAGGTGAATAGAATACTAACATAACACCTAAACACATTGTCCAGCATAATTTCTTTGATTATTGAGAACTAAAATTTACAACAACAAAAAGAAAAAAAGTCTAATTTCCCGCCTTGTCTCCTCTAACTTCCGAAGATGTTCTGAACAACCAAATCTGTCTATATTTTCTGTCTGTGTCTGACTTCAGAGATTTTTTGTCAGTGTCTGATTTCAGAGATTTTCGTCTGTGTCTGACATTGTGAGATTTTCTCTATCTGTGGCTACTTCAAGATTTGCTGTCATGT
>JADBJO010000882.1:0-7500 GCA_016801955.1 Conus betulinus
TCTAAATGGAGAAAAATTATAACTAATGCGACCGAGGTAAAACGTGAGAGTCGGACAGCTAGTGATATACACCAAAATTCTGGGCCTCCTCTACGTGTACACAGACCCAAAATTAACCCAAAAGAACAACATACAAACAAAAACAAGATCAAAGGGGAAATGAAAAAACAATTCCCTGTTAGGAGAAAACAAAAAAGATGCCAGGGTGGAGGAGACACGAACGTACGCTAAATTGTGCTAGATTACACACACACACACACACAACACACACCAAACACACACACACAACACGCCACGCCGCACGCACGCACGTCACGCAACACACACTCCACACACAGGTGAGGAGAGAGCAGATAGACCGGCGAGAGGAGGAATCACGCCAGAAAGGGCCAACAGATCCCAGGAGTATACACCATTCAATCACACGCGCACGAGCCGTCTGTGAAACAAGTACGCATTGCAGGCAATCTGTCTACACAAATACACTCCGCTCTTCTAGCCAGACACACACAAGCCCACTGCACGTTCCATCACTTCCTCCCCGCTCCCCCAGCCCGCGCCCCCCCCCCCCCCCCCCCCCGCCCACCACAGAGAATAAAGCCATACAAAGACAGAGAAGACAGACAGACCAGAGACTGACAGACAGAGAAAGACCCATGACATAGGAAAGACGGAGAGGACAGATAAGAGATAGAGAGATAGAGACAGACAGACAGTAACGAGACCGACAGACTGACGAGGACAGAAACAGAGCAGAAACAAGAGATACCCCAGATACAGCCAGAGAGACAGAGATAGACAGATGAAGACCAGTGACGGATTTATGGGAGAAGAACAGACAGGACAAGAGGAGAGCAGAGACAGAGACACGACGAGCGAGAGTGGGGACAGACAGAGCCAGAAAGAGACAGACCGACGACAGACAGACCGACTGCAGACAGACAACAGACAGACGCAATGGACAGATACGGAGACAGACAGACGAACAGAGATAGCCGAAGACTTCTTCCAACGGATGTTTTAATACACCACAGGACAGGCAGATGGACAGATAGACGGAGACAGACAGACAGACAGAGATAGCACTAAAGACTTCTTTCCAACGTGAATGTTTAATAACAACAACAACAAATAATGATTATATTCTACATACATGTCATCTTCAGAATTTTTTTTTCGCTCTCTCTCGCGCCATCCACCTCGTCCCCCCCCCCCCCCCCCCCCCTTTCTCTGTCTACTGTTCATCAATTCATCAACCCATCCGTCCTCCTTCATACCTTTACGGCCAGTCCTCCTTTCCCACCTCATCGCCGAGCCTTTCTCCCTCCCAGCATCATCCACTCCATCCCTCCCACCCCCCACCCCCAACTTTTGTTTTTTGGTTTGTTTGTTTGCTTGCTTCCTTTCCTGACTTTAAACTATATCGATTTGTCTGCGCTGCTTGAACTTTGAATGGTAAGAATTTACGTCCTGTTAACCTGGGGCTCCTTATGGGATCAGTCAGATTGACTGCTTCAGGGAATGGTGGCAATCGTCCGGTGGTGGACATTTTTTCTTGTTGTTGTTGTTGTTGTCCTTCTTCTTCTTCTTTTTGTCCTCCTCCTCCTCCTCCTTCTTCTTCTTCTTCGTGGGGTCTTCTTCTCCTCCTCTTCCTCCTCCTCCTCCTCCTCATCTTCTTCTTCTTCTTCTTCTCCTCCTCCTCCTCTTCCTCCTCCTCTTCCTTCTTCTTCTTCTCCTCTCCTCCTCTTCCTCCGCCTCTTCCTTCTTCTTCTTCTCCTCCTCCTCTTCATCCTCCTCCTCTTCCTTCTTCTGCCTTCTCTCGACTAGATTGTGAGAGAGGGGGGGGGGAGGAGAGGGGGGGAGAGAGAGGGGAGAGAGAGAGAGAGAGAGAGAGAGAGAGAGAGAGAGAGAGAGAGAGAGAGAGAGAGAGAGAGAGAGAGAGAGAGAGAGAGAGATTTTAAGCATGAAATCGTTATATTGATGTTATTTTGTAAGTTGATGTTACCTTTTTTTTTTTTTTTTTTTTCAATTTGTAGGTTTTATTATTTTTATTATTTTTTTTCTTTCAATTTATAGTTGTTGTTGGGCAGAATTGTAAAAAGGCCTTCAATGAGCCTAATTCCCTCCTCCTCTTCCTCCTCCTCCTCCTCCTTCTTCTGATTGTTTTTCTTGTTCCAACACTGAAAACACTGGCGAGGGCTACTGTAAAAGCTGGAATGGGGGGAGGAGGAGGAGGAGAACTACAGAAAAGATTTGTTGTAGTGTCCACATAAGAATCCGTGTGGATGTATTGGAGGGGCAGCTCAGTAAACATGACTGAATTAAAAAAAAACAAACAAACAAACAAACAAAAAAAAGATATTCAGCTACACGAACTGCGGTGGCTTTGAGCGCGGTGGTAGTGATGTGTTGTGTGTGTGTGTGGTATGAGAGAGAGAGAGAGAGAGAGAGAGAGAGAGAGAGAGAGAGAGAGAGAGAGAGAAAGAGAGAGAGAAAGTGAGAGAGAAAAGAGAGTGGCGTGTGTGTGTGTGTGTGTGTGTGTGTGTGTGTGTGTGTGTGTGTGTGTGTGTGTGTGTGTGTGTGTAAGCGATGGAGAGAAGAGAGAGAGAAAAGAGTGGTGTGTGTGGGTGTGGGTGTGCGTGCGTGCGTGCGTGCGCGCGCGCGCGCGCGTTGTGTGTGTGGTGTGTGTGTGTGGTGTGTGTGTGTGTTCGCGCGCGCGCGCGCGTGCGTGCGTACGTGCGTGTGTGCATGTATGCGTGCGTTCGTGCGTGCGTGTGTGTGTGTGTGTGTGTGGCCGAACAGCCCTCTAAAGTTCAATCAGCGTCAAACCTTGCATGTTGCCTTGAAGCGTAATAGATATGGATCCGTATCGAATCCTTCACGTGTGTCTTCATATATCTCCAAAACAATCGCAGAGACATTGTTGTTCTGACTTCATGAAAATTCTCATGGTGTCAGATACGCTTTGGTGATAGCTGTAAAGTTTCAAGCTGTAAATTAGTTCATGATGGGGACCAAGAGTTACCTTGTTGGTTCTCTACCAGTGTTTACTGTCCCTGCCTCTTTTGAGACATCCTTTCAAGCTCTGTTTGCTTATTCTGAACTGCTTATTATCATCACGGGAGCAAGAGATACCCTACTTGTTGTGTTGTTTACGGTTCTCTGTACCCTGCTTCTTTTAAGATTTCCTTTCAAGCTCTGTTTCAGTGCAGTGCCTTAAACTACCCCCACCCCACCGCTGTCCCCTTTCCTGTTCTGCTAGGACTGTGACTCTGGTCACTGAAGGTAGGTTTCTCAATTCAGATCCACACCGTCATATTCTGGATGGTGTGCGTCTCAAGGCGTTGCCATTTAAGACGGAGAGGGGAGGGGGGGGGGGGGGGGGGGGGGGGCGAGGGGGGGGGAAGGGTGGGGGGGGGAAAAAGTAATTCGTAGGGAGGCTGTTAGCAGAAACCTAACAGACCTAACACATGTAGCAAACTTTTGGATTATGCAGCGCTACCAGGGGGAAAGTGTTACACAATACTGTTGTGACATCAATTTGGTTCCATGTCATTAAAATAATTCTGTTCTTTTACGTTCTTTTTCGTCACTTTGACGTTTTCCCCCTTGTGTTTACTGTTTAGTGTTTCCTGATGAAGGGTCTAAGACCCGAAAGCTTTAGTGTTTTGTTTTTTTTTTTTTTTTTTTTTTTTTAAAGGACTTCAAAGTACTCATTTTCCAAATCAGCAAAGTGATTTGTTTCTGAGCCTTTGAATCTGATGGAGGTGAAACTGGCAAAATTTCTACCAAGGACAGAAATATTTCTTTGAAAGCCATGATCGTTTTTACAAATGTCGGATGTTTTGGATAGTTCACTGAACCACTTACACAAATATGGTCGTTGTGTATTTCTGTCAAAGCTATGATTTTAATTCCACCCTTTTGAGTTTCATCAGTAAAACGACGCAACCTTTTTAATTTTTTTTTTTTTCAAAAGCTTTTGTCTTGACAATTTTCTTTGCACCTACTTCATTACCAAACAAATGAGATAGCAGAAAAGATTTTATGATACATATGTTACTTGTAAAGCACGTCTTTTCCCAAGTCCGTAATAATCCCTTAACCTTCATCATTCTCAGGCGCTCACTTTGTATTTAAACGGAAAGCACAATCTCCTCTGAGAGGATTCGACCCCAAGACCCCTAATGTCTGTGACCCATGATTCACAAAACTCACCACAGCACCACCGCCGCTTGTCCTGTAGTATTCTTCATGACAGACTTCATGATAATAATCCATGCAGACATGAAAGTGCAAAAGTAAGAGCTGGTTTATCGATTCCGCGCAAATGAGTGTTTTTTGATTTGAAAAACTTTCATAAAAAAGAAAAATTCATGCCATGATAAATCAGCTGGTGCCTGGCTGGTGTTCTATCTGATGAATCATAGTTCATGTGTCACCAGCATTGTAATATTTGCCGTTCAGGTGGATAAGTCTAATAAAAGAGAGAGAGAGAGAGAGAGAGAGAGAGAGAGAGAGAGAGAGAGAGAGAGAGAGAGAGAGAGAGAGAGAAGGGAAAGTAGGACAAAGGCAGGAAAAGACTGGAATAGGTAGAGACAGGTAGTAAGGAGGAAATGACAGGGCAAATCTGCAAGAAGTGTGGGGAAAGTAGGAGACAGTAGGGAAGGGTAAGAGGAGTAGAAGGAAGTAAGAAAAAGAGAAGGGGAAAGTTAAAAAAAAAAAGGTAGAGTAAAGTAGGTCAATAGAAGAGGGCAGTAGTACCAGGTAGCAGAAAGTAGAACAAAAAATTGGAAAAAAAGTAGGGGGGGGGGGGGGGTGATGATGGGAAGAAGTAGGGATAGGCAAAGAAAAGTAGAAAAAGGGCTGGAAAAAAGGTTGAAAAGCAAAGTAGGAAAGACAGAAAGAGGGAAGGAACAAAAATAGAAGAAAAAAAAATAGGAAAAGGTGACTTAACATAGGAAAAAAGTTGGAAAAGAGAGGGAAAGGTGGACGAAGGTGATAAAAGGTAGGAAAAGGTTCAGAAAAAGTACAAAAAAAAATAGAAAAGTTGGGAGAAAGTAATACAAGGCAAGGAAAGGTGTGAGGAAGTAGATGGGGGAAAGGTAGGCAAAAAAATAGTAACAGGTAAGAAAAGGTGTGTGTGTATGTGTGTGTGTCTGTGTGTGTGTGTGTGTGGGGCTGGGGGTAGGGGGGGTAGTTAAAGGAAAAGGATACTGTAGCGACACCTTGGAGTTCGCCTAAGACTTGAGGAGAGTTGCGTTTTTTCTTGTTTTTGCCTCGACAACGTGTTAGAGTTACTTCCCTTTTGTTCTGGAGCAACGGATTCGACAATCGCTGAGTTATTAACACTTCAGTTTAGAACTACACTAAAATACGAAAGATAGAAAAGAGGAAAATATAGGAAAACGTGCAAAAACGTAGGGAAAAAAACACACACACACACACACACACACACACACAGAGACACACACACACACACACACACACACACACAACAGAGAGAGAGAGAGAGAGAGAGAGAGAGAGAGAGAGAGAGAGTTTGGAAACAAACAGACAATGTACAGGAAAAGAAGGACAAAAGTAAGAAAAGTAGGAGAAGGTTGGGGAAAAAATATAAAAGGAATAGTGAGAAAAATGATGGTATAAGTAGGGGAGAGGGAAGAAGGGGAAAGCAAGTAAATGTAGAGAAAAGGGTAAGCAAAATGATGTTGGTCGTGGGAAAGGAAGAAGAAGAAGAAGGAAAAGCAGGTAAGGGAAAGTAGGATAGGACAGAAAAATGCCGTGAAAAGTAGAAAGAAAAAATATGTAAGAAAAATGTTCAAGAGGTAGGAAAAGGCAAGTGTCACTAACGGTCTCAAGGAATAAAGTTGAAAAGAGTAAGGATAACTGAGAGAAAAAAAAAAAAACGATATGTAGAGAAGAGTGGTAGGGGGAAAGTAAGTGATCCTAACAGTCTCGTGGGAAAATTTGAAAAGGGGTAGGAAAAGAAAAAGTCACGAGCAGTCTATGGGTGAAAGTGGAAAAGGAAAAGGTGAAAATAACAGTCAAGAAAGATGTATTAGGAAAGGTAGAATAGGAGAAGGGGAAAACTAAGCGCCACAAACTGTCTATTGGGAAAAGCAAAAAATAAAGAAAAAAAAAAAAAGTAGAAAAACAAGCGTCACAAACTGTCTATTGCGAAATTACTTTTAAGAGAAAGGAAAACTAAACGTCACAAACTGTCTTTTGCGACGTCACAAACTGTCTTTTGCGAAAAAAAGCAAAAAAAAAAAAAAAAAAAGAAAAAAAAGGAAAATCAGGCGTCACGAACCGTCTATTGGGAAATCATTTTAAAAAAATAGGGAAAAGTGAGCGTCACTAACTGTCGATAGGGAAAAGTAAAAAAAAAAAAAAAAAAAAAAAAAAAGAGAAAAAGTGAGCATCACAAACTGTCTTTAGGGAAACGTTAAACAAAAAAAAAAAAAAAAAAAAAAAGGGGGGGGGGGGGGGGGGGGGAGTGAACGTCACACACTGGTCTTTAGGGAAAAGTAAAAAAAAAAAAAAATAGGGAAAAGTGAGCGTCACTAACTGTCGATAGGGAAAAGTAAAAAAAAAAAAGAGAAGAAAAGCGAGCATCACAAACTGTCTTTAGGGAAACGTTAAAAAAAAAAACAAAAAAAAAAAAAAGGGGGGGGGGGGGGGGGGGAGAGGAGGTGAACGTCACACACGTCTTTAGGGAAAAGTAAAAAAAAAAAAAAAAAAAAAAAAAAAAAAAAAAAAGGGAAAAGTGAGCGTCACTAACTGTCGATAGGGAAAAGTTAAAAAAAAAAAAAAAAAAAAAGAGAGAGAGAGAAAAGTGAGCATCACAAACTGTCTTTAAGGAAATGTTAAACAAACAAAAAAAAAAGGGGGGGGGGGGGGGTGGTTGAACGCCACACACTGTCTTCAGGGAAAAGTAAAAAAAAGAGTGGGGGAAAAAATAGAAACGTCACACACGGTCTTCAAGGAAAAGTTGAAGGCAGGGAAAAGTAACTGTCACCCATCTGTCCGGAAATGTAGAAAAGGACAGGGAAAAAAAAAACGTGTGTCCCGTGCAGTTTCTAGAGAAAAGCAAAAAAAAAAAAAAAAAAAAAAGGAAAAAAAAAAATAATAAAAGGACAGTGAAAAGCCGCATGAATGGTGTGTGTAGGAAAAAGTAGAAAAGGGTAAGGAAATGTACAATGAATGATCTGGAGGGAAAAGTAGAAAAAGGGTAAGGAAATGTACAATGAATGATCTGGAGGGAAAAGTAGAAAAGGGTAAGGAAATGTACAATGAATGATCTGGAGGGAAAAGTAGAAAAGGGTAAGGAAATGTACAATGAATGATCTGGAGGGAAAAGTAGAAAAGGGTAAGGAAATGTACAATGAATGATCTGGAGGGAAAAGTAGAAAAGGGTAAGGAAATGTACAATGAATGATCTGGAGGGAAAAGTAGAACCGGGTGAGAAAAGGTACTCTGAATGATCTCTAGGGAAAT
>JADBJO010000882.1:20000-40000 GCA_016801955.1 Conus betulinus
AAAAAGGAAAAACTGTTTGAAAAAGGAATGACTGAGGGCGGAACATGAAGCAAAATTTAGAGAGAGAGAGAGAGAGAGAGAGAGAGAGAGAGAGAGAGAGAGAGAGAGAGAGAGAGAGAGAGAGAGAGGTAGTTACCGCCAAGGACATAGACGAACAAAGCACAGGACAAAATACAATGCATTTCGACTTCTTGGGTCTTCTTCAGGCAAAAACAAATAACACTTAGGACAGTGATAACGGAGAACAAAAAACTTCTTATCTTCTCATAGTTGGCGCAAGATCAAGGAGCACACACACACACACACACACACACACACACACACACACATACACACACACACACACACACACACACACACACACACACACACACACACACACACACACACATGAAGAGTACTCTTTTCATTATCGCTGATTACTTTTTTTTCTGAATTACTCGGGTGTTTTTTTTTTTTTTTTCTCGTTTCTTTGTTTTGTTTGTTTGTTTTTTTTCTTCATCATTTTTTGGTATGGTGGCGGTCAAACATGAAATCAGGAATTATTCACAAATGAGTGGTTCGATAGAGATAAACCCCAAATGCAGGCAAAACACCCCATCTGTCAATTGACAATGAATTAGCAAAGAGTTTCACACACACACACACACACACACACACACACACACACACACACACACACACACACACACACACCGGGGGGGGGGGGGGGATGGGGGGGGTGGAATACATAATAGATACATGCACACATGGATAGATACAAAAATGGATAGATAGGGTGATAAAAGCATAGATCGATCGAAAGATAGTTAAACGTGGATAGATAGAGAGATATAGATAGATAGATAGATAGATAGATAGATAGATAGATAGATAGATAGATAGATAGATAGATAGATAGATAGATAGACAGACAGACAGATAGATAGATAGATAGATAGATAGATAGATAACAGACGGACAGAAACAGAGACAGACAGACAGACATATAGAGACAGACAGACAGACAGATGAAGAAGAGAGGGGCAGAACGAGAATCAACAATAACGTGTAAACGAAACATTTAAAACCTGTCACTGACAGTTTTATGGAGCCATCAACCTCCTGTCCCCTCAAGAGATCCCTTTGTTTCGCCTGTCTACACACGACTTTCGCCTCCCGGGGGAGACTCATCAGCAGCGCACGGCTTAGCTGCGTTACTCCGTCCAGGATGTCTCCCTGATTCATGGCGATTACTATTCTGTGGTACCCTTACTGTCGTGATTGAAAACAGGAATCGTGACCTACTAAGTCGTGGCCGCGAGACCCTCTTCTTAACTTCTCTCATCTTAGTCATTAATTCATTTGTCCATCAACTGTAAATTATGCGCAGTGTGGTCTCGAAACTTAGCGGATGTGATGTAGTGTACATGGACTAGTCCGCACGCAGTGACACCTCTTTGATGAAACTGAAACTGAAACTGAAACCGTGACTCACACAAAAACAGATCTGTGACTCGCGACTTAAGGTCAGAGCCTGGAAAAAGGTTACGTCCTGCAAATTTAAAAAAAAAAAAAAAAAAAAAAAGCAACCGTCATCGAAGGATAAACAGGCAGCGACATTGCAGGTGAACTATCAGCGTGTCCCAAGGGCAGACAAGGCAAGGTATGCTGAGAAGGCCAGCGATGTTGATTACTATCAATGGTTTAATTGCGGGTTGTCGGTTTTCAAAACAACTGCTTTGCAATGGATGGCTTACCATTCTTACAGCCGCCACGGACCAACACAAAATTTCTGTCAAGTCAAGTCAAGTCAAAATTATCTTTATTGAGGGTTAAAGAATAAGCTTTACAGCTTTTTTTCATCCTGCCCTCAAAAAAAAAAGCATAAATATCAATTACAATAGTGAAAAAAAAAAAAACAGAAACGCGAAGCAATGCAAATGTAGAAATCAGAAATATACAATGAATGAAAACAATGAAACAATTAACAACCATTAATCAATATTTTGACGGACAATGGACAACAACATATCAGGCATGGCAATAAAGAATTTGAGAGAGGAGAGAGAGAGAGAGAGAGAGAGAGAGAGAGAGAGAGAGGAGAGAGAGAGGGGGGGGGGGGGTGACAGATAGGCAGAGCGACAGATAGCATTGACAAAGAATCCCAATAGACAGACAGACAGTCAGAGAGAAAGAGAGACACAGAGACAGAGAGAGAGAGAGAGAGAGAGAGAGAGAGAGAGAGAGAGAGAGAGAGAGAGAGAGAGGAGAGAGGCAGAGAGAGAGAGAGAGGCCAGAGAGAGAGAGAGAGAGAGAGAGAGAGAGAGAGAGAGAGAGAGAGAGAATCTGCAACAATATAAATAATGCAACAATATAAATCATAAATTACTTTATGATTTGTCCATCAAATATTTTTTCAGTGCTTTTTTTAAACAGTAGTTTAGAAGGACATGTTTTTAAAGAAGAAGATAAATTGTTTCCATGCCGTTCCTCCAGAATATATAAAGCTAGATTTGTAAAGATTGTTACGGGGTCTAGGAAACGAAAGTTTGTGAACATGTCTATTTTCATTATTTGCAAAGTTTCGGATAATTTTCTTTGGAGCTATTCCCTTAACTACTTTATACATGCATAAACATTTTAAAAAAGAGTCTCTCTTTGAATGGAAGAATATCTAACTTTTTATAGTCATCACCTGTCAAGGAATTAGATTTTAATTGCACCAACTTTATAGCTCTCTTATGTAAACGATTGATTTGTTTCAAATTTGTTTCACTAGAATTATCCCATAACGTAGACGCATAATCAATGAGAGATAAAATATGTGCATGAAAAAAAATAATTTCCTTGACTGGAGATTCAGAAAATGTTTTATTTTTGATAATTGATAAATCCTTTTTGAAAGACGTTTTCCAAGGTCAGTAATATGGTCGTACCACGTTAAATCATTATCAATGATAGCCCCTAGTACTTTTGAGAGATGTTACCTCCTCAATCCTTTGGTCATTGACATATAGCGCTGTGAACGGGGACCTCATTTTCTGCCTTTTTTGCCGTGTAGTCACATACATACATTTCGTTTTTTTGCATTTGCAGGGACATGTGGTTCATTTCTGTCCATTTAATCAATCTGTCGATGTTGTTCTGAAGGTTGTTTACTAGAATCATAGGATTATCACTGCTAAACTGTAATGAAGTGTCATCAGCAAACATTTCACAATCACAGTCTATGTATAAAGGCAAATCATTTATGTAAATAGAGAATAGGAGAGGTCCTAATACTGATCCCTGTGGAACACCAAATTCCAAATTTAGTAATTCTGACCGTCTGCTACAAATTTCAACAAGTTGTTGACGATCAGTAAGAAAAGATCTAATGAAGTCTATGGCCTGGTTCGACAGCTTATAGTGTGCAAGTTTTTTTTCATGAGAAGGGAATGGTTTATAACATCAAAGGCTTTAGCAAAGTCGACAAAAAGGATTCCAGTAAATTCGTTATTATTTATATTTGACAGGCAATAATCAGTAAGCTGTATAAGAGACGTATGGCAGGAGTGAGTGATTTTCTCTAAAGCCTGACTGATTTTTCATGAATCAAATCATAATGCTTAAAGTGAGAATATAATTGTCTTTGAATATGTCTTTCAAGTGATTTTGACAAAAATGGGTAATATTGAGATAGGTCTATAGTTAGACGGATTGGTGGAATCACCATTTTTGTACAAAGGTATGACTTTGGCTTGTTTGAATATAGAGGAAATTGATTTTTATCAATGCACAAGTTGTAAATATAGGTGAGTGTATCAGCGATAGCAGATGAGGCAATTTTCAGTATCCTTCCATCAATTCCATCTAAACCTCTTGTTCCAGATTGTTTTAGACACATTAGCCCATAACACACTTCATTTACTGAAATTGACGGTATAGTGAAAGTTGAGGAGATGTTTTTAGAACAGCAATATTGCTTTAGTTCACGTAAATCATTTTGATTTGTATTATCATTTACTATTATGTCCTTAGCAACATTTGCAAAATGAAAGTTCAAATCGTCCGGTGAAATATCCTTTATTGGATTCTTAACTTTGGAGTTCGATTTACCATTAGTTAAAAGATTAATAGCCTTCCAGATCGATTTTGAATTCTGCGAAGAGAATAACAAATCTTGAAAATATTTTTTTTCGCTTTTCGTTTCATGGAATTCACTTTGTTTCTTTGTTTTCTAAATTTTTCTTTGTCCTTTGACTTGAGTAAATGATCTCTTTTATGTATATCATTGTCTATTTCCTTCGTCAACCACGGGGGTTTCATAGTATGTTTTACTCGTTTTTTCTAACAAAGGGAGCATGTTTCTCATATATTGAACTGAAAATGTATACTCAGTAATTGACTGCTTCATCAGGGTTTCTTATCTGGTAAACATAATCTAAGCCCGAGGAAAGTAAATCATCAAGAAAGGCATTTTTGTCAAAATGTGTGAAAGATCTGTAAAAGATTTCCTTATGTCCCAGCTTAGGAATTTTTACACCTTTCTTCATCCCATGTAAAACAAAACAGATGAATGATCACTGCATCCGATTTGAACAGAACATACTTCCACAATATTTGCTCTTGAGGTGACGTAAACATGATCAATTAAGGTTTCCGAGTGTTCAGTAATGCGTGTTGGTCGATCGATGATTTGTTCTAATCCATACATTGAATAACTGCGACTCCATTTTGTTCCTGGTATTGTCAAATCAATATTAAAGTCACCCAAAAAACAATCAATTCTTTGGATGCTAAGATAGCAGAATCCATCATCAAATTAAACTTATCATACCAGTCAGTTGTTTCGGCTGGGTTTCTGTATAGAAATCCTATAATAATCGGTTTACAATGTTTAAGACTTATTTCTATCCAAACAGATTCAATGCCATAATTCTCTAAATGTGACAGTCTTTAAATCTTACTGAATTTGCACAATATAAAAGTAATCCTGTTGATTTTGGTGCAAATGGATCAAGTCGGATTGTGTCATAATTCGGCTGTACATATCGGAATCTGGTATCATATCCGTTAATCTGGATTCAGCAATGCAAAAAACATGAAAGTTATTCCCATTGTTGTGTAAAATTGAAGCAATATCATCGGTCTTATTTCTGGCACTGTTAATATTTAGATATCCAACACGAAGCCCCTCATGTGAGGGCCATGTATTTAACGTAGAAGTCATCATATCACCACTTTAACATTCATTATACAAACCACAGACCTATGCACAAAGTACTTCTTATTACAAACTGATGGGTAGTTAAATATATACAATATAGCCAAAAATGGTAAACTGTTGAATGAAAAACCAAGACAGATTATGTCTATTAACTTTTATCAATATGAGACAAATTAACAACGTACATCAAGGAAAATAACATGAAACGTTTTATCAAGAACACACTGTTAACAAGGCTTGTAGGCTACAAAATCAATCTTTACGGCCAAAAGAACGAAAAGCAAAGACTGATGAAAATGGTAGATCGAAAATGCGAATAAACAAGGAGACAAGAATGACATATGCATACAATCAGAATCAAGTATTGATTATTTTGTAATAACAGTGCAGTGACTTCCATCAAAGCCGGCAGGTGCAACACTCGGGTAATAGCACACACACACACACACACACACACACACACACACACACACACACACACATATACACGCGCGCGCGCGCACGCGCGCGCACACACACACACACACACACACACACACACACACACACACACACACACACACACACACACACACACACACACACACACACACACTCAACTAGCAAGGTGGCGCGGTTGCATTTGTTGACTGTTCATGTATGCCATCAAATTGAACAGAAATTGATTATATGGAATAGTGAGTGGTGTTTGTGTCATAGGCACATTATTATGATTGCCTACTAGGTCATAAAACCTTCCATTGGGAACCGGAGCAACAGGGTTCATTGCCTGACTAAGGGGATAGGGCGGCGGAACATGAATTGCCTGACCGCTGTTATACAGGGAAGAGGGGGGAAGGGAGGTCGAAGGTCGGGGGGCACGATCAGACGCGCTTGAAGTTTGTTGTGGCAGTGGGTTGTCTCTATGAAAAAGAGTTGGATAATGATTCATGGACTCTATTGGCGGATAATCGGCAGATGGTGGTGCTTTGCTTTGCTGGCTGTAAACGGGGAACTGTTCTGTTGATTCTGAGAGGAATACATGTTATTTACAGAACGGTTGGAGCTGGTGTAGTTGAACTGAGAATGCACAGGTACTTTCCGTCTGAAATTAAAATCACGTTGAGAGCGAAATATCTGCTTGAAATTAACTGCCAGTTTGGCTGTACCTGTTTCGCCGTGGTGAATAAGATTTCTGTACAGGACAAGTTTAGGTTTTCCTGCAGTGGTTGTGAATGTCGTGTAGTTGTCAATAAAGTCAGCTTTCAGCATTTCACAAGCTGTTTTGCATATTGAGATTTGATGGTAAAATAATGGTATTGAGGGTGGTGTTTGCCTCTAGCTGGTATTATGGAACTAAGGACTACTTTGGCATTTGGAAAAACCTGAGTGGCTAGGTGAATGACATCACACCAAGTTTCTTTAGAGACTTCTCCGGTAGTCCTACAGTCATTGACACCTACATGGATGATCAACACTTTGAGATCTGGAAAAACGTTGTGATTATGTAGCCAGTAAACCAAATCGCTAGTAGACATACCTGAGACACAAATTTTGGATACAATGTCTTGTCTTGATGCTATTCTGCGCAGGTCAATGTTTCTAATGACAGAGTCGCCAATAAGTAGAACCGAAGTTCTCTCACATACTGAACGTGTTGACAGAATGTCCTGCACACGTTGTTTGCTGTTTATATTTCTATCATTTGCTTCTGGCTGATTTGAAGTAACACTAGAGTTTGGCTTTGAGTGCATACTGTTGTCTAGGGGTTCAGATATAATCTCCCTTTCCTTAATAACATGACTTGATGGCTCAGATGTCTGGGTGGAGTAGCTGTGCTGTTGAGAGGGATCCTGGTGGTCTGGCTGTCCCCGGGGCTGAGATGATTGATCCGGAGTATCGTCACTGGCGGCAACACGCTTCTGTAATATTTCCTGTGGGGCCAGAAAAGTTTTTTTTTTTTTTTATTGAACAATTTTTTGTTTTTTACAAGACATACACAACTTCACACCGAGACATGTGCATTTCTGTCATAAGTTATAAATGGGGGAGGAAAGAAGAAGAAAAAAAAAATAAAAATAATAATATAAAAAAAAAAACCCACCACCATCCTTCCCCCTCCCCCATACATAGCTCTGTATCCTCATGTACACATGATGAATGACAGCACTCTTGAACATTACACACTTTCCCCCCTCCCCTCCCTCCCATTTCTGTGTGGGGTATAATTTCTGCCATATTTGCAAGAATAAATGAAACGAGGATGAGAAAATCAAACTAAGTAAATAAAGATACAGTTTGTACTTTACATCATTGACAACATACATCATACTGCACGCACGGTACAGTAATAGGCAACATGTGCCTACACTTTAGTGTTTGAGACAAAAAAAAAAAAAAAAAAAAAGGCAACAGGCTTCGAGCCATGGGTAACAAGCAGTTACCCTATACAATAGATAATACATGTGCATACAAGATTTAAGAACAACTGGTGTCACTTGTGTAATAAAATAGATATTTCTGGAATGGGAGAAAGAAGGCAGTCAAGGAATTACTGTAAAATATGGGTACCAAGTTTCTTCAAACTGTCTTGCGTTATAATTTATAACAGCTAAATATTTTTCAATGTTGTATCTATTTTTCAAAATTGCAACAAAAGCCAACAAAGTAGGATGGACATCTCGAAGTTTATGTATAAATGTAGAATTTAGCTAACAGAAGAATGAGGTCCATTACTTTATCTGTTTTTATATCTACTTTGACCCCAAATAGAACAAATTCCTTGTTTATGTTTATATTATGACAATGTTGGCATTTTGTCTTTGAACATACATATTTTCAAAATCATTCCAAAATTTTTTAACAACAATACAGTCATGCATCATGTGAAGAATGGTTTGTTCTTCTTGATTACAAAAGTTGCAAATAGGAGAATCAGAGATTTTACACATAAATAAGTATCTTTGAGTTGGGAGCAGCCTATGTAGAAGTCTAGTCTGAAACCATCTCAGTTGGACATCTGTTGTGGTTTTAAAGCAGTGAGAAAAGATCAATTTCCAGTTTAGATTCTCAAAAAGATTATTCCATTTAGTGACACAAGTAGGTATAGCATTGTTATCGTTCAAAATATTTTGTACACATTTATTGCCTTTTCTGATATAAAACCATGCTTTCTGATCAAACAATTTATATCTGCTGGTAAAGACAACATTTAATTTCCTACCATAAGAACGAACAGCACGGAGAATACCTTCATACAAAAGAAAATTAGTTCTAATTCCTGGAAAACTTGTCAGAAACTCTCTGTGTGACATGAAATTGCCATCCTCATTCATTTAATTGCTTTACAAAAAAGATGTTGTAGTTATACCATTCTTGCACAAATATCACACTTTTTTATTTCTTATAATATTCACATTGTAATGGATACATTCTGACATAAAATCATGAACAGAGGAAGGTTTGCATTTCAAATACAATTTTTTATAATGTCTTAAAACATCCTTCCAAAATGGATTCTGAACATTCTGCATAACAATATTTACATATTCTGCTCCCAAATATCGCACATCATGGAACATAGGAAACATATTTAGAGTAAACATTTTCCAATCGCCATCATCACAAAAGAGTCTTCGTAACCAACTGATTTTCATGGAAGACATAAAATTTCTAACGTTAAGCATTTTTAAGCCACCAGCAACTGTATTCTTTTTCAATTACTGACTTTTTAATTTTACCCCTCTTCCCATTCCATAAAAAGGTGTATAATTCCTTTCTAAGGATGTAATGAAATCATCTGGGGGGGTCCGGCAGGTTGATCAGTAGATGGACAATTTTTGAAAATACTAAAGTCTTGATAACTGTTATTTTGCCGAAAGGGGTGATTTGCCGTTTTTTTTTTTTTCCATGATGTTAGTTAGAATTCTTCTTATTGCTAAGAGCTTATCTTCATAATTGATACGTACAATGCTATCTGTGTTAGTAGAAAATTTAAAACCAAGGATTTTTAAAAGTACCTGGATCCCACACAAAATTTTTGTCCCTCATATATTGAATACCACAGTTTCTCCCACTTCCAATCCAGATAATTTGAGTTTTATCAAAGTTTATTTTTAGACCCGAGATGTGTGAGAATTTTGTGAGCACACTTATGGTTTCATTGAATGATCTTTCAGAACCATCAAGATAAAAGGTTGTGTCATCAACAAACTGTGACAGTAAATTTTTTCCTTCTCTTTTTTTTTGATACCTTTAATATTTTCATTTTTGCGGATCAAAAGTGATAAAATTTTCTGCACATATTAAGTACAAGGGGCCAGAAAAGTTAGTACAGATTCATGTTTGAATGTTGGTGATGTGGTGGTGCGGGAGGTGGTGGAAACCGCGCTACTTTGAACATTCCCTTCACCACACTGTGTGCTAGCATCACGTAATCCAGTTTGTTTTAGTTTTTTCAAATCAGAAAAGACATTTCCAATTCGAGTTTTGAGCGAGTGATTCTCTTTTTTGAGTATGTCTACCTGCTTGTCCAGCTCAGTAATATTGGAGTGAAGAGAGTCAATCAGTGTGTGAAGCAGGTCAGTGTTGGAAGCAAGATGTGTTTTTAGTTCATTTTTGGCACACACCTTCGTCTTCAATTTGCCCCGACACAGAACTCTGCAGTTCAGAGAACGATAGCTGGAGGTCAGACACTGTGTCTTGAAGCTGTTGAAATCGCCCAGCGTAATACGTCAGGGATGTTGTTTCTCCTAGGGTCCTTCTTTGACTTGGGGTGACACACAAAGTACGTCTGCGGAGCTTGCGGAGTCTTTGTGAGTGACCCAGTTTCACTGTCCGCACAGGAGTTGAAGGGACTTGGGATTCATCCCTCAGGGAACAAGATGACCACTGACCTTCAGCTCCAAACTGCGTTTGGTGAGCAGTTGGTGACTTAAAGGTTAACTGCTCAGCGTCAGTTTCAGAAATTGCTGTGTGAGGGGTGCTGAATGGTCTACTTCCGGTTTGGACGATGGCTCGACGCAGACATCAGTGGACTGCTGGGTACTCGGCTGAGGGGTAGGAGGGAGGAGCACAAAATCTTTAGAGTAAACAGTTTTGTCTTGGGAGACACAGAGGGGAGACATAGAAGAAGTACTAATGGGTAAGTCTTTATCGCTGTCGAAAATCTTCATGGAGGTGACTGCCATTCCTGGAGACTTAAACTGAGGATCGGACACAGACTCTATGAAGGTCAGCGGAATGCTGAGCAATGCCTTTCAGACAGACCACGTCTCCATTGGTTAGGTAGGATTGCACAAGATGTCTGATGACCTCACATTCCTCTGTGTGTCCCACTGTCTACAGTCTTTTACCTTGGCACAGGAAGGTACCAGCACTGGAACTAGACTTGAAGTACAGAGTTAGTGTCAGACGTTTTGACGTCGGCTGACAGGAGTATAGGCGAATGACTGTTTTAGCCAGAGAGTCGCATGGTTCAGATATCCACTGGGATGATGAAGAAAGAACACGTTCATGCACATCATAGTCACTTGATTCCAGTTTGAATGACTCGTTGGCAATAGCAGAGTATCGATATAAAAGCACATTACGCCAGACGATCAGTTCTATTTCAGCACACAAAAACGCTTCTGGATTTTATCAAGTGTTGGTTTAAGTTTTCTTTCATGCTCAATATCATGGGCCTGTTGCTGGATGTCCGAAAGGTGTGCAATGTCACCCATGATGACACGCGCACGTGTTGAACAAGTTTTTTTTTTTTTTTTTTTTTTTTTTTTTTTTTTTTTTACTACACACAGGTAAGAACACTCACACCATTCCGTTGCGCTGCTGACCTCGAGGAGGGGTCACTAGAGTTTTGATCACATGTTCACAGGCTCACGAAATTTTTAACTTGAAAACTTATAGAGCACGCTGTGATAAGCACATCATTGACGAAAAACACCATTGTAGAACGTTGGGCGCCTGTGTCATCAGTTGAAAATCCAACACAAATTCAAGTTCAAATAAATTCGAGATATTTTCAAACAGTTTATCACACAACTAAAGGTCGATCGGTGACGGTACCTACATCCGTGAGTCAAGTGAACAGTCATACATTCTCCAGTACACTAATTGTGACTGTTGTGACATCATAGCCAGTGAAATTCAATAATAATGACAGACGGTTAACAGTTCACCGATCTCCTCAGTCCCGCCATCTTGATTGTGTGTGTGTGTGTGTGTGTGTGTGTGTGTGTGTGTGTGTGTGCGTGCGTGCGTGCTGGCGCGCGCGCGCGCGTGTGTGTGCTTGTATGTGTGTATGTGTGTGTGTGTGTGTGTGTGTGTGTGTGTGTGTGTGTGTGTGTGTGTGTGTGTCCTACGGACGACGAAAATGAACTCAGAATGAGTAGTATGGGTGTGGTGCCATGGAAGATGGAAAAAAATCAATTATACAAATGTAACACCACACAAACGTGTTTAAAGAAAAGGGAATAAAAATTTTAAAAAAAAAAAGAAAAAAGACAAAAACAAAAATATCTTACAACCCAAAGAAACCCATGCATACATACAAGATATGCTTGAAAACACATGAAAGCCGTAGGGTATTGCTACAGTTTCTTAACTATTTTTTCCTACATGTCAGCAACATTCACTTGGTTCTATAAACAGTACATCAACAGAAGAACAATTTAAAATATTATACCTATAAAAATGCTAACTAGTGTGATTTCGTTCTGGAAATGTTGTTGAACAATTTATACATTTTGATCACACTGGTGGTGATGGAAATAGGTAAAAATAAAGAAATAAAAAAAAAATGAAAGAAAGAAAAAGGAAGAAAAAGAAGAAAAGAAAAAAAAAAGAAAAAGAAGTTTCAGGAATTTTCTTTGATCACTAATATACATAGTTGAACAGATATTGAAATTTCATAACCAATTTCACAATCATACTTCAGTAAGTCGTTCTTCTCTTGCAGTCCCTGATTGTCATATTCTCTAGTCACGCTCATTAGGTTCATAACGACGTTGTTTTCATCGTTTTGAATGACGCAAAAATAAACCAAAGAAAGACATAGAAATCAAATATCTTTGATGCTTGCATGATTATGACATCGCTTCACAATCAAATCAACAGTCTAAACACAGCTTTAATTCAGTTATACCTCAGCATGAACTTAGACAAAAACAAAAATCATGGCTTTTAGGAAAAGGGTTCTCTATCCAACAGAGAAACGTGCTTCTATCGTACTAGTAGAAAGAGGGAGATCAGTCTGTCAATAGAATCTTGCTTCTATAGTAATAGTAGAAAGCGGGAAATCAGTGACAATAGAATCTTGCTTCTATAGTAAAGTAGAAAGCGGGATATCAGTGACAATAGAATCTTGCTTCTATAGTAATAGTAGAAAGTAGGAAATCAGTGACAATAGAATCTTGCTTCTATAACAGCAGTAGAACGCGGGAACTCAGTGACAATAGAATCTTGCTTCTATAATAAGAGTAGAAAGCGAGAAATCAGAGTCAATAGAATCTTGCTTCTATAACAGCAGCAGAAAGCGGAAACTCAGTGACAATAGAGTCTTGCTTCTATAATAAGAGTAGAAAGTGAGAAATCAGTGTCAATAGAATCTTGCTTCTATAACAGCAGTAGAAAGCGGGGAATCGGTGTCAATAGAATCTTGCTTCTATGATAATAGTTGAGAGCGGGAGATCAGTATCAATAGAATCTTGCTCCTACATGCAATAGTCAAAGTGGGAAATCAGTGTCAGTGGAATCATGCTCCTATACATAATAATACAAAGGGAAGTTAGTGTCAACTAGAATCTTGCTTCTATAGTGACAGTAAAAAAGCGGGAAATTAGTGTCAATGGAATTTTGCTTCTACAGTGACGGTAAAAAGCCGAAAATTATTGTCGATAGAATCTTGCTTCTAAATATACTAATAATAGAAAGCGGGAGATCAGTGTCCATACATCTTGCTTCTATACAGAATAATAGTAGAAAACACGAGATCAGTCTGTCATAGAATCTTGCTTCTATATAGAATAATAGTAAAAAGCCGGAGATCAGTGCCAATAGAATCGTCTTTTTCTATAAAACAGGAGATCAGTCTGTCAATAAAACCTTGCTTCTATATAGAATAATAGTAAAAAGCCGGAGATCAGTGTCAATAGAATCGTGTTTCTATATAATCGTAGAAAGCGGTAAATCAGTGTGAATAGCAACTTGCTTCTCTATTGACAGTAAAAAGCGGGAGATCAGTGTCAATGGAATTGTGCTTCTATAGTTATTGTATAAAGCGGGAAATCAGTGTCAATAGAATCTTGCTTCTATAGTGACAGTAAAAAAAAACCGGGTGATCAGTGTGTCAATAGAATCATGCTTCTATAATAACAGTATAAAGCGGGAAATGAGTGTCAATAGAATCTTGCATATATATATATATATATATATATATATATATATATGTGTGTGTGTGTGTGTGTGTGTGTGTGTGTGTGTGTGTGTGTGTGTGTGTGTGTGTGTGTGTGTATAAAGCTGGAAATCAGTCTGTAATGGAATCTTGCATCTATGTATAATAGTAGGGAGCCCGAATTGAGTGTGTCAAGACTTCTATAGTGACAGTAACAAAACAGAGATTGTGAATATCTAGATATAAATGGTGGTTTTGTTAACACGTTGTTGTGAGCTTACCATTAAAGGCACAGATGCTTTTGCATATGGGCTGATAATCTTTACTAAAACAAAAAACAACAGCAACAACAACAAAGATGCAAAGCATTTAAAACGTACTCCCAATTTATCTAGGATACGCGTAAGATATTACATAAAGAGTGAAAACCGTTTTGGGCTGTTATAGCCGTTAGTAACAGCTATTCTGGTCAACATCGGGCATCATCCGTGACCTATAATGAACATACCTACACATTTGCGGAAAGATCGGCCAAGTACTTTCAGAGAAAATCCATAGGAAGAAAAACCGTTATGGGCCGTTATAGCCGTTAGTAACTGCTATAACGATAAAATAAACATTGGGCATCATCCGTGACCCATAATGAACATACCTACAAATTTTCAGAGAGATAGGCCAAGTACTTTATGATATATTCTATAAAGAAGACAAACCCTTATGGGCCGTTATAGCCCTTAGTAATGGCTATAACGGTAAAATAAAACATCAGGCATCATCCGTGACCCATAATGAACATACCTACAAATTTTCAGAAAGATCGGCCCAGTAGTTTTGTCTGGAGCGAGTGGAACACATTTTGACCACGGACAGAGACGCAGACACACAGACAGCATTTCTTCGTTCCCATTGTAATTAGTCCCTGTTCTATAAGATCTAGGAGTACAAAAACTCTCTCACTCTCTCTTCTTCTTCTTCTTCTCTTCTTCTTCTTCTTCTTCTTCTTCTCTCTCTCTCTCTCTCTCTCTCTCTCTCTCTCTCTCTCTCTCTCTCTCTCTCTCTTCTTCTTCTTCTTCTTCTTCTCTCTTCTCTCTCTCTCTCTCTCTCTCTCTCTCTCTCTGTGTGTGTGTGTGTGTGTGTGTGTGTGTGCGTGCGTGCGTGCGTGCGTGCGTGCGTGTGTGTATGTGTGTGTGTGTGTGTGTGTGTGTGTGTGTGTGTGTGTGAGCGCGCGCGCGCGCGCGCGTGCTTTCGAGCATGTGTACGTCATTCTGGTGTGTCTTTAGAGTGTGTGTTAATAAGTTGAGTGTGTATATTTGTTCCACTAATCCATTTTGACAGTTGACTTCAACGAGGTGACCGCCCTGACATGGCCCTTTGCGGCCCGCTTAGCTGTAAGCAACATTATGTATCGCTATATGTGCCGACGCGTGCTTTCAAGCAGGTGCGTGCGCACGCGCTTGTGTGTGTGTGTGTGTGTGTGTGTGTGTGTGTGTGTGTGTGTGTGTTCGTTCTTCTCTTTAACGTCTTTTCACAATGGTGTGATATTAGACGAGAAAAAAAAAAAAAAAAAAATTCAACATCAACCAACAAAACCCCCGTCTTCCTATCTCTGAACCTCCCTACCATTTCCCTTCAAAAATGAAATCTTAACAACAAATCAATGAGCCAGCTGGGCTCCGTATTAAGCCTTTAACAACATCCAGCATAAGCAAATCGTTCAATAAAAATATTCTTAAAAGATGAATCTGAAACCATTGAATCACAAATCGAAGTGGGTAAAAATGATTTCAAATGCTGACAGTGTAGAATAACATGGACAGGTGTTATTTCCTCACCGCAGACGCACTTAACATGACTGTTGAATTTGCATCTGAGAGCATTCAGTCTGAATCTGTAGACCAGGGATGACAGTGTTCGGTTTTCACACATGAGCTCACCATTGCAGGAATGTACATGTTTGACTTTGAGAATATTCCTCTTTTCAGTGAAATTTACAAAAGAACCTCCTAATAGTTCCTTCACATGATTCCAACAAGTTTTCGTTAATAAGGAATAACTTTCAGATAAAGATAAAGGAATTTTAACATATACAGAATTTTTAATGTTCATTGCACCCTTTTTAGCTGTTCTGTCCGCCTCATCATTACCAAAATTACCAAAAATATTACATGTGATGGAACCCAAGAGATGAGATATACTAGTTCCGACACAAATAATGGATTGTATGACTAATTTCTGCAATAATATCACCTCTTACTTTTAGATTATAAGACTGTAGCGCATCTAAAACAGATTTAGAATCAACCAAAAATAATACCTGAACTAGACTAAAAGGAAGATCAAGCAGAAAATTCAAACCCATCAAAATAGCAATAAGTTCTGCTGTAAATATTGAAAAAATTTTCCAAGATGGTAAGCCTTTTCTGCTTTTAAAAGCTGGATTACAAATGCAGCTCCAACCATGTCATTATCTAGCTTAGAGCCATCAGTGTAAATTTTTAAATGGTCTGGGTAGTGCTGAAAAATATGAGCTTTTACAGAGGCAGATAAAGCGGGACCATCATTTTTCTTTATATTTGTATAATTAGTATCGAAAAAGGCTGATAGTAGTTCCCATTTAGGGACTGCAGTGAACAGTACACGAGATGATATATCTTTCTTATTGATTCCTGACTCTTGAAAAATGTCATAAGTGAAAGTGCCTATTGTTTCTAAAGAGGCAACCGACTTTGCTCTTTTGGGAAAATCTGTGTCTGATTTTACGCACACTTCATCATAATTTTGAATTTGGAACTGATGTACTCCTTAGGACATATTTAGATGATGCAAGTCTCATATTTTCTTCAAAAGGTAATATACCAGTGTGTGTGTGTGTGTGTGTGTGTGTGTGTGTGTGTGTGTGTGTGTGTATGTGTGCGTGTGTGTGTGTGTGTGTGTGTGTGTGCGTGTGTGTGTGTGTGTGTGTACATGCGTGCGTGCGCGTGAATGTGTGTGTCACAAAAGTGACGCTCCCCCCCCCCCTACACATTTCCCACGATACCACTGTAGTACCTGTATAGACGCACACGCACTGTTGACGTCACACACGCGCCGATCCCGTTTCTTTGAGCATCGATAATGGGATGTTTATATAATATGTCACTGCCATGAACATAACCAACAGACGTTTCATTTCCTGATATAACAAGACAGCATGCATTGTTTATGTAAACATTAATCCCTTAGATCCGTTTATACATTCCTCTCAATGAGCATGGAAAGCCGAACCACGCCGTGCAGTACCGTGCAATTTAATTTAGAGAGAGAGAGAGAGAGAGAGAGAGAGAGAGAGAGAGAGAGAGAGAGAGAGAGAACAATGAACAGTGAACAATGAACAATCTTTATTTCTTAGGCCCCCAGCCCCTAGAAATGAGGTCAAGTTAACATGTAACTAAAAGACACATACAATACAACCAATCAGCTGTCCAGTGTGAGACTGTCAACAAAAGTTTGCCTTAACTTCATGGCATTAAATAGAAATACACAAGCCACATTCCAATATCTACTGTCATATGGGTGGATGTACACACATATTAGAAAAATAGTTTTTTGCACGTTAAACAATGACTAATCTAATTCCAAAATCACCACATTTTCGTACCTCATATTTATCCTTTTCACCAAGTTTGAAAAAACCTTCCGCACAAACACAAGTACTCCGCCTGATTTCCTAGCACTTGATGATAATTTAACTGCTCTAGACACATGTACATCAAAGTCACTAAAAGCACTGTATCTATAGTTTCCCGAATCAATAAATGTTTCGTTCAACGAAAAAATATCAAAAGTTACAATGTTTGAATCATATCTTTGATTTCAAGTTTTTGTAGCCACCCATTGCAGTTCCAAGTGCAAATTCGTATTTCTTTGGGACTTTGGCCACCCCCCTATTTCGAAGTACTTGTGTTCCTCCCCTCTCCCCCCTCTTGAAGGGCCACCCCCTCTTCCTCCTCTCTGTCCCTGCCCCGCCCCCTGGTTGTTTCCCGTTTTAACCCACTGCTGTAGTGTGTGTGTGACTGTGCGTTGTGTTCTGTACGCCCAAGCGACGAAGTCAAGCGCGTGTGTTGTGTCGTTTGGTGACAGGGCTCCTTGCTTCAGAATCACTAGAAAACCGTGCTGTTTCGTCTTGCTCGTGCTCCACGTTCACCGCTCTGTGCCGCATCTGGGGCAGGTTGGAGTACTACACACTCTTCGTCACACTCGCGTTCTTTTGATTTGGATGCTTGCAAAGTTGGGTACTCCGACAGCGACAGCAAGTTGAGATGTGAAGGAGAGTCGACACCTGAGCTTTGTCCATCCAGACCACGGGAACTCTGCAGCAGTGGCCAGTCGTTCTTCACGTCGTTGGTTGCTTGCTGATCATGATCTTCATGAGTCGTTAACTTAGAGAGTTTGACTTTTCTGTTGAATTAGGCCCGTGTGGATCGATTCACATTTCCTGGTTGAGTTCCTCTGCTCCTGTTTCCAGAGGGGATACTCCTGAAGGTTTTGATTTCTTTTTGTTCTAGGTCAAAAGTGAAGACTCTCTTGCTGGTAATAAGCTTGTCAAAACGCAGTTTGGGCTTCTCACCAGCCTTGAACAGTTCTTGGGGCTTCCCTCTTAGTTCTTGACGTTTCTGTCGAACCAATGCAGAAAAATCTTCTCTGACGAACACATCACCAAATTTCTCTTTCTTAGGTTTGGGGCATTCCTCAGTATCGCTGACTTTTGCTTATATGACAGAAACTTCACCACAATTGCATTGTTCTTTGGAGTCCTGTGCGCTCGTTCAATCATGACCTCTTCCTTGATCCCCATGCCCTCACTGATCACTGTCCTGACCTGGCTCTCACAATCATCCCAGCTTTCGTTGTCTTGGCATCCCTGCAGTCCGAAGAACAGCAGATTATTACGTCTGCTGTGATTTTCTATAGAGTCACTTTTCGGTGATAAACTTAACTGCTCACGCAGACAGTCATTTTTCATCTTGAAGTTTGTCACACTGGTACCTGAAAATACAAACAAAAAAAATGTTGCCTACTGGCGCCACATTCAGTTGCCCCCCGTTTTAATTCAGTTCGATAGTGGTCACTCCATGTTTTAGTCATGGTTCGAGTCTGAGTCCACGGTTACAGATTAGGCCCAGAACGCTGTATATTCTCTGTTACACTCAAAAGCTGCTCCTGGCTTTGTGCTTTCAGAAGATCAGCCATTACCAGAACATGTTCATCACGCAGTCAGCCTCCTGACCTCTTCCATGCCTGACTCGGAAGCAGATACAATGTCTGTTTCTTTTTCTAGTACAGGACTGTCCATGTGACCCTTTATTTTCCTATCGTCTGCTAAGACTTTTCACTTCTACATCCTTGTGTTCTAACCAAATGGCGTAGAAACACAAGAAGTCCAAATCTGTCCACATCATTCTGCTATCCTTGCTGACATACGGCTTTGAGCTAGTTTACTGACCCCCAGATTCCAGGAGAAAATCATCTTTCTCACGTTCAGCTTTATTTTTTTTCGCAGCGCCAGGTCGATTTTCATCCCTTCAGATTGCGTCGTTACTATTTGACCTTTGCTGTAACCTCGAACTCTGACCTTTTATTTCTCATGTAGGTTGCGTGCTGTGTGGCGACACGCCGCAATTACGATTTTGCACTGAAACGCTATTATAATCCATGTAAGTGTTTTGAGGTCTGCCATAAGGTTGAGCCAGCATTCAATGCTAACCTGGTAATTGACCAAAAGAAACACGCGCCCTATTTATTCTTTCCCTTTTTTTTTTGATGGGGAGGGATTTTCACCGATGAAATCACATGCAATCTTCAAATACATGACTTCCCCTTTGTTGGCATCACATTTCAGGCCTCTGCACTCACCAGTGACCCTATCTTTGCGCCAGCTGGAAACCCCAAACAGTCCCGTTCCTTTGATTTTAATCTGTCTGCCTGGAACTACCTGGCCTGTACCTTGATGGCCATATGAAAGAAAATGAGATCAACTTTCAGACACAATGGTAGATCTCAAAACAATCTGATTTCACCCGTCTATAAATACTCGACTCTTAAAGAAAGCAAGGCCACGGCGCATTAATTTTTGGTGTGCAACTTGTGCATACCGGTCATCCATATCAAGGCCAAATTGGCCGTCTCTTCCGAAAACTGGTGATGGGATTTTTTATTATATACTGTGCAAGGTATTATGTATGCATTCACACACGGAACTCTTGGTTCACTGGGTCATTTGAAGAACTTTTCGGGAAAAGTCAGAACTGATTTCAACTCCGAGGGGAAAATGCTCCTGTATCGAAATAGCCCGGCGGGATTCGAACCCGCAACCCAGAAATTGTCAGGATCACAAGGACAGTACTCTACCAACTGAGCTATTCCGGTGTGTGTGTGTGTGTGTGTGTGTGTGTGTGTGTG
>JADBJO010000882.1:42500-60000 GCA_016801955.1 Conus betulinus
TTCTTTTTTTTCTTTTTTTTTTTTTTTTTTTTAAAAATGATTTGAGTGTACAGTTCTTCTGATGGCCTACTAACTAGGTATTGTCACTTTCAGTCCTCAGGGCCTTTGTCATTATACGTCTTCAGTGACGAGTCACTGATAATTGTCAGTAATTCGGCACTTTCACTTTGAGTCATCAAATAGCCGACACTGTCCCTTATATTACTAATGATTGGTCATTGTCACTGTCGGTCATCCACGAAAGGAAAGTGCTAATCGTAGTCGTAAATGATGGGACACTGTTACTGTAAGGAATGTGATGGGGCCGTGTCACTGTCAGTCATCAATGATGGGACACTGTCACTGTCAGTCATCAATGATATGGCACTGTCTCTGTCAGTCATCAATGATAGGGCACTGTCACTGTCAGTCATCAATATATGGCACTGTCACTGTCAGTCATCAATGATATGGCACTGTCACTGTCAGTCATCAATGACATGTCACTGTCACTGTCAGTCATCAATTATAGGGTATTGTCACTGTCGGTCATTAATGATATGGCACTGTCACTATCAGTCATCAATGATATGGCACTGTCACTGTCAGTCATCAATGATGGGGCATTGTCACTGTCATTGTCAGTCATCAGTGATTGAGCACTGTCACTGTCACTGTCAGTAATCAATGACATGGCACTGTCACTGTCAGTCATCAATGGTGGGGGCATTGTCACTGACACTGTCAGTCATCAATGATAGGACACTGTCATTGTCAGTCATAAATGATGGGGGCATTGTCACTGTCACTGTCACTGTCAGTCATCAATAAAATAGCACTGTCACTGTCAGTCATAAATGATTAGGCATTGTCACTGTCAGTCATTAATAAAATGTCACTGTCAGTCATTGATAAAATGTCATTGTCCCTGTGAGTCATCAATAATAGGACATTGTCACTGTCCCTGTCAGTCATCAATGATGGGGCATTGTCGCTGTCACTGTCAGTCATCAATAATTAGGACACTGTCACTGTCAGTCATCAATGATATGACACTGTCACCGTCAGTCATCAATAATTAGGACACTGTCACTGTCAGTCGTCAATGATATGACACTGTCACTGTCAGTCATCAATAATTAGGACACTGTCACTGTCAGTCATCAATGATATGACACTGTCACTGTCAGTCATCAATAATTAGGGCACTGTCACTGTAAATCATCAATGATAGGGCATGGTCACTGTCACTGTCAGTCATCAATAATAGGACATTGCCACAGTCCCTGTCAGTCATTAATGATAGGGCATTGTCACGCTGCCACTGTCAGTCATCAATAATTAGGACACTGTCACTGTCAGTCATCAATGATATGGCACTGTCACTGTCAGTCATCAATGATAGGGCATTGTCACTCTCAGTCAATGATATGGCATGGTCACTGTCACTGTCAGTCATCAATGATGGGGATTGTCACTGTCCCTGTCAGTCATCAATAATTAGGACACTGTCACTGTCAGTCATCAATGATATGGCGCTGGCACTGTCAGTCATCAATAATTAGGACACTGTCCCTGCCAGTTATCAATGATTAGGACACTGTCACTGTCAGTTATCAATGATGGGGCATTGTCACTGTCAGTCATCAATGATGGGGCATTGCCACTGTCCCTGTCAGTCATCATGATAGGGGCATTGCCACTGTCCCTGTCAGTCATCAATGATTGGGCATTGTCACTGTCAGTCATCAATGATGGGGCATTGTCACTGTCACTGTCAGTCATCAATGATTGGGCATTGTCACTGTCCCTGTCAGTCATCAAGGATGGGCATTGTCACTGTCCCTGTCAGTCGTCAATGATTGGGCATTGTCACTGTCCTCTGTCAGTCATCAATGATGGGGCATTGTCACTGTCCCCGTCAGTCATCAATGATTGGGCATTGTCACTGTCCCTGTCAGTCGTCAATGATTGGGCATTGTCACTGTCCCTGTCAGTCATCAATGATGGGGCATTGTCACTGTCCCTGTCAGTCATCAATGATGGGGCATTGTCACTGTCCCTGTCAGTCGTCAATGATTGGGCATTGTCACTGTCTCTGTCAGTCGTCAATGATGGGGCATTGTCACTGTCCCTGTCAGTCATCAAGGAAGGGGCATTGTCACTGTCCCTGTCAGTCGTCAATGATGGGGCATTGTCACTGTCCATGTCAGTCGTCAATGATAGGGCATTGTCACTGTCCCTGTCAGTCATCAATGATTGGGCACTGTCACTGTCTCTGTCAGTCATCAATGAAGGGGCACTGTCACTGTCACTGTCAGTCATCAATGATGGGTCATTGTCACTGTCAGTCATCAATGATAGGGCACTGTCACTGTCACCATCAGTCATCAATGATGGGGCACTGTCACTGTCACCATCAGTCATCAATGATGGGGCACTGTCACTGTCACCATCAGTCATCAATGATGGGGCACTGTCACTGTCAATCATCAACGATGGGGCACTGTCGCCGTCAGTCATTAATGGAAGGGCCTTGACTCCGTCAGTCATCAATGTGGGGCACTGTCACTGCCAGTCATCAATGATGGGGCACTGTCACTGCCAGTCATCAATGATGTAACACTGTCACTGTCAATCATCAACGATGGGGCACTGTCACTGTCACTGTCAGTCATCAATGATGGGGCATTGTCACTGTCAATCATCAATAATAGGGCATTGTCACTCTCAGTCATCAATGATATGGCACTGTTACTGTCAGCCATCAATGATAGGGCACTATCATTGCCAGTAATCAATGATGGGGCACTGTCACTATCAGTCATCAAAAATATTGCACTGTCACTGTCAGTCATTAATGATGGGTCACTGTCATTTTCAGTCATCAATGATGGGCCACTATCACTGTCACTGTCAGTTTTCAATAATGGGCCACTGTCCCTGTCAGTCATCAGTTATGGGGCACAGTCACTGTGACTGTCATCAATGATAGGACACTGTCACTGTCAGTCATCAATGAGAGGGCACTGTCACTGTCAATGTCAGTCATCAATGATATGACACTGTCAATGTCTGCCATCAATGATATGGCACTGTCACTGTCAGTCATCAATAACATGGCATTGTCACTTTCAGTCATCAGTGTTGTGGCACTCTCACTGTTAGTCATCAACAATGGATTACAGTCACTGTCAGTCGTCAGTGATGGCGCACTGTCACAGATGGCGCACTGCCACTGTCTGTCATCAATGATGTAACATTGCCACTGTCATCATCATCAATGATAGGGCACTGTCACCATCAATGATGTAACACTGTCACTGTCAGTCTGATCATTGACAGGGCACTGTCACTGTCAGTCATCAATGATGTAACACTGCCACTGTGAGTCATTAATAATATGACACTGTCATTGCCGATGATGTGACTGTGTCATCAAACACTGTCATTGTCAGTCATCAATGATATGGCACTGTCACTGCCGATGATGTAACGCTGTAACTGTCAGTCATCAATGATATGGCACGATCACATGATGTAACACTGTCACTATCGGTCATCAATGATATGGCACTGTCAGTGTCAACGATGTAACACTATCACTGTGAATCATCGATGATGGATGACTATCGATGTGAATCATAGATGATGGAACACTATCACTGTGAATCATCGATGATGGAACACTATCACTGTCAGTCATCAATGATGGAACACTATCACTGTCAGTCATCAATGATGGAACACTATCGCTGTGAATCATCGATGATGGAACACTATCACTGTCAGTCATCAATGATGGAACACTATCACTGTCAGTCATCAATGATGTGGCACTGTCACTGCCGATGATGTACACTGTAACTGTCAGTCATCTGATATGGCACGATCGCATGATGTAACACTGTCACTATCAGTCATCAATGATATGGCACTATCAGTGTCAACGATGTAACACTATGTGAATCATCGATGATGGAACACTGTCACTGTCAGTCACCAATGATAGGACACTGTCACTCTCAGTCATCAGTGATTTGTCACTCATATCACACACACACACGCACGCGCGCGAGCGCACACACACAACTCTCTCTCTCTCTCTCTGACACTCTCTCTCTCTCTGACACACACACACGCTCTCTCTCTATCTCCCTCCCTGTCTCTCTCACATACACACGCTCACACAGAGGTGCGTATCAATCGCTCTAGCAATCATATCAGCCCTTTCTAAGTTAGCTTTCTGACAGTCTAAATTCCACCAAATATTTCCTGAGTGTGTATCCGACTTTACCAATGGATATTTAGAGCAGAAAACAGCAGCAGCCTGCAAAATACAACTTGTCAGAAAAACACAGAACTTTTAAAGAAATGGGGGCACTATATATATATATATATATATAATATATATGTGTGTGTGTGTATTTTTTTTTAATCATAAAGTGAGCTTCCTCTTACATCTTAGATTGAAGAAATAGGGAAGATAAGCATTCATATCTGCAGTGGTAGATAATTCTGCCTAACTAACAGTATGTGCTTGAGTGGGTGAATGGTGAATAATAAATGCATCTCAAATTCTGAGCTTTCAGCAAGCTTATAGTTTCCAAGGGGAGAGAGACAATCTCCAATGGAGAGAAAAGTCACTAACATATAACCCCTGGCTAGATACCAGTATTTCGAAACATATAACCCCTGGCTAGATACCAGTATTTCGAAACCTGATTGTTCCTCCTCGGTGACCGCGGAAAGTGGAAACTTGACTTCACTGCATTTTTTGTTGTTGTTGTTGTTTTAAGAAGAATGCTATCCCTGAAAAAGGCTGGTGTGCAATACTGTAGTATGTTTGTTGAGTTTCAAAAAAAAAACAACCAAAGTTGCCACCTAAGAAGCAAAAGAAAATCATGAAAGAGCAAAACAAGCTACATTTTCTTGTTAAAAGTAGAAAATATTAAAAGATAACCACTTAAGACACAAGTGCTGAGGGCCAGTTCTTGGAATGAATCTGTAAGGGACTAAAATTACAATAAAACTAATACATTGCAAGGATAAGTACCGAGCACCATTCCAGCAACTTACAGAGCCGCTTGATGATGCAATGACTGCAAGAAATATTGAATTATAAACAAAGCTTGCTCTTATGTCTTAGATTGAAGAAATAGAGGGACATAAGCATTCATATCTGCAGTGGTAGATAATTCTGCATTTAAAAATGCACACGATTATGTGTGGCTTGATAGATTGCTATATAAAATGAAATCTATCGGATTTTGGAAAATATGTATTATAATGTCAAGAATTTCCTCAAAGAAAGAAGCATGCAGGCAGCAGTTGGGAATTCCCATTCCACATTACGATTTCAAAGAATGGCATCCCGCAAGGGTCGGTTATTGCTCCTCATCTATTCAACATTCTGCTATATGATCTCCCAAAATGTTTATCAGGCAATACTGTCTTCGTACAGTATGCTGATGACATCTGCATGTGGATGAAAGTAAACATTAAAAAAAAAGTCTAAAAGAAAGCGTGATTTCTATAGACAAATATACCAACTTGAACCTAATAAGCTCAATGACTACTTACTGCAAATGGTTTATCATTGTCCACTGAAAAGACTGATTTTGTGCTGTTTGAAAACGGGGAGGATCTCGTCATGTCCTCATTACGAATCAGTGACGATGTTCTGAAATATAAACATGTCGTAAACATTTTGGGGTGTATTCCTTACATCAAAATTGACTTGGATTATCATATTGAATATCTACTAACGAAAAGAAGAAAGAGTTTAATTTTTTTTCTGGTAAAAACATTGGAGTCACGATTTTCAACTTTTATTTTGTGTTGTGCGCTCCAAGCTGACTTATGGTCTAAAATATTTATTGAAAAAAAAAATGCAAAGTTTAGATTGTGAGGCATTCCGACTTGCTCTGGGTGCACCCTTTCTATATCAACTAAGGGTACAAAAAGGGAAGTAGTAGAAGTTCTACCTTTGGATGAACATCGTCAGCTTGCTCTTGCAAAATATGTTCTAGGTAGCACAGTAAAGAACAATAATGTTGAAAATGAAGTTACCTAAGATCTGATACAGATTTTCCGAAACGGGCAAAAAGTATTGTTTCCCTTTCAACGAGTGGAACTAATACTTCTGATTTATTCCAACGATCAGAAAGGGATTTGAAGGAAATGGTAAAGTCAGAAATACAATTTCTTCCTTGCACACCAAGAGAACTTCAAGTTGCTAATTTTGACATACATTATTCTTCCTTACGAAAAAAAAATGTATTCTTTGTGCATCAGTGAAAGATCATTTTGTGGTAAAAAAAAAAAAAAAGAAAGAAAAAAAAAAAAGAAAGATCAAATATGCAGATGCTTTTTTTAAATGTAAGCAATAAAACATTTTTTGCCCGGTTCTCCTGAATGTTCGCTGGATAAACTTTTAAATGATTCCTCACTAATATGTGACATTGGATTAGCATTACCTCAGAGTCCTATTTTTACTTACCTATAATGAAGTGTAACTTATTTTATCTTTATATTTGATGCTACTTTAAAAATTTGGATTGGTGTTGTGTTCATTTATTTTTAATTCTTCATTGTTGCCTTTGTTTTGTCAAAGATCACATGACGTGAATAGACATCAAACGGAAGAACACACACACACACACACACACACACACACACACACACACACACTCACACACACACACACGCACACACACACAGACACACACACACAGACACACACACACACATACACACACACACGCACGCACGCACACACACACACACACACACACACACACACACACACACACACACACACACACACATACACACACACATACACACGCGCGCGCGCGCGCGCACACACACACACACACACACACACACACACACACACATACACACACACACACACACACACACACACATATATACACACATACGAATGCGCGCGCGAGCGCGCGCGCGCGCACGCGCGCGCACACACACACACACACACACACACACACACAACACACGCGCGCGCGCGCGCATGCTTGAAAGTCCACCCACATGTGAATGAATCCCTTTCAGAATAATGACCATAAACAGCACTTTGTCATACAGTTCAAGAATTGGGTAAGAATGGCCTTTCTCGCGGGATAAAAGTCTGTTTCTGTCTTATCGTTTATCTTTCCCTGTCTTCACATCTCTGTCCCCACCCCACCCCACCTCAGCCTCCACCCCAGTCTTTTCAACAGACATTTGATTTCCTGTGTGTGTATGTCAGTCTCACGCCCTTGCGGTCACACACATAGATATGTATATCTTATGTGATTGAAGATTATATATATATATATATATATATATATATATATATATATATATATATATATATATATATATATACTGCTAAAAACAGAATGGTAAAAGGAAGTTTTAAAATCGAAAATCACATGGTACAACCCTCCATATGATGGACGAGTAAAAAACAAATGTAGGGAAAGAAAGAATTCTTCAAAATTTTGACAGCATCCTTCCCAAAAGAACACAAATTGTCCAAAATATTCAACAAGAACACCATCAAACTATCATATTCATGCATGCCTTACCTTAAAATATAATTGATTCATCCAACAAAATGAAAAGCAACACAGCAAAGAAGGGTGAAGAAAGGAAATCCTGCAATTGTACTACAAAAGAACAGTGTCCCTTAAGCAACAAATGCCTCTATAACAACATTGTATACCAAGCCACTGTGACATCAGAAAATAAAAAGAAACATACATAGGGATCACTGATAATCAATTCAAAACCAGGTACGCAAACCATAAACAGTCATTCAACAAAGAAAAATACAAAAACCAAACAGAACTGAGCAAATATATTTGGAGACTTAAAGACAAAAAAAATCAACTATAACATATCCTGGAAAATCATAAAAAGGGCATCACCATACAACAACATTTCTAAAAGATGCAACCTATGTTCAACAGAAAAATGGTTAATACTATGCAAACCACACTTAGCAACTCTAAATACTAAAGTAGAAATAGTAAACAACTGCAGGCACAAATGGAAATCGTTGTCAGCAAACGCACCCTGAACTGTAAACAACCTGAAAACCGAACAACACGTGCAGCCAATCCGCACGTGTAAACAGTGACATTGGGCCATATAACACCGGCAGTAGACAACCCCAAAACCATCCTGAGGAGAGCCAGCGCTCGAAACAGACCTGTCGATTTTAAAACTTATATATGTGTGTGTGTGTGTGTGTGTGTGTGTGTGGAGGGGGGGGGGGGGTTCGCCTGTTTTATTATGTGCTTGTTTGTATGTTATTCATGCACATATTGGTTGCTACTGCCTCGCTGTTTTTCTCCCTTTCTCCGCTTTTACGTCTGCCCATTCTCTTCGCTTTTCACCCTTCTTCTTTCCTCCTACTCCTTTTTTCTCTAACCCCCACCTCCCATCTCTCCTTCACACATACACATATACAGTCTCTCTGTCTCTGTCTCTGACTCTTTCTGTCTGTCTGTCTGTCTGTCTGTCTCTCTCTCTTTCTCTGTGTGTGTCTCTGTCTCTATCTCTCTCTCTCTCACTGTCTCTGTCTCTCTGTCTCTGTCTCTCCCTCTCTCTCTGTTTTTTGTTTCTCTGTCTGTCTTTTTCCCCTCTCGTGACACACTAACAAACACAACCCCCCACCCCTTCCCCACCTCTTTCCCCGCGCGCTAACCTTCAGTGCCACTCCCCCCCCCCCCCCCCCACCTTTTTTTTTTTAACTGCCCGAATTATTCCACTCTTGCATACATCATCATTTGCACACATTATCAATTTCATGCATTTTCAAATTCATACATCAATATTTTCAAGCTGACTGGGGCGTATTGTTGTGTGAATTTATGTCTGCTGTCTGCCACATATGAAGAAAGAATTTGTTGAAATTTTCAAGTGTCTGTTTTGTATTTTGTATGAAAATAAGCGTTACTTTGAACCTTTTTTCATGAGTATTTTTGGCTTGTGGTAATAAAGTTTAGTCTATTCTGTTTTAAACACATACATGCCCACCTACCCACTCCCTTCCCCACCCTCCCCCAACCACCAAAAGAGAGAGAGAGAGAGAGAGAGAGAGAGAGAGAGAGAGAGAGAGAGAGAGAGAGAGAGAGAGAGAGGAGAGAGAGAGAGAGGGGCAAAGACAGAGAGAATACGAATACGAATATAAATATTTGAATGAGGGGGAGCTGATAAGCTGAAAGCTTCCTTACCCTAGAAAGAGAGAGAGAGAGAGAGCGAGAGAGAGGAGAGAGAGAGAGAGAGAGAGAGAGAGAGAGAGAGAGGAGAGAGAGAGAGAGAGAGTACGAATACAAATACGAGTACGAATACGAATATTTAAATGAGGGTGAATAGATAAACTGAAAGCTTCCTTACTCAAGAGAGAGAGAGAGAGAGAGAGAGAGAGAGAGAGAGAGAGAGAGAGAGAGAGGAGAGAGAGAGAGAGAGAATACGAATACGAATCTTGTAATTTGGGTGAACTGATAAGCTTCTTTACCCAAGAGAGAGAGAGAGAGAGAGAGAGAGAGAGAGAGAGAGAGAGAGAGAGAGAGAGAGAGAGAGAGAGAGAGAGAGAATACTACGAATATTGTAATTTGGGGTGAACTGATAAGCTTCTTTACCCAAGAGAGAGAGAGATAGAGAGAGAGAGAGAGAGAGAGAGAGAGAGAGAGAGAGAGAGAGAGAGAGAGAGGCGCAGGCGCAGACGCAGACGCAAACGCAGACGAGAAGGTAAGGTAAGGTAATGTTGCTAATTGCCCAGCCGATCGCAAAGGGCCATATCAGGGCTGTCGCCACGTTAAAATCAACTCACATATCATTCATTCACACAACTCTTTAAAATACATCTTCTAAAAACGCACCCGAAATTTTGTTTAAAAATCTTTTCACTGTAAAATCTCAGATCCGATGAAGATGTTAATCTCTTTCAAGAATTCAAAGATCGCATCAGGCGAAACATCTCTGAACAAGATTTTCATGGAATCTACTGTAAAATGTTTGTGCCTCACATCATGCAAGTCCCAACGCTCTAAACGAATATGTTTCATTGTGAGTGGCACATGACATGGAATGCACCACGGAGCTTCTTCACTCTTAAAAAGGTATGAATGAGTAAAGTAAATATGGCCGGTGTGTGCAGCCGGCATAGAAACGTTTTTCTTCTTTGCGACCACCAGACGTGGATGAGAGGAACTCTTTCAGGTTTGGACGGATCTGAAAGAGTTTGTTATCCGTCTGTGTATTCCAATCCTCCTGCCAGAGGTCTATAATCATTAACTTTTGGTTTTTGATCTGTGTAGGGGATAGATTTGTTATACAGTTTCCCTGTTGTGGCATTCTTGGCCAAACGGTCAGCCATTTCATTCCGTCCGATGCCATCGTGACCGGGTACCCAAGCCAGAACAATGTTGTGACCATCTGCTCTCAACGAGGTAAAAAGTTAGAAAAAAAAAAAAAGTGTAAAAGTTCGGGATGCTGGAGGTTACGCTTTGTCTTAACAATCATAATTTTGGACAGGAATGTAATAGTCTACATGGGCAGATAGGAACCAAAACTCTACTTCTCCTATCATATGCACTCAACTACACGGCGTCTGTTGATAAAGGTACATGTGTGACAGGACATATGCAAAGGTTTCATGAAATCCCTGACCATTTTAGGGATTTGTTGTATATACTCACTGATTCAGTTAATGACATCTCTGGATTTGTTCTAGATCACTGTAGTATATATTTGAGCAGAGAGAATAATACAACTGTCTATGGTGCATCATCGGAAACAGAAAAAAATAAATAATCTCGTTTATATTGAAAATGCAGTGGATGTACACAGAAAGAAACTCAATTAGAAAATAGGTTGATGAAACTTTTACCATTAAAATTTTTTTTTAAAGAAAGAAAGAAAAAAAAAAAGAAAAAAATAGAAAGAAAGAAAGAAAGAATGAAAGAAACAAAAGAAAGAAAACACAATAATTTCACATCACTTATTGAATCAGTACATTACACGAATTCCAGAGAAAGGGTAAAAAGAAAAATGTTACGAAATCTCTTGTTACAACACTTCCACCGCAACACCTGTACATTTCAACCCACCGACTGTACAGTCGGCGAACACAAACAAATATCAACAAACAGACAGGTTTATTATCATTTCAGGGAACACGAACAAATATTAACAAACAGACAATTTATTATCATTTCGGGGAACGCAAACAAATGTCAACAAACAGACAAGTTTATTATCATTTCGGGGAACACAAACAAATGTCAACAAACAGACAAGTTTATTATCATTTTGGGGAACACGAACAAATATTAGCAAACAGACGAACAGACAAGTTTATTATCATTGTGTCTATATCAGCATGTCGTCTACTTTAGACATGCTGTGACAAACACACGCGACCGACGATGCTCGTGTCGCCAAGTATCGATTGCAGCTCTTCAGCAGGTTGCCAGGTTGCGGGTAGGGGGTAGGGGGGGGTAGGGGAGGTTTGTGTGTGTGTGGTGGGTGAGTGGGGAGGGGGCGGTTGCTTATCAGTGCTCATTTTCACGCCTCCAAGTATCCTGGTGAATGTTGGCTATCTTAAGCGGCTGACACACGAGCCTCCCCGCCCGTACGCTTCGGACATACCGGTCGAACCCGATCCCAAACGCAGCGTCTGTTATAGTAAACGTAATCTCAAACGGACTTCCAGTTCAACCCGACCGTTCAAGATACACCGTGATCTATTCGAAACGGACAGTTAGTATCCTCCAACCAATCAACGCTTAGCATTGAGCCAACACCCATGACACAAGGAAAAATGGCGTCGTCCAGCAAGGCGGTCAGACCTTCCGATTCGGAGACCAAAGATTTGATTGAATCGTACCAAGGCCATGATGTACTTTTGAATGTCAAGTCAAAACATTATAAGAATCTAAATATTCGAGAATAAGCTTCGTATTCAATTGTACAGTCCTTTGAAGCGGCATGTGGGATCAAACTCGAAGGTTTTAAACTATCGTGAAGCACTCCGTCAGTTCGACACTGACTGGTCGGACTGACAGGTTCAAACGTTTCGTCGCAACTGTACGGACGAAAAAGGCTCGTGTGTCAGCAGCTTTAGTTCCCCCCTCCGCCCCCTCCCCCCCCCTCCCTCGCCCCTCCCCCAGTTACCGGATGAACGTTACCATGAACTGACACAGGTAAATCGTCGAACACAAAATGGTCAAGGAATGATCTTGTATTGTTCAGTACTAGAATGATGAAAGAATCCGATGATGATAGTGATCAGCTTTAAGATTGGAAGATGCTGTTCCTGCTGTCTCTCTTCTGTGAGTTGACACTTTAGGACCAGACAAATTCGACCAGTCGCCGTGAATCAGTGGTTAGAGTTTTGGACTTGCGGGTAGAGAGGTCGTTGGTTAAATTTTCAATCAAAATCTTTATGTGGGACTCTTTTTTTTTAATTATCCCCAGCTGGCTCTTACCAAGAGGTAAGTGTGTTGATGAATCAGAAGGAAACATTGGAACTATATTTGAGTTTCATCCATTCAAGTAGATGCATCTGTGACAGCGCTGTCTACATTTCCTGACCAACACTACAGGTGTCTGTATCTCCCGGGCCTGACTGACGCCGTGATACGCTGTTAGAGGAAGCGTAGATTACAGCACTGCCAAATCGTAGCTTCAGACTAGAATGGAACTCAACAGCATGATCTTCATCATCCTCACACACACACACACACACACACACACACTGAAAAAAAAGTGGTGCAAGGGGAAGAGGGCGAGTGCGGTGTTACCCCCCCCCCCCCCCCCCCCCCCCCCCCCACACACACACACACACACACTAAATTGAAAAACATTAAATCCTTCTCTGGCTATCTACAGGATTCGCCTAGTTTTAGTTTAGTTTCGTGAAAGACGCCGTGTTACGTCTGTTTGGGGTCGACTTTCGACTCCTACGTGAGCGTCATCAACAAAACGTGACCTGGTTGTGTCTGAACATGCTGATGACTGCAGCAGCCACAGCGCGACTCACTAGCTTTCCCCATCGAATTAATTACCTGTATTCTGTTCTTCCTGTTAAGCGTGTGCATCTTTGTGTCTTTTAAATCAGCCGTGGGAGCTTCGGTGAGCCAGTGCGTTGCGACAGGACGCGAAACTTTCAGCTCTCTCACGAGTCAAATTGAACCGTACGCTGAACTTCCTAACTGCACGTTGTTAGTTTCGACTCTAAATAGAAGTTTTTTTTTTGTTTTTGTTTTTGTTTGTTTTTGTTTTGTTTGTTTTTTGTTGTTGTTTCTTTTTTTTCTTAAAGGGCTACATTTTCAACGTTTAACCCCGTCTTCCTGAAGAGTAAAGACATCCTCGATTCCGACAGCAACCGACCTCCGATGCTGGAGGTCTGCATGGTGGCTGAAAGATCAGTAAGTCAGCGGTATATTTGTCCGGACTCAAAACTTCTGTGGTCTATTGCACCTTTACCCTGCTACCAAGGTGGCACGCTCGGAACTTCTGGGTGATGGGCGTCAGACTGAGGAGAATATCGTTACAAAAGTCTCCAACTCCAACCCATATTGTTTGCGAAGCAAAAAAAAAAAAAAAAAAAAAAAAAAAAAAAAAAAAAAAAAAAAAAAAAAAAAAAAAAAAAAAAAAAAGCTCTGGATAGAAAATGTTCCCATCTCAGAGGCAGAATCTGAAACTGAACACACTTTGCGACAAGCAGACTGTGAACTGTGCAATCTGCAATACAGATGGAAAGTGTGCGAAGAATGCAGATAAACAAATTGACTTGATTCTTTACAGAGCGTTGATTTGTTTATATTATGGTTCGTGCTTCTCTGCTAGACTTATTCGTAAAAGTAAAGGTTTTTTTTTTGCTGAACAACTAAGTAAAAAAAAAAAAGTAAATATTTCTCAGCGAAATCTATTTCACCAAGAGCGCAAGTTTGCCAACAAAATCGTGGTATGTGTGTGTGTGTGTGTGTGTGTGTGTGTGTGTGTGTGTGTGTGTGTGTGTGATTTTTTTTGTTTGTTTGTTTTGTTCTGTGACACTGCCTGCAATCAAGCTACCATGTGTTTTGAATGCACGTCTGAAATATTACGTAAACAGTGCAAACAAACGAGGCACAAACGAGGTGATCGTGAATTGTTCGAAATACAAACGAAAGACAAACAGGCGAACAAAATCAGCCGAAACCGGCACAAATCAATAGAACACAAAAGACACAGCAGTAACAGAATGAAAACACTAGCAAAAACACCAACAGCACAAAGCAATGATTTGGTCTGTTTTCAGGAGTCGTGAACATGATAGACTGAAAAACAAAGTTCTAAAGGAAGTCCTTATTCAAGTGGTTAAGAATAAAACCGATTGATGTGATTTGTTAAAAAAAAAAAAAAAAAAAGCTCCAAAAGAAGTCATCATTCAAACAGTTAAGGATGAAATAGAGTGATGTAATTTGTCCAAAAAAAAAGTTCCAAAGGATATCATCATTCAAGCAGATAAGGATGAAACAGACTGAAGTAATTTCTAAAAAAAAAAAAAAATGATAATATTAATAATAATAATAATAATAATAATAATAAAAGTTCCAAAGGAAGTCATTATTCAAATAGTTAAGGATGGAACAGATTGATATAGTTTGTTCAAAAAAAGAAAAAAGTTCCAAAGGAAGTCATTATTCAAATAATTATGGATGAAACAGATTGATGTAATTTGTTAAAAGAAAAAAAAAGTTCAAAGGTGGTCATTCAAATAGTTAAGAATGAAGCAGATTGATGTAGTTTGTTCACAAGAATCTGACATAACAGAAGTCGACATGAAAGCATAGAAAAAAAGGTGAGGGGGGGGGGGGGGGGGGTGAAGGGCTTGTGTGTGTGTGTGTGTGTGTGTGTGTGTGTGTGTGTGTGTGTGTGTGTGTGTTACTGATGAGGGTACAAACAGAAATAAGGTAAAAGCGGTCCTGATCTCCAAAACGTGTAATGAACAAGTTAATTTTGATACTATCCCAAGAGAGAAATCGCTTCAGTAGTCTGTGACGTTTATAACTTGATAATTGCTAATATCTACGTGCCTACAGTAAAAACAAAAAGTAAATCGTTTTTGAGAAATGAGTTACATTCTCTTTGATCTAAATGATTGAGATTTGATACATATGGGTGACTTTAAATGCGCAATGAATGCTGGTATTGACAGTTTCAGATTACAACGTTCTGGCAAACATTTGGGCAGAAACACTGAAAAACATGTGAATAGATCGATTAATAAGGATCACGTGGACTGCATAAAAGGAACAGCTATTTCAACAGATGTGAGGAGTATTAATGATGTCCTAAATTACCTTCATAACACGAAAAATTATCACTGGATTACTGTAAAAAAAAAATCATGCCTTTTGCATGCATTCAATATGATTGGATTTGGTTCCAATATCTAGAGTTGGGTACAGGTTCTAACTAAATAAAGCCAAAGTTGTATTATTCATGAAGGTTGGTTGTTTTACATAAGACAAGGCTGCCCTTTCTCACGTTTTGCGTTTTTTCGTCTGGCGAAAGAACTGTGAACTATAAAAGTCGAAAACAGTGAAGTATTAAAAATTAAAGTTGCAACTGAGCCTGAAAAAAAATGTATGCCTTGGAATAAAACAAATGGCAGGCAACACAACCCAATTTCAAAAAATAAAAATACAAAACATAGAACATGATGAGGTCAGTTGACATTCTTTTCTTTAATGATTCGAACACTTCTGTGATGTTTTGTTAAACGTTAATGAATGATAAGAATGGGCGGACAAATACATGAACAGAATCTTCCTTTGACAAAAAACCGACAAAATAAGAATTTTAAGACAACTGGAAAAACAAAACTTTACACATTCACAGAATAATACAGAACAGGAGAAGCTAAAGAGATCGAAACGCAGATCGTAAAATTGTAGTAATTAAAAAAAAAAACTTTTCTATCCTGTCAACTGATCTCAGAAGCTTCTTTGAATAAGATTGCCACAATGATACACAAAATCATGTGGCAGAGGAAATGTAGCAAACGTATGGTTTCTGGAAAGGTAAAAAGAAAAGTCATAGAATGTAATACAGGAAAAAAAAAAAGGACTTAATCAAGATAGATATAATTGAACTCCAAAAGAGTTTTCATTTGCAATGGACTGGAAAACTGTTTTTTCCTCTGCTGATCAAAACTGGACCTATTATACTCAGATGGCAACTAAGCACAACTTGAACAAGGATGGTGTATTTATGATCAACTATAGGTTAAAGGAAGTAAAACAATCTGATCGTATAGAAAATGAATTCTGGAAAAAACGTTATCCATACACATATCTAGCCAACAAGAAGGAGACTGTTACTGAAGAAATAAAGCCCAAATCATTTACTTAGCCAATCATTTTTTTCTACATCAATTTAATGAGGATTAGAGGTAAAATGTCATATTTTGATAAGCGGATGGAAGATGGAACAGAATGTATGACAGATCTGGTTCCTGTTGGTAAAGAGGCATGATTAAACGTAGAAGAGTTAGAGGCATTGCTGGGATATAGAAGCGCGACCAGAATTGTTGGAATATGATGCCCTTTAGATTGCTCCAGCGACGCCAAGGTTTGGAGTGGCTACAAACGAAAGAAATAAGAAGAGAAACTCCTCAGTGTGACTTCCATGAAGCGAATTAGTTCCATGCAAAAGCAAGAGGATAATAACAAAAACATTGAAAACCAAAAACATCGAGGTTACCCCCTTACAAATGACTTTTTGGCACAGGAACTTAAACGTGTGGTTAACATCAAGAGTAACCACAAAGAAGTTCGGCTGCATGAACTGCAATGGAAAACTAATCACAATATTGACCCAATAAACATATTTCTAAAAAAAAAAAAAAAAACAACAACCACCGAGAGAGAGAGAGAGAGAGAGAGAGAGAGAGAGAGAGAGAGAGAGAGAGAGAGAGAGAGAGAGAGAATCGCGAGAAATCGCGGAAACAATGAATGTGATCACTGTATTTTCGAGGTTGATTTCATGGAACATTTCGTTGATAACTATCCACCATTGCACAGATTCTGGCAAGAACTAGAAACAATGATATCATTCAAACTCGGAAAAACGTCTGAAACTTCTATCAGCTGACAGATTGTTTGATGTAAAAAAAAAAAAGTTTAAAAAAACTCGAAAGGAAAGTAATTAGTCACATGCTATTAAAAGGTAAAATGTTCATAAGTGCAGCGCATAAAAGAAAAACACTAACTGCATTACCATTTATATTTGAATAACACTTTCAACTAGGGAAACAATACCTTCCGATGTTTTCTGAGTGACTCTGTGCTCTTATCATGCAAGACCGATTCTTTTTCATGCTGATGTAACTATGTGTTTTCTCACGGTGTTTTGTGTTTTTCACTTTCAGTTTGATGAATTGCTTCTGCGTTGCTACAGGATGACAGACACACATGCAAAACAAGCATTCGCGCGCGCGCGCGCGCGCGCGCGC
>JADBJO010000882.1:82500-87500 GCA_016801955.1 Conus betulinus
GAAAAATTGGGTCTCGAATATAAGGCCAAAGTTGTATGAATATGGATTTGGTTTTGTATGGGAAAATCAGGGTGTTGGCGATATAAATGCTTTTGTCCGTGTTTTGTCGCCAAACATTGATTGATTGTAGATGGCAGAGGTGGAGCTCTCATATTGAAGGCAGTAATAGATTTGATATTTATAGAATGCTAAATCCTATGCATTGTGTTCCGAGGTATTTGTCAATGGTTATTGACAGACATTTGAAATATATGATAACCAAGTTCAGATTCGGTTTATCGGATATCTATGCACATTCACAGCGTTACAGACATTTAAACGATCGTGTGACTGTTTGTCCATTATGTCAGGAATCTCAAGAAAATGAAGTTCATTTTGTTCTATCATGGCCAGAACTAAGTGACCTTAGACAACAGTGTTTTCCACCCAAATACTATATGCATCCTTCACTATTCAGATTAATTTTGTTAATGTCATCGGCAAATGATGAAATAGTGAAGCAGCTTGCTGTGTATTTTTACAGAGGGTTTAAACGAAGAATTCTGTAATACCTTAGTTTGTTTGTACTCCTGATTAGAAATGGATTATGCAAAGTTCTTTTTATATGTATTCCCTTTCTGAGGGGCTATGGCCTTTACGAAAAAAAAATCTGTATCTGTATCTGCATCTGCATCTCTCTCTCTCTCTCTCTCTCCTCTCTCTCTCTCTCTCTCTCTCTCTCTCTCTCTCTCTCTCTCTCTCTCTCTCTCTCTCTCTCTCTCTCTCTCTCTCTCTCTCTCTCTCTCTCTCTCTCTCTCTCTCTCCACCACCACCTTCCAGTTCTCCACACACACCCCCCCAAAGCACCCCCCTAGCTGTTTCGTGCTGCTGCAGGTGAAATGGGCCGAACAGCAGATCGTCAGAGCTCGCAGCAAGCGAGGCTATGCAGATGACTTACCACGGGGGTTACCTCCCATGCCGCCCCAAACGACGAAGTGTGAAGAGTACCCCTGGCTTCCGTACAACGACCCGGACTACCCATGCCAATGGTACATGGTGAGTCTCCTGTTGTCGTGGTGGACACACAACGCACCACACCCTGGTTCGATTCCTCTCAGTGTTATGAGGGTTTGATAGAATAGGAAACCTGATGTTGGGTGCCATGTCGCACAGAGGCATAGGAAGATAGTTTTTTTTGCCCTGCGGAAGAAGGGGAGATGGAAGCGGTTGGGGGGAGTGGTGTGGTGTGGAGGGGAGGGGATGAAAAACGGGCACACACACACGGGCGCGCGCGCGCGCGCGCGCATGCACGCACGCACGTACACACACACACACACACACACACACACACATACGCACGCACGCACGCACGCACGCGCTCGCGCGCGCGCGCGCGCACACACACACACACACACACACACACAAACATACACGCACGCACGCACGCACGCACGCACGCACGCACACACACACACACACACACACACACACACACACACACACACGTACACATTCACACACACACATGCACGCGCACACACACACACACACACACACACACACACACACACACACACACACACACACACACACACACACACACACACACACACACACTGAAAAAAAAAAAACTAAATGGGGGGTCGGTGGGAATGGGGGTAGTTGTCGAAGGGAAGGGAGAAAAGTTCGGGGTGGGGGATAGGGGGAGGGCTGCTTTTCAATATTTTCATGTGAATCTCATCTTCGAAGCTGAGACAGACACACACACAAAAAAAAACTTTTTGTCTTCTCCCCTCCATCAGCCCCCCCCCCCCCCCCCCCCCCCCCCCCCCCCCCCCCCCATCTTTTTCTTCAATATCTTCTTGTCTTCAAAAATTGGGGGGGGGGGGGGGGGGGGGGGCTGAAGTTACTCTATTTCCACCCGTCAGATATCTCAGAGGAGGGAACGACAGGGTTGCTCTCCTGCCTCCTCCCCCCCCCCCCCCCCCCCCAACCGGCTCCCTTTCCCTTCTCTTCCCTGTGCCTGTGCCAGGCAGATACAGTGTTGGCTTGCCGTTGTTTTAATGGATTTTAACATACACCCTCCCCTCCTACACACCCCCACCCTCTCTACCGATCTCTCTTCTCTCCTGCAGATCAATCATTAATCCCGCTCTCTCAATACCAGTTTTTAAAAAAAAAATGTGTGTTCCCCCTCAAACCAGCTTTTAGATCAGTTGACCTAAGACCATTCCAGTACCAAGCCGCTGTAACTTGATAGTCCATGCCATCTTCTCTCACAACAACAACAACAAACAAGAGAGAGAGAGAGAGAGAGAGAGAGAGAGAGAGAGAGAGAGAGAGGGAGAGAGAGAGAGAGAGAGAGAGAGAGAGGAGAGAGAGAGAGAGAGAAAGAAAGAAGTAAACAAAAAAACAAACAAACAAAAAAAAGAAAGAAAAAAATCACACCCGAAACAACTTCAAATCGGAAGTGAAACATTGACCTTTCTTTATCCTTGAAAATGACAGCTTCACTCCTCAGCCTTAGAGCAGAAAGCACAACAAATTTTGCTTGCCCACGTCTGTCAGCTTGTCTAGTATTCGTATCCGTTTAAGGTTCCTGTTCTTTTTTTAACCGACATCATGAGAAACTGCGCTGTGTGAAAACTGGTTATTGTTTTCTTCGTAGGTTCCCGTCATCAGCAGAACATGAACATCATCATCATCAACAACATCTTCATCGTCGTCGTCGTCGTCGTCATCATCGTCATCAAGATCGCCGTCGTCGTCGTCGTCGTCGTCGTCATCATCGTCATCGTCATTGTCGTCGTCGTTGTCGTCGTTATTTTCGTTGTCGTCGTCGTCATCATCGTCATCATCATCATCGTCATCATCATTATCATCGTCATCGTCATTGTCGTCGTCGTCGTCGTCATCATCATCATCATCATCATCATCGTCGTTTGTCGTCGTCGTCGTCGTCGTCATCATCATCATGATCATTATCATCGTCGTCGCTGTCATCATTGTAGTCGTCATCGTCGTCGTCGTCGTCCTCCTCCTCGTCATCATCCGCATTCTCCTCCTCCTCTTCCTCCTCCTCGTCGTCGTCGTCGTCATCATCATCATCATCATCGTCATCATCATCATTGTTCGTTATTTCTCCAGGAGTATAGGCCGCCAACCACAGTTCTCCGGAACCGTCTGCTCTGGGCCTTTCCCTCCAGGTGATTCCAAGAATGTCCCTTCCGTCGGCTGTTTGAGTCAAAAATCCCGAGACTAGGTGGGTCTTGGTGGGCCTGGCTTCCGCTTGTCTGGGAGAGGGGGGGGGGGGGGGGGGGGGGGGAGCTTGCGGTAGGGGTTCCACCTTAATGTTTGTTCAGTGACAGTCTGCACTGATTCTCCAACAGTGTGTCCCATTTACCTCCGTTTTTTTTTTTTGTTGTTGTTTTTGTTTGTTTTTTTTTCCGTGATTCTGTCCTCAGCTGGTAGCTGGTGTGTTTTCCGCCGGTAGAGGTCTGGTCAGCGGTTCTGGTGGAGTTGCCCACAGCAGCCGCTGATGGGTGTTTGTTTGCCGTCTGCTCATTGCATGCTTCCTTCATGCTTCTCTAGGTCTCGGCTCAGCAGACGTGGGTAGTGAGAGTGACTTGACGCTGAAAAACAGGTCAGTCCTGTCTCTGGATGGCAGGGTTACCTGTTGTGCAATCTAGAACTTTTTAGAACTGAAGAAAAGTTGTGTTTAGTTTCACCGGATCCACTATGCGTCCGATTTTGTTTGTTTGTTTGTTTGTTTAGTTTTTTTTTTTTTTTCTGCGTTCAGATGCCCGTCTTAGCGTTGTTGTGAATCTAGACAAGTTCCTTTCCACTCTGATTCCCCCCTCCCCCCCCCCCCCCCCCCCCAAATCCCTCCCTCTGCTGTCCTAAGTGGTGTTTGCCCTCTGTCTACATGAAGGATTCGATGTCAGCTTCAACGTGAAGAAGAACAAGGAATCTGCATCGATCTTTATTCCAGCGCACCTGTTTTGTGCAGGTGGGTGACGAAGAGCATGAGTACACGAGTAACGTGATGAACGTGTGGGCTCAGGGCATCACGGGCAGAGGCGTTGTGGTCTGCGTGGTGGACGACGGTAAGGACTGGCCCGTGATGAGCCGTTCGTCAGGGTACGTGTGCTTGCCAGCGTTGTCGGTAGAGGTCCCACCGCGGCCGCCGCGCCGCGTCACGGGTGTAGGGGTCATAGGTTCGAATCCCTGCAGGGGCACATGTTTGTGGGATCCGTCAGTCCTCAGCCGGCTCCTATCCGGAGTTGTTGCTCATCTTAGTCATAAATTCATGTATCCATCAGCTTATATCATGCGCAGTGTGGTATCGAAACTTAGCAGATGTGGTTTGCGTGTATGGACTAATCCGCACACTTCCTTCATGAAACTGAAACTATGAGCTCAAATAGGAAGTCCAGAACCACACGAGGTTTACCCACTCAGTGAAGGCATCTGTGAGGGTGTTGCTCAGAATGTTTGGACCCATCCTGCACCCTCCGGTCCTGCTTTCACGGTGACTCGATCTTGAGAATCACATGGTGTTTTTCTCCATGGTGGCTTCTTGACAAAAATCGTCAAAGCCTGCAAGCTCATGTGGAAAGTGGCACCCTACGTATTGGAAGGTGCATGAGAGAGAGAGAGAGAGAGAGAGAGAGAGAGAGAGAGAGAGAGAGTGTGTGTGTGTGTGTGTGTGTGTGTGTGTGTGTGTGTGTGTGTGTGTGTGTGTGTGTGTGTGTGTGTGTGTGTGAGTCTCACTGACTAAGCGGTTACTGTCCTCTGTTTGAGGCCTGCTAGATATTGACCTACATATGCTGGATCAGAATCAGAACACGCACCACGGATCATCCTCACAGAAATGATTCTGCGACAGTGCGGTGTCTCCGTTGGTCGGTTGTCTTCGGACGACCTGATGTGATGGTTCCTTGTAAGCTGCCGGTATCTGGGCTGTCACTGGATGAATCTGTACGCAGGTTAGAAGAACTAGGCCTCTTAAATGGTACCAA
>JADBJO010000882.1:92500-105000 GCA_016801955.1 Conus betulinus
CGAAAACGGAAAGAAGGTAAAAAAACAGTAAAAACAAAAACAAAACCAAAAAAACCAACACCAACGGCGTCCCACTGCCCTTCGTGCACCTTGTTGTGATGTGGGTGTGTGTGTGTGTGGGGTGTGTGGTGGTGTGATAGAAAAGTGGATGTGTGTAGTGCTAGTGTGTGGTGTTGTGTCGTGTGTGTTGTTAGACCTGTGTGCGCGCGATTGGCGCGCGCGCGCGCGGGTGAGTGTGGTGCGTGATGTAGTGTATGGTTGTGTGTGTGTGTGTGTGTGTTGTGTGTGTCGTTGTGTGTGTTGTGTGTGTGGGTGGTGTGTGTGTGGTGTGTGTGGGGTGTGTGTGGATGTGTTACGTTGGTGTAGGTAGGGGAATGTGTTTGTTTGTTTGTTTGTGTGGGGTGTCGGTGTGGCGTGTGTTGGTGTGCGGTAGTCCGCGCGCGCGCGCGCGGTGCGGTGTGTGTGTGTGTGTGTGTGTGTGGGTCATGTGTGTGTGTTGTCCTGTGTGTGTGTGTGGTGTGTGGGTGGTGTGTGTGGTGTGTGTTGTGTTGTGTGTGTGATTAGTTGGTTGTTTTACTTCATTTTTACTCTACTTCGTCAGCTTGGTTTCGCTCTTAGTCAATTTCGCTCAATTTTATTCTTTATTTTACTACTACGTACTCTGATTTTTGTTATACATCTGGTAGTTTCATTTTGACGCTCAGTCATGTCGAGGTACATGTTTCGTGGCCAAAAGCCACATCCAAAACAACATTGGGGAATGAGATAGAGAGGGGAGGGAGGAGGGAAAGGGGGGGGGGGGGGGGGGGGGGGGGCTGGGTAGTACGGGCGTAGAGGAGGGGGGGGGGGAGGGGGCTGGGGTTTTTTCCGGTTTGAGATGGGGGATCTAGGAGGGGTCTGGGCTGTTTGAATGGGGATCTAGGAGGGATGGGAGAGGGGAGGGGGAAGTAAGGAGGGAGGGGGGGAGCGAAGAGAGAGAGGAGAGAAAATCAGACGGGAGAAGAGGAGAAAGGAGGGAGGTGGAGAAGAGAGAGAAGAGAGGAGAGAGTAAGAGAGATGAGAGACCGACAGAGAGAGAAGAGAGAGGAAGAGAGAGAGAGAGGGGGGGTGCGTTGAGTGGGGTGGGCGTGCGGGAAGGAAGGTGGTATGGTGGTTGGTGGTGGGTAGAAGGGAATGTGCTGTATCGGTACGGGTAACAGGAGTAAATGATGGGTCAGCTGCAGGCAAGACGTCAACACAGATCCCAGCTGGATCGGTGACTGGATTCGTTTGTCTTCTGTCCACAGGATCCTTACGCCAGCTGGGACCTGAACAGCAAACGACTCCGATCCCATGCCTCACTACCACAAACAAAAGGAGCAAACAAGTAACTTCGTATTACTACTGTCCACCTCCGAATGACTCCAAAAACAACTCCAACACCAGCAGCAACAACAGCACAAAACCACAACAACAATACAAACAGCTTCTTCGCTTTAACCTCCGGCAAGGAGGATGGCGTGTGTGGTGTGTGTGTGTGTGTGGTGTGTGTGGTGGGGGGGGGGGGGGGGGGGGACGGGGGAGGGAAGGGGGGGAAGGTCGTGTTTTTCACCCCGCGTCTATTAGTTTATCTATCTGTCGGTCTGCCTGTCGGCAACCTGAAGCCAAAAGTACCAACCCGTTTGGAACGACACTTGTAAACACAAAAAACCAAACGAAAAAAAAAAAAAAAAAAAAGGACTACGGCTCCGGCACTAAGCTTTGAAAGTTTGGTGCTGACCGTTATACGGATCTGGATTGGAAAGCAATTCAGGATCCCGTGGGACACGTTGGCGGAGGTCTACGTTTGCCCGAGTTATCCACCAATCTCATTTAAACCTGACCCCACGCAGCGACACGAAGCAGCCAAAACCTGTGTTGTGTGAGCTAACAGAAAAATGATAAAAATAAAAGGGTAAAGCAAGGGGAGCAAAAAATGACCATCCCATCCACTACCCACCTCGCCTCCTTCGCAGTCCAACCCCATCAATCAAACCCCCCCCCCCCCCCCCTGTGTGTGGTGTGTGTGTTAGTGTGTGTGTGGTGTAGTCAGGTTAGTAATAAGCTATGCAGAACCATAATGGATCCACTTTGTGATCTCGATCCATTTGCAGGGATCCACTTTGTGAAATGTAGTATGGTTCGTCCTTGAGGCACATTGCGATTTTTGACACTCAGTGAACTTACCATAGGTATATTCAAACCACTCGTATCTTTGAAAAAAACGTAAAAAAAAAAAAAAAAGTAAAAGAAAGAAAAAAGAAAAGAAAAGCTCTGTGCTGCATCCAACGTGGTGCGACACTCACTGTAAAATCAGTTAGTTATGGAGTGTTGTGATTTTCATGATGTCAGATATAAACCACTTTACAGCAGACTCCGTGGAATTTTTTTTTCTTAGAAATCTTACCTCCTACGTTACCTCACCCCACACTCAAAAAAAAGCAAAACAAACCAAAATAATAATTTAAAAAAGAGGAGGGGGGGGGGGGGGGGGGGGGGGGGGGGGGGGGAGAGAGGAAAAAGACAAAAGAAAACGCTTTGATGTGATTCTTGAGTTTCTGAGAGGAGGGAAAAGAGAAAGGTTAAAGAGAAACGTCGTTTTTCATTTCGTTTTTTTTTCTTTCTGATGAGAGAGAGGTTGTTCAAGGCGGAAGGAGAACGAGATTTTAACAAAATTTTGACAGCGTATCTTTTGGGGTGAGTTTGTGAGTTCTTTCTTTTTTGTCAACATTTCTTTGAGAGACTTGTCAAAAGCTTGTTATTTTGGCTTGGTTTCTAGTAGTAGTTTTCTTGTTTGAGTGCTGGTTCAACCATATTAAAAGTAATGTTTTCCCTTTTTTTTTTTTTTTTTTTTTTTTTTTGAAGTTCTATGTTGAGAGTTGAACCTCACACAAAGGATGACAGACCGGGTCCGACCCTTTGCAGTCGGCTGGGGCTATATGCAACATTACTCTCAAACTTTGCTCGGAACTTTGTGATTGTACTACTGCTGAGAACTTGTAAGCATGGACAGGAGTGAAAAGAATGACCTCTTTTTGCGAAGTTAGTAATTACTATGACTGAAACATCGCTTTAGTTTAGATGTAGTGCTGTAAAAGAGATGAATGAATATTAAAAGTAAATAAGTAAGTAAATGAATAAATAGACGAATGAATAGATAGATAGATAGATAGATAGATAGATAGATAGATAGATAGATAGATAGATAGATAGATAGATTAACGAATGAATAAATAAATACATAAAACTACTTACTTACTTACTTAATTACTTACTTTACTTACTTGATCAATTAATAAGTAGAGAAATTCTTAGACAGATAACCAATAAATAAATAAATAAATAAATAAAATAAATAAATAAATAAAAAATAAATGTGTAAAGAGGTGGCATTCCGGTGTGTAAAGCCCAACAAAGTTTATTTACGAGATAATAGATAAGCACTGATGTGCTTTTTTACATCCAGTCCTCGCCCTGAATAGGGTCAACAACATAAAATAAAGGTAACAAAAGAAGCATGCAAAAAGTGACTAGAACAATACGGGATTAAACTTTTTTTTTCTTTTAAATAAATAAATTAAAAAAAAAAAGTAAGAGAGAGAGAGAGAGAGACAGACAGACAGACAGGACAGGCAGGCCATACAGACAGACAAGAGAGAGAGACGCAGGAGCCGAAGGGAGTGGGAGGAGTAAAGGTGCAGAGAGAGAGAGAGAGAAAGAGACGAGAGAGAGAGAGAGAGAGAGGAGAGAGAGGCGAGAGAGATTGGAGAAGAAGAGGAGAGACAGAGAGAGTGAGAGAGGAGAGAGGGAAGAGAGGAGGGAGGAGGAGAAGAGGAAGAAGAGACGAGAGGGGCAGAGGGAGGGAGCGAGGAGAGGGAGCCCAGAGAGACAATCTGAGAGGTCGAAACAAACAGTTCCAGAGACGCGGAGCATGGGAAGAGGCATAGATAGTGGGTTGGCGATAAGAGGAGCATGGGTTAGCATCACCAATCCTGACCACAACAACAACAAAACAAACAAAACAAAAATTTCCAGCAGAGATAAAGACAATCGATTTTGAAGCCACTGGGGGGGGGGGGGGGGGGGGGGGGGGGGATAGAAAATAAAGCACAATGGAGGGGGGGGGGGGGGGGGAATGCATAATGCTAGCCCAGTCGCCACGGGTAGGAGGGGATGCCATATGGAGAGAGAGAGAAGAGAGAGGAGAGAGAAGAGAGAGAGAGGGAGAGAGAGAGAGAGGAGAGAGAGAGAGAGATGCGAGGAGAGAGGAGAGAGAGAAGAGAGAGAGAGGAGAGAGAGAGAGAGAGAGAGAGAGAGAGGAAAATTTTTTTCTCTTTCTATGTTTCTTTTTTCCTTTGGTTTTTTTTTTTCCTTTTTCTTTCTTGTTTTTTTTTCTTCTTCTTCTTCTTTTTTTTTCCCTCACTAGACACGGGACGCGCTGCGCAGGGGAAATAGCCATGGCGGCCAACAACTGGAAGTGCGGAGTGGGCATCGCTTTCAACAGCAACATAGGCGGTAACGATCAACGATACCACTGCTGTCACTGCTGCTGCTGCTGCTGCTGCTGCTCCTGGTACTGCTGGGACTGCCGCTGCTGCAGCTACTGCGATTGCTGCCACTGTTTCTGTTGAGCCTACTGTTACGGCAGCTGCAGCTTCTTCTTCTTCTTCTTTCTTCTGCTGCTGCTGCTGCTGCTGCTGCTACACTTGTACTGTCACTGCTGGAAGTGCTGCTGTTGTTGCAGCCGCTGCTACTACTACCACAATGATTGATGATACTTATTATAATTATAATACTCACGCAACATCAACATTACTGTTTCTACCACTGCTGCTGCTGCTGCTACTACTACTACTACTACTACTACTACTACCACCACCAGCAACACCACTACTACTACTGCCACCACAACCACCACCATCAACTACCACCACAGCCACCACAACACCACCACCATAATACTACTACTACTTACCATCCACCATCAACACCACCACCAGCACTACTACTACTACTACTACTACTGCTAATGCTACCATGATACCGCTACTACTACTACTGCTACTACTGATACCGCTACTACTACTACTACTACTACTACTACTACTACTATTATTACTACTACCACAAACTACGGTAGTTTTCTGTGATGGTGTTTTCAGATGAATAGATAATAAGAACGGGCTTAGTGTGATCGGCCTGTACTTGAGTCGCGGCGTTTGCGTACGCTGTGAAGACAACCGTGGCTGTGGCGTACACCGCAGATGCTGCAAGTAGTTTTCAAAGCGTGGCCTACTCAGCGCAGTCGCGGCGTTTGCGTACGCTGTGAAGACAATCGTGGCGTGTGGCGTACACCGCAGACGCTGCGAGTAGTTTCCAAAGCGTGGCCTGCTCAGCGCAGTCGCGGCGTTTGCGTACGCTGTGAAGACAATCGTGGCTGTGGCGTACACCGCAGATGCTGCGAGTAGTTTTCAAAGCGTGGCCTGCTCAGCACCACACTGGCTGCGGTAGTTTGTCCTGTGTGTAGTCACTCTGGCGTGTTTCACCGACACAAATTGCCGCTCGGGTTGACGATATGCGTCGGAAGTGACTGACTGACTGTCTGTGTCTTTACGCCCGGCCACAACCTGCCGCCGGCGGCATTTTGTGCCGGGGCGACAATTTGCTCCCTAGTTTCTTTCGTACATTTGCTTCCATGTATATTTTACTTCTCTCTCTCTCTCTCTCTCTCTCTCTCTCTCTCTCTCTCTCTCTCTCTCTGGGTCTCTGTCTGTCTCTCTGTCTGTCTGTCTGTATGTCTGTCTGTCTGTATGTCTGTCTGTCTGTCTGTCTCTCTCTCTCTCTCCTCTCTCTCTCTCTCTCTCTCGCTCTCTCTCTCTCTCTCTCCTTTCTTTTTCTTTCTTTCTTTCTTTTTATTTCCCCCTTTCTCTTGCTGTCGGTCTTTCTTTCATCCTCTTTCCTTCTCTCTTACCGACTTTCCTTCTGTCTGTCCCCCTTCTTCCTTCCGTTTTCTCTCTTTTTCTTCTTCATCATCATCTTCTTCTCTTCTTCTCTTTTCTTTTTCGCATACACAGAATGAGTGTGTCTCTACACCAAACAATGAAACATACACAAACCCTGACGCTTTGTACCAAACGCCAAAACACTAAAAGTCCATCTAAGAATGTCTAGATCATACAGCCTTGTATGGTGCGCGAGAACTGTGGTTACTTGTTGCGAATGAAAATTAAAAAAGATAAATAAATAAATAAATAAATAAAATAAATAAATAAATAAAAGGGTGGGAGAAAGAAGAGGAGCATAGATGGCCCAGCACACACACCAAAAAAAAAATTCAAAAAACGTCTTTTAACGCGCGGAAAAAAAAAAACAGGAAGTTGGTGCACAAAAAAACAAAAAAAAAAAAAAAAAAAAAAAAAAAAAAAAAAAAGAAAGAAAAAAAGAAAAAAAAAAAAAAAAGAAAGAAAGAAAGAAGACAGAAAAAGTAAAAAAGAAAAAAAATAATAACGTAAAAAAGAAAAAAAAATAATGACTCACACGGGGTCATCCTCTTCGTCCTTACTGTGCGCAGGAATTCGGATGTTGGACGGTAATGTGACGGACAGAATAGAAGCCGACGCCTTAAGTTTCAACCACACGCACATCGACATCTATTCCTTGAGCTGGGGGCCCACGGACGACGGCAAGACGCTGGACAAACCTCATCGGCTGGCCCAGACGGCCATGGAAACGGCTGTCAAAAAGGTGAGTATATGTGGGGGGACCAACGGCGGCTGCAGTAGCACCACACTCGCGCTAAAGCATACGTACGCACGCACGCACTCAAAAACACACACACACACACACACACACACACACGCACGCACGCACGCACGCACGCACGCACGCACGCACGCACGCACGCACGCACGCACGCACGCACACACACACACACACACACACACACACACACACACACAAGTGGAGTTGTAGGTCCGTAACATTTTGGTTTTTTCCTCTTCTTGACTCCTCATGTTTGAGAGTCTTCCCTCCGGGTTTTTTGTTTTTTTTTTTTTTTTTTTTTTTTTTTTTCTTTTCTTTTTTTTTTTTTTTTAACTGATAACGGTTTCCTTTCACCCCGTCTTCCTTCCTGCCTATCCTAAGGGTCGAGGGGGCAAAGGCGTGATCTACACGCTGGCTTCTGGCAACGGAGGTGGTTCCAACGATGACTGCAAACTGTGACGGCTATGCCTCCTCCCTGTACACCATCTCCGTCTCGTCGGTCGGCCGCGATGGCAACAAGACGTTCTATGGGGAGTGCTGCGCCTCCTCCCTCACCACCACCTACTCCAGTGGGAATGCAGGCGGACCCAGTGTGGTGAGTGGGGTGGGGTGGTGGGGGGGTGGGATGGTGCAGTGTGGTGTGCAGCAGTGTGGGTGTGATGTGATGTGGTGTGGTGCGGTGTGATGTGGTGTGGTGCGGTGTGGATGTGGTGTGATGTGGTGATGTGGTATGGGTGGTGTGGTGTGGTGTGTGGTGTGGTGTGGTGTGGTGCGTGTGGTGTGGTGTGATGTGGTGTGGTGTGGGTGTGATGTGGTATGGTGTGATGTGGTGTGGTGTGGTGTGGTGTATGGGTGGTGTGATGTGGTGATGTGGTGGTATGGTGATGTGATGCGGTGTGATATGATGTGGTGCGGTGTGATGATATGTGGTGGTGCGGTGGTGTGGTGTGGTTGGTGTGATGTGATGTGGTATGTGGTGTGATGTGGTGCGGTGTGGTGTGATGTGGTGCGGTGTGATGTGGTGTGGTGTGATGTGGTATGGTGTGATGTGATGTGGTGATGTGGTGTGGTGTGGTGTGGTGTGATGTGATGCGGTGTGATGTGATGTGTGGTGTGGGTGTTGTGTGGTGTGGTGTAGTGTATGATATTGTGCAGTGTGTCATGTTGTGTGGGTGCGGTGTGATGTGATTGGTGTGGTTTGGTGTGATGTTGTGTAGTGTGGTGTGGTGTGGTGTGGTGTGGTGTGGTGTGGTGTAGCGTGTGATGTTGTGCAGTGTGTCATGTGGTGTGGTGTGGTGTGGTGTGGTGGAGTGTAATGTGGTGTGGTGTGATGTGGTGTGCAGTGCAGTGTGATGTGGTGTGGTGTATATGGAGCACTGTAGTGTGGTGTGATGTGTGTATAGTGTGGTGTGCTATTGTGGTGCAGTGCAGTGTGGTGTGGGTGTGATGTATATGGTGTGTTGTAGTGGTGTGTGATGTGGTGTAGTGTGTGCTATTGTGGTGCAGTGCAGTGTGGTGTGGTGTGATGTATATGGTGTGTTGTAGTGTGGTGTGATGTGGTGTAGTGTGTGCTATTGTGGTGCAGTGCAGTGTGGTGTGGTTATGGTTTGGTGGTGTGGAGTTGTATGGTGTGGTGTAGTGTGGTGTGGTGTGTGGTGTAGTGTGGTGTGCTGAGGTGTGGTTTCGTGGTGTGTGTGGTGTGGTATGGTGTAGTGTGGTGGCACGTGTGTGTGTGGAGTGATGTGGTGCGGCGGTGTGGTGTGGTGTGGCGTGGTATGATGTGGTGTGGTGTGCTGTATTGGTGTGGTGTGGAGTGGTGGCGCAGAGTAGTGTAGAGTGGTGGTGTGGGGTGTTGTGCTGGTGTGGCGTGGTATGATGTGGTGTGGTGTATTGGTGTGGTGTGGAGTGGTGGCGCAGTGTGGTGTGGTATGGTGTTGTGTGGTGCAGAGTGGTGTGGTGTGGAGTGGTGTGGCATGGTGTGGTGTGGCATGGTGTGGTGTGGCATGGTGTGTGTGGCATTGTGTGGTGTGTGGTGTGGTGTGGCGTGGTGTGACGTGGTGTGGTGTGGTGTGACGTGGTGTGGTGTGGTGTGACGTGGGTGTGGTGTGACGTGGTGTGTGTGTGGTGTGGCGTGGTGTGACATGGTGTGGTGTGGTGTGGTGTGGTGTGGTGTGGTGTGTGTGTGGTGTGGTGTGGTGTGGTGTGTGACGTGGTGTGACGTGGTGTGGTGTGGTGTGGTGTGCCGTGGGTGGTGTGTGGTATGTGGTGTGTGTGGTGTGGCATGGTGTGGTGGTGTGGTGTGTGTGTGGTATGGTGTGGTGTGAGTGCGGTGGTGGTGTGGTGTGGTGTGGTGTGGTGTGGGTGGTGTGGTGTGGTGGCATGGTGTGGTGTGAACTGGTGTATAAAATGTGGTGTATTATGGTGTGGTGTGGTGTGTAGGTTGGCTTGCGGGAATGGGATAGAATGGCGTGAGGTACTGTGGTGTTGTGCTAGGAGCTGTTTTGTGATGTGGTATGTGGTGTGATGTGGTGTTTGATGTGGTGTTATGTAGTGTGGTGCGCCTGTGGTGTGGTGTGTGATTTGGGTTGCGGAACGAGGGGAGTATGGCACAAGATACTTTGGTATGGTGCTACGTACTGTTCTGTGATATGGTGTGTGGTACGATGTGTGATGTGGTGTGGTGTAATATGATGTGGTGTTTTATGATGTGTGGTGTGATGTAGTGTGGAGTGATGAGACGTGACGTGGTATTATAAAGATGTGTGAGGTGATGTGGTGTGATATGTGTGATGTGTGGTGTAACGTGGTGTCGTCTGGTGTGATGTGGTGTAGCACATTGTGATGTGGTATTGTATGGCATGTAATGTAATGTGACGCGGTTTGATGTGATGTGATGTGATCTGGTTTGGTGCGGAGTGTTGTTTGGATTGTAGAAAGGGGTAGTCTGATGCGAAGTTATGTGGTGTAGTGTGATGTGATGTGGTGTGGTGCGATCTGGTTTGGTGTGTGTGGTGTGTTGTGTGTGGTGTGAATTGGTGTGATGTTGGGTGGTTTGATGCGGCAGGGTGTGATGTGGTGTGTGTAAATGTGGTATGGTGTGGTGTTTAGTGCTGAGGTGTGATTTGGTTTGGTGTAATACGTTGTATCATGGTATGGGCATAATCTGATGAATATAATTTTGTTTTGTTTTCCATGTTCTTTCACAGTTTTCAGAGCATTGATGCTTCTTGGCGCTCTGTTGTTTGTTGTTGTTGTTGTTGTTTTCGACTTTCTGCTAGCATTATACTCGCATTGCTGCCCTTGAGTGTGTAAACAGTTTTCTTTACTTTTTCCTTTGGAAATCGAAAGCGTACTCAAAGCTGGTCACGGTTTTTTAACAGCACAGTCTGGCACAATAGTGTTTAGTGTTGGCTTGTGATTGTGCAGGCTTTGCAAACACTTGGTGCAACTCCCAAACCATTCTACTCGTTCCGGCTGCGTGGGTCTGACAGTGATAGGACGCGTGTCGACAGCGATTGCGAGAAGGAGAGATGTTTGGTCCCGGGTTCAAATCGCACTTGGCGCGTTTTGTTCCATTCCACTCCTGTTTCACCTACCCACCCAACCACCCACCACACACACCCCCCCCCCCCCTCACCCCCCCCCCCCCCTCCTCACCCCCCCCTGTCAGCGTGAGATATTTGAAAAGGCAGACAAGTCCAGACATTCCGCCACTGCCTACTGAACTGCCATTAAGCAAAACAAAATAATAACAAATAAATAATAAATAAAATAAAATAACAAAATAATAATAATAATAAATTATCATTATTATTATTATTAGAACGGAAAGTCTAACATTTTGAACAACAACGACAACAACACGACCGCATGGTGACCCTTCAGACTAGATTCTTTCTGAAGAGTTGTATTTTCTTTCACACACATCAGCCCGAGTCAGAAAAACCTCATCCTAAAAGCGAGTGGAAGAGTGAGGATGGCTTTTTGTTTCTGTTGGTTTGGCTTTTTTTTTTTTTTTTTTTTTTTTTTTTTTTAACGTTTACCTGCTATGTTATCAGGTCAGCACGGACCTACACGATAAATGCACACACCAACACAGTGGGACTTCCGCTTCTGCCCCAATGGCTTCCGGTTTTCATCGCTCTCGCCTTGGAAGCTAAGTAAGTGAACTTCCCATTACCAGTTTAACGCCCTTACTGCTACTTAGAAAGGGAGGCAACGTGTGTGGGGGGGAAAAAAAAAACAAAACAAACAAAAACAAAAAAAAAAAAAAAAAAAAAAAAAAAAGGTCGACACCGCATAGTTAAATCGCAGATTGTCCCATTCGCGAAGTCGCGCACAATTTTGTCAATGATTTGCAAAACCTATCACGAACTTAGTACGGAAAGCAGGCAAAATGACGTCATTTTGAGGATGACGTGGAAACCGAGCGACCTCATTTAGGACATGCTGCAAAGACAAGCAAAAAAATGTCAACATTGATTAGTTAGCAAAGTGAGTCGACTGCAGGCGGAGATCGAAACACATTTTAAAAGCAACTGTTATGGGCTCCGTCGAAAAACGTGGACTAACGAATCACGAGACAAAACACGACGCGTCTGGACCTCTTAGGTCTTCTTCAGGCAAGATAACGACACTCAGGACAACGAAAATGAAGAACGAGCAATCACTTACTTATCTTTGTCGAATCCTGTGCAATATGGGGCGTTGAATGAAAACGAGGCCGACGGGAAGGAGACGATGCGAGCTGAAGTAGATATAATGATAATATTAACACTGACAGCAATTATGATAATGATAATGATAAAGATATTGAAAAAAAAAAAAAATGAAGAGAGGATTATTACCACGTTTGGTGATGATGTGACAATAGCAGTATAGTGTTATGGGAGAAAGGGGGGGGGGGGGGGGGGGGGGGTTGGTAGTAGACGATTGTCGAACAGTACGGTTGTCGTGGCAACAGTGTTAGCGGTGATGATGATGGTGATGATAACATCAATGCTAACACTGGCACTAACAATAATGATTATAATACTAACAACAAAAATAACGGCAATGGTGATGCTAGTAGGCTACTAATAATATTAGTAATGGTACATTCGTATTCACATTCGAGCCGCAGTGCGGCGATGATGATGGTGATGATAACATCAATAAGCTTACTAACACACTGGCATTGAATAATAATAATAATAATAATAATAATAATAATAATAATAGGCTACTAACAACAAAAAGTAACGGTATTGGTAATAACAGTACTAATGATAAAAGTAATGGTACATTCGTGTTGATATGCGAGCCGCAATGCGGCGATGATGATGGTGATGATAACATCAATACTAACACTGACATTAATAACAATGATAATAATATTAACAACAACAGTAATGGTAATGGCAATAATTGTACTAGTGATAAAAGTAATGGTACATTCATGTTGACATTCAAGCCGCTATGCAGTTTTCAGCTTTGGCATTCATTCAAGTCGAAGGAGAAAACTTCTTAGCGTGAGAAAGAAGCAGTTAGGACGAGAACAGTAGCAGTGAGACGGAACAAGTTGATATGGAACAAGTATAGACACGACGTTGCCTTTCGCCGTACGTACGATAATACGGCGACTAAAAATGCGTCGCCTGCCCTACAGCCCCCTCTCCACGGCGATCTATAATTTCGCCGCCTGTGGTTTAGCCGTCTGCACCATTGCGCCATATTCTTGA
>JADBJO010000882.1:110000-112500 GCA_016801955.1 Conus betulinus
GCGCGCGCGCGCGCGCGCGCGCGCGTGCGTGCGTGGTGTGTATCAATATGCATTCTCGTATGCAGGTGCATGGAACTTATTGCAATATTCATCTTCTTATTGGCTTCACTTACTTTTTTCGTATTTGATCTTTTCTGTGTTTGTAAGCGCTTAGGGCTTATGTAAGATTAAGCACCATAAACAATCATCATCATTATCATTATCGTTATTATTAGTATCAGGAATGTTGAAGCATATAGCACAGTCAACGGAGAAGGGATCGGTCTCGTGCCACCTCTCTTTCGAACGCAGACCTGTCGGTTGAGGGTGGTTTGTTTCCACTGGAGTGACCTTTGATGTGTGAAATCACATTTTCTACACTCTCCTGATGGAGACCGGAGATATCTGCGGCAGACTTCACGATCGTTTATATCTGTCCCTGCCCATCTTTTTTTTTTTTTTATGTTCTTGCAAAGTCGCTGCTACATTGACGGAAGAATTGTAAGCCTGCATTTGTCTTCCACCGCTGTTTGTCAAGAAATAGATTGATACACACATACATACATACATACATGCATACATACATGCATATATACATACATACACACATACATGCATACATACACACATACACACATGCATACACACATGCATACATACACATGCATACATACATACATACATACATACATACATACATACATACATACATACATACATACATACATACACACATACATACATACATACATACATACATGCGTACATACATGCGTACATACATGCATACATACATGCATACACACATACATACATACACATACATACATACATACAGACAGACAGACAGACAGACAGACGTACTTGCATGCATGCATTCATACTTGCATACATACATACATACATACATACATACACACATACATACATACATACATACATACATACATACATACATACATACATACATACATACATACATATACATACGTACATAGATAGATAGATCGGTCGATCGATCGATCGATCGATCGATAGATAGATAGATAGATAGATTGATTGATTGATGGATTGATAGACTGATTGATTGATGATTGAGAAAAGGAGTATGTTGTAGGCCAACGTGCATCAATGTGTACTTGAAGTAGCGTCATGCTCTTTACCGCCGGTTGTTGATTGGGAGAGGAGGGTTGCGTCTCAAGGAACACATGAATTCAAATTCGTGGGAAAAAAAAACCACATTCACATTCTTGGCCAAAGACACAATAACAAAAGAGGAGGAAAAACGAGAGGGAGCATTAGAAATAAGCAAGAGGATGGGGGTGGTTGGGTTCAGTGACATTAATCTAACACAAGAACTGGGCGCCACCTTGCCATTGACAGCCTGCGACGAGCAATTTTTTTTTTTCTTTCTAAGCTAAATAAGTGAAACTCCTTGTACATCATTTTGAGCATGCTAACTGGGTTGGTGCTTAGAGCCAAGACCTTACACACAGTTTGTAGACTACGACATATTGATGATAATTGATTTTTTTCTTCTCTCTCTCTTCTTCTTCTTCTCATCCTTCGTCTTCATCATCATCATCATCATCATCATCATCATCATCATCATCATCATCATCACTATCATCATCATCCCCATCATCATCATCATCATCATCATCATTATCATCATCATTTCCTTTTTTTTCTTTTCTTCTTCTTCTTCTTCTGCTTCTCCTCCTCCTCCACTCCTTCTTTCCTTCTTTCCTCCTCTTCTTCTTCTCCCTCCTCTTCCTCCTTCTCCTCTACCTCCTCCTCCTCTACTCCTTCTTCTCCCCTCCTCCTCCCTTTTCCTCCTCCTTCTCCGCCCTTCTCCCCCCCCCCCCCTCTCTTTCTCTTCCTTCTCCATCTCCTCCACCCCTCCTCCTGCTCTTTCTTGATCTTCTCCGTCTATGACCTAATGCTGATTGCGTTATATTACCAACGGACCCAAGTTAGGAGGGAGGTTTGAGAGAGAGAGAGAGAGAGAGAGAGAGAGAGAGAGAGAGAGAGAGAGAGAGAGGGGGGGGGTACAGAACAAGGGTGGTTAGATTAGGCAGCAGACTTAAACTCTCACTAGCCGTGCTGGGTGCCAGCCATGGCGGCATTTCTGAACAGATCAATAGACACGTTTTTTTGACTCCATTCTTAATTCTCAGCATCTAGCAGAGGATGGCCCCTCTATCCAACCCCACCCCCCCACCCCCCTCCACACACACACACACACACACACACACACACACACACACACACACACACACACACACACATACACCTCCCCACCTCCTCCACTCTGTTCAGACAGATGAACAGTAAAGTCTCTTCTTCCGAATCACAAGGAAGCTAACAGAATTGAATGAATCACTTGACCTCACGTATATCATAAATTTTCATAAAGAAAAGAAGACATACAGTTTTTTTTTTTTTTTTTTTTTTTTTAAATCAAATGATTGAGAGTCTAATTCAGCTTCGTATCACCTTCATCTTCGATACGAATTAG
>JADBJO010000882.1:117500-165000 GCA_016801955.1 Conus betulinus
AATGATGAAATAAAATGAAATAACGTGTCGGTTTACATTCATCTCTGCATGATATGAATTTGGAGGCATTTGTTCCAGAATTCATTTGAATTGGACAATGGTTCTTTTACTTCCACCATTAAGATTCGTTTCACATGCGTCTCTTGGTTTGTCTGCTCTGACTGTCTGTCGTCAAGATTAACCCAATCCCCACTTTCTTGCTCCCCCCCCCCCCCCCCCCCCCAAAAAAAAGATCCTGAACCCATCCCCACAAACTTATTTATTGGCAACAAGATTTCTGTTTGTGGCTCAAAATCAAACCAGTGAATTTTTATTGCAGATTTAAAACAAAGGGCGGATCCAGTATCCACTCGACTTTGATAGCGGAGGTCCATGGTCTCCCTAATGCCTTCGTAGGTTTTTTTTTTCTCTGTTCCTCCCCACTCCTTCATAATATACTGTTTTGCCTGAATGATTATGATATGCCTGTTGTTTTGTTAAAGCTGCCCACACCCAGTAGTAGTACCCAGAAAGTCCAGACCAGCCTCAAGATAGGTGGTTCTAGACCCTACGGTGGCATGGATAAGTCAAAATATCTGTGGTTTCGAGACACCGACGAGACGAACAAATCCTCAGCATAAACACCATCATCAGCGACAGCAAGTTATTCCCAAGCCTGCCTGAACAACATACACCATCTTGGGTTTTGCTACAACATGACGGTTTTTTTTTTTCTCCAGCTTAGCATATTCTTAATCATGGCTGCATTCATTCAAAATTAATCTTAAAGCTGTGGCAAATTTATTTGGAAAAACCCAGTTTGCTTTCTAGAATTTTTGTCGGATAGGTTGTCGTTACGGAGTAACAAATAAAGAAGGGGGGGGGGGGGGGGGGGGGAAATCACATCCATGGACAAAGTATTTTGTAGGGATAGTTTAAGAAAAAAAAAGCATGGGAGTAACTATTGTAACTTGCTTTCCTGTTATCTGTAAGTTTTATTAGGTGTTTTATTTCAAATCTGTTATGTCAGCACAGTTTAGTGTATGGGAATAAGAAATAAAAAGGAGGAAAAAAAGTAAGGTAAGCATCATCCAGCATTAATTATGTTTCTGTCTCTGTTTGTTTCTCTGTCCGTATGTCTGTCTGTGTGTCTGTCTGTCTGTCTGTCTCTGTCTCAGTGTGTGTGTGTGTGTGTGTGTGTGTGTGTGTGTGTGTGTGTGCTTACACACACATGTGTGTGTGTGTGTGTGTGTGTGTGTGTGTGTGTGTGTGTGTGTGTGTGAAGTCTTAATCAACTTGTGAAGGATACTGACAGCAGTCAACCGAAATTAACCACAATGAGAACAGCAAAACTGAAAGAAATTCCAAGTTCCTGTCTGTTCAGAATCGTAGGAACATGGAACCAGCTTCCCCCCCCCCCCCCCCCCCCCCCCCCCCCCCCCCCCCCCCCCCCCCAAAACTATCCGCTTGTGCATGGTGTGCACCTGATTACAGTGAAGCTCTTCCTGGAGTAATGTTTGTTCATCACTTCTCGCCTGAAGTCATTTCCTGAGTGGGTGAAAAAAAGGGCTCATACCACGCAGTTAGTAAATCCAGACTGCCCTCCCGCCTCGTTCTGAACTGCTCCCCCCTCCTTCAAATTCTTTTAGAAAGAAAAAAAAGGGGGGGGGGGGGGGGGGGAGAGTGAGAGAAAGAGAGAGAGAGAAAGAGAGAGAGAAAGAGAAGAAAGAGAGAGAGAAACTAGTCCCAGGCAATGAAACAGTAATGAAAGCATATTGTACCGACATTTGTGAGGTGAGTGTTTCTGGAGAGAGAGAGAGAGAGAGAGAGAGAGAGAGAGAGAGAGAGAGAGAGGGGGGCAAAAAAGAGGAAAAAAAGGGAACTAGTCCCATGCGATGAAACAGTAATGAAAACAATCCCATGCGATGTACTTGTTTGTGAGGTGAGGTGAGTGTTTCTGGACAGAGAGAGAGAGAGAGAGAGAGAGAGAGAGAGAGAGAGAGAGAGGGAGGAAAAGAAAAAGAAACTAGTCTCAAGCGATGAAACCGTAATGAAAGCATATTGTACTTATGTTTGTGAGGTGAGTGATTCTGGACATGAGGAAGGCCAAATAGGTCGAAACGGTTTGCGTTAAATTTGTAATTTTTCATTTTTTTTTATTTTGTTTTTTTTTTCACCTTTTGTTTGGCGGTGCATTTTTTTTTTTTTTTCTTTTTACCTCAGCCACAACTTACCCCCACCCCCACCCCGTCCAGCCCCTGTATTTTGTTACAAACTGCTCCCCAGTGAGTGAGCCCATTTCTACCTCCCTGTCACTTGGGGGAAGGTAGGCTCGGGCATGTGCCTCTATTCACTCCATGGGGTCACGCCTTGGCTTAAGGCTGTGTCAGGCCAATTGACATAGGCTAGAACAGCAAGGCTACATCAAAATGTTGTTATACTCTGCATAGTTATGTGGGGATTCTCTTCAGTCGTGACAAGCTCCTAGCATAACATTATCAGTCTCCAAAATCCCCCGAAGTCGGAGTGTGGCTGCCCATGTGGCAGGGTAATCAAAAACGGTCACATACGTAATGTTCTCATCTCAAGCAGATGCACTGGTACCATAGTGTTCAAGTACTTCGCTGTTTGGATGATCCCTGGAGTCTGTAAGACAGGGTACGACAACAACAACAACAACAACTCCACGGGGTATCTCTGGACCACGCCCTAAATCACCGATTAGGACGCGGGTTTGGAACAGGGTTTTGGTGTTGTTCTACATCAGGTCTAAGGGGTAAACACAGTTCTGCTAAGAATGTTCTCAAACTGAAATTTGAAAACTTGTGCCAATGTTTTGAGCTCGCTAGCAAAAAATAGCTGCCATTAGAAGGGCATCTGGGAGTCATGACCTGGATGCGGCCCGGCCCCTTAGAGTGTAAGGAGTTCAGGGCCGAAACATTTGTCTGAGGCGGGTTTCTTCTATGAAGACCTTCTGCTGTCAGGGTCTCCCTAGGGTTTCTTCCTGCCGACGCCCCTCAAAGAATCGACCAACATTGCTGTGGGTTCAGAAACAAAGAAAGAAAGAAACAAACAAACAAATGTCATTTCCAGTTCGTTCATCCCATCCATGATTGGTAATTAATTCAACCATACATGCGCAGTTTCTGGCTTCTTGTGCTACTGTCTTCTGCCATAACACTTGTTCCGTTTACACAACTGCTGCTGGAGAAATACGGAAATGTCAAGCTGGTTAAGGGGCCCCTAAACTCTGAAGTGGTTGAGATGTATGCCAACATTGCTCGACGACTGTGAGGAGTTGCATTAGAGGTTGTGTCGGCCAGCAAATGAGTTGGCTTCACGTTGTCCCTGAATATGTCCTGAGTTCCCTGCCTACTTCACATTGTCCCTGAAAGGTGTGTCCTAAGTTCCCTGTATACTTCACGTTGTCCCTGAAACGTGTGTCCTAAGTTCTCTGTATACTTCACATTGTCCCTGAAATGTGTATCCTAAGTTCCCTGTATACGTCGCATTGGCCCTGAAATGTGTATCATAAGTTCCTTGTATACTTCACATTGTCCCTGAAATTCGTGTCCTAGGTTCCCTGTATATTTCATATTGTCCCTGAAATGTGTATCCTAAGTTCCCTGTCTACTTCACGTTGTCTCTGAAATGTGTGTCCTTAGTTCCCTGTAAGCTTTGCACTGCCCCTGAAGTGCGTGTCTTAAGTTCCCAATATACTTGAATTGTCCCAGAAATATGTGTCCTAAGTTCCATGTATACTTTACATTGTCCCTGAAATATGTCCTATATTCCCTGTATACTTCACTCTGTCCCTGAAAAAGTTCCCTGTCACCCTAAAAGTGAGTGCCCTATACTTCACATTGTCCCTGAAATTCGTGTCCTAGGTTCCCTGTATATTTCACATTGTCCCTGAAATGTGTATCCTAAGTTCCCTGTAAGCTTTGCACTGTCCCTGAAATGTGTGTCCTAAGTTCCCTGTACACTTTCATTGTCCCTGAAATACGTGTCCTAAGTTCCCCGTATACTTCACTCTGTCCCTGAAATGTGTCCCAAGTTCCCTGTATACTTCACATTGTCCCTGAAATGTGAGTCCTAAATTCCCTAAATACTTCACATTGTCCCTGAAATAGGTGACCTACGTTCCCTGCATGAGATTGAGAAACGGAAACCATCATCTGAAGCAATCATGCTCAAAGACCTGGATCTGCCTCTCAAGACCTCCCGTCAATATCCACTCAGGCATCGTCGGGTAAAGATGGCTGTTACCAGTGATTTGCAGAGTTCTATCCTCACTCGAACCTGTCAGGCCTGGGGTTGCAGATGATGCTCAAACCTGGGACTCGCAGCCCGTCTCCGTCTGCCACAGACCAGAACTCCCATCTTTCAAAATCAGTCTGCAAACCTTTTCTTTTCAAGCAGTTGCCCAGTACCTTTCTGGCTCATGTGCCTGTTAGTGGTGGTGGTGCTAATGGTGTGTGTACATGTGTGTGTGTGTGTGTGTGTGTGTGTGTGTGTGTGTGTTGTTTAGTCTTGGTCACAGGTCTGAGTATGCTTGGGAGGAAGGGGAAGGGGGAATGTCATGTGTGCGTACCTGTGTGTGTGTGTGTGTGTGTGTGTGTGTGAAAATGTCTATATGAAGGCATGCCACGCAAGTGACCTGAAATGACAGCTGATAAAAACTTCTTTTAATTAAGGTCTGAAATACTTGTAAAAAAAAAATATTGAGGTCAGAATATTTGGGCTGGAGAGAGAGAGAGAGAGAGAGAGAGAGAGAGAGAGAGAGAGAGAGAGAGAGAGAGATGGGGCACAGACAACAATGTGCACAATCTCGATCCAGATTTGTCCTCAATTCCTTGATCATTTCACTCATCAAGCTAGGACCATTTCTCATTTTTTAAGCTCAACTACAGCCCTGAAATATCTTGTTTCTCTCATTAACTTTCTCGACACTGTCAAAGGCCTTATCTGTCAAAACTGATTGAAGAGCGGAAATGTAACAGAAAAACTCTCTCCAAATAAAGATTCTGGATATCGACCCCATCCCCATAAAGACTCTGAATAAAAACTACCTCCCAATGAAGTTTCTCTGAAAAAAGACTGACTCCAAATGAAGATTTTTTCTGTTATAAAGACTCTGAATAAAGCGTTCCTTCCAATAAATACTTGCTGAATAAAGACTCCCTCCCAATAAAGTCTCTTTGAATAAAGACTCCCTCTCAGTGAAGATACTCTGTATAAAGACTCATTTGCAATAAAGACTGTCCAAATAAAACCTCCTCACACTAATAAATACTCGTTGAATAAAGTATCTTTTCCAATAAAGAGTCTTGGAATAAAGACTCTTTCTTGATGAAGACTCTTGGAATAGAGACTTGCACCACCCACCGACCACCTCCAAATAAAAAAACTCTCTCCTTGTGGAGACCTTCTAAATAGTAACTCTCACCCAGTGATGACCTCCGACTACCAATTGTCTCCAAATGAAGACTTTCCAAATAGACTCCCTGGTAAAGAAGACCTCGAATAACCAGACCTCACCAGCAGTGACCTTGACCAGACCTCACCAGTGGTGACCTTGACCAGATCTCACCGGCGGTGACCTTAACCAGACCTCACCAGGGTGACCTTGACCGTAACTCACCAGCAGTGACCTTGACGAGACCTGACAGCAGTGACCTTGACCAGCAGTGACCTTGACCAACCTCACAGGGTGACCTTGACCAGACCTGACCGGTGACCTTGACCAGACCTTACAGGGTGACCTTGACCAGACCTCACAGGGTGACCTTGACCAGACCTTGTGACCTTGACCAGACCTAACCAGCGGTGACCTTGACCCGACCTCACCAGCAGTGACCCTGACCAGACCTCAACAGTGGGTGCCTTGACCAGACCTCACAGTGGTTTGTAAGAGGTGACACTGCGCATTTTATTTGCTGGCTGGGACCTGCACACCCGATGCCTACACTTTACCCCTAGTTCTAGCCCAGTGCCACTGACCAGCTCGACTCCAGTTTGCTCAAGACCACCTTGAATGGAACAACCAATGTTGGCAATCTGTTTAATTCTTGGACAGGTTGCGTCTCTGGGGGTTGGGACGGACAGGTGAAGAGTTTAAGAGTCGGTTTGTCAAACAGTCTGCAGACAGCTTTGTGTTGGTATGGGACCCCTGAGGTGGACCTAGTGTCATGTTGTGGAGTGGCATTGGCATCATTGCTTACTCAGGGTGGTTTTCTCTGATCAAATCAATGGAGGAAGAGGACATGGAGCGAATGCATCAATCACTCCTGTGTCCTATTGTTCTCGTCTTCCCTAACATCCCAATGCTAACCTCCAACAGGGCAATGCACTCCCCCCTCCATCCTCCCAGCCCCACCCCCCCCCTCTCTCTCTCACATGCGCGCACACACGCACGCAACAACACACACACACACACACACACACACACACACACACACACACTGCCTTGCCTGAACAGCAGTTCCTGCAAGTACATGGCATTGCTACACAGGCTCAGCACTCACTCATTCTCAATCTCGACCCGATACAGCAATTCTGGAATCATCTTGAGAGACAGCTTGACATCAACTGCCCGAGGCACTCTATTACTGTTGACTGCGTCAGACAACTCAACAGGCTTAGAACAAGGTTCCAGCATACACGCAACAGTCTGCATTGAAAGCCGTGCCACTGCGAAGCCGTTATCAATGGCAATAGTGGCTGTACTGAATACTCTGTCCAGGGGGTTCACTCTGTCAAAACATGAAATGGACTCGCAGAACATGAAAGCAAATGCCCAGACATAAATCCAACGAAATTTATTTTCTCAATTTTGTTTTGTGAGTCCATTTAAAATGTTTCAATAAATGTATCCAAACCCAGTTTTCACACTTCTTTTGCGAATCAGTCTAGACAATGTTTTTTGATAATAGGCGATAGAGCAGTTATCAATAATTGTAATGATCACTCTAAGTAGACATAAAAATCATGGCCTGATCAACCACATACTGCACTCATAATACACTTTTTTCTTTCTAAGTCAGTTGCCACAGATGATTTTTACGTTCAATTGATCAATCAAATTTTAGTTAGCTAAAAGGGAAGAGGTAATTTCTAATTGTTTGATTATTAGAAAAAAAAACCAAAAAACATACAAAGTTCTCATCATCTCACTGAAAATGCAAAACAAACATGGAAGGAACCATACACAAAAAAAAAAATGAATCCAAAACTGACAATATTTTACACATAAGTTGAGAGAAATGGATTATAACTGTCAAATATGAATACTGGGAATTTCAAAGTCTTTGAGAACATCTAACCTTGGACTTTCTCCTCTTTTCTCTCTCTCATTTACACATGCATGCCTACACATGCACACACATGCATAAACACACACACACACACACACACACACACACACACACACACACACACACACACTTACACACACACACACACACACACACACACTATGAAGATATGCAAAACCATCACCACAGATTGCAATACCAGCTTAACACACACACACACACACACACACACACACGCACACACACACACAAACACTCTTTCTGAAGATATGCAAAAAAACCATCACCACAGATTGCAATACAAGCTTCACACAACTACCAGAGGTTGTAGCACCAAAGAAACCATGGATGAAGAGAAAAACGCCCAACACATTATCACAGACCATGGACACTACCAATTCACCGTTACTACAGATCCACCTTATGCTATCTATCGAGGGTCATCCAGAAGAAAGCTTCCAACTTTAGGATGCATGCTAAATTCTCCTCATTACTGAAAAATGAGTATTCACCTTGTGCTGAGAGAAACGATAAGTGACAGCATTAGCTAACTGTCTGTTGAATTCAATTGTGGACAGTTCAGCCATCCAAACACTGCTGCTAAACATTATGACCGCTAAGAAAGTTGTTCAGACAGAATGGATGTACATACATTTGCTTTACAATTCTGTGGCAGCATACTTGCATGAATACACAATTTACATATCTTTTTCCTTCTCCGCAAGATTTGTTGGATCTTATCTGGTGCCTTTGAAGGATTTTTGGAAAATGTTACAGATCTTTATTGTCACAATGAAGAAGACACTTCTGTATTGAAAAACTTTCGCTTACAGAACTGTACCATATATCATATACCATAGATGGGGTTCACTGTTCATGGTGTTGAGTTTTTCCACTGAATTACTGGTGACATCAGTTTGTTAGATATTGCAGACATCGAAGACACTATGGTTCTTTGATATTTGTGGCTGTTTATCTATTACAATTATTACTGATTTTTTTTCCCTTTTCTTTCAATTAACCAGATCTTGGATTATTCATGTGTGTGTGACTAACAGATTCACTATTTTTCTGTTAAAATCTTCTGTGTAGTCCTCTTTTTTGGCACACTTGTAGTCTCTATAATTTTTTATCATTAGAAGACGGGGGGAAAAAATAGAAGAAAAAAAAAAATCTGTGGCATTATGTGAGACAACAAAGAAATGAGAATTCCGCTTCGAGATTTTGGATGGATTCCACATTTTCAGAACAAAAGTGCTTGACCATGATGGTCAGTCATTAACATGGTAAACACAAAAACAGACATGTACACATACCTACTACCAATACCCACCACACAATTTTTTTGTACAAAAATGTCGCTTGGTTTACACTTGGAGTATTCGCTATGTGATTTGAAAATATGAAGCTCACAAGATTCACCGACGGCTTTCGAAAAATAATTTGGTTGTTACAGAAATGCTATGTTAAAAAAAAAAAGAAGAAAAAGAACAAAACCCCACACCTGGTATCGGGAGATTTAAAATATTCTAAATAAAACTTGACAACTGTCTCAAGTTATCTGAAAATCTCACAACTTTAACAACGTGCACAACAAGTCATGTCCAATCTGGCATTGAATACTGACATCTTTTGCTCTTTCTAGAAACACTTCTGTAAATCAACACCCATATTATTCGCACATATTATCACAATCACGCAAAGTGAGCTAGCAGGAACATGGGAATCATCGCCTGCAGTCCACCAAGGGAGACAATCTATTGCACCAAAGAAAAAAGTCTTCACCAGAGTAGATGTGGTCCCCGTCTTCATCATATGAAGTGACAGGAGGGGTAACCCAACGTGGGCCCAAACTTAGTCTGGCTACTGCACTGTTTCTTTCATATGATTGAAAATGATGCTCTCTCTCTCTCTCTCTGTCTCTCTCTCTCTCCGTCTCTCTCTCTCTCTGTGAACTCCCTTCCAAGGTCTGTCACAGTCTCTGTATTTCCCACATCCAATTATTTGTAAACAGATTTAAAACAAAAATATATATATAATTGGATGCTCTGCCTTTGTGTGTGTGTGTGTGTGTGTGTGTGTGTGGTGTGTGTGTGTGTGTGTGTGTGTGTGGGTGTGTATGATTTGTGTGTGTGTGTGTGTGTGTGTGTGTGTGTGTGTGTGTGTGTGTGTGTGTGTGTGTGTGTGTGTGTGTGTGTGTGTGTGTGTGTGTGTGTGTGTGTGTGTGTGTGTGTGTGTATGAATTAGTGTGTATCTGCATGTGTCTGCATGAAAGGGGAAGGGGGAAGGGGAGGCAGGGAGGCGGAAAGGAGGGTGAAATATCATATGATGTTGCAGGCTTATGAAAATGCACCATGTTCCCTGCTGTCTTGTTTATAAAAAAATTCAGAAAACAAAGCATGAAAAAAAATATTGCAACTGTTGATTTTCCCTTGCCTGACAAAATTAAAAAGTATGAACCTGAAATCGTCACAACCTTGAAAGAATGACCGAGAAATTTTTTTTTGTATCTTAATAAGATTTCCGATGTCAACATGAAAGGGTTCCAGTTAAGAATTATTCACACAGACACCTGGGCACAAACTTAATGCTAAAAAAATGGCTACAATCTGGTTGATGCAGTTTCTTAACCTCTGTTCAGGGTAGCATCTTGCATGTGTTTTTGGCACAGTACAGTCATTCAAAATTTTGGCTAGCACTAACTGGTTTAATAAAAGAGGAACGCCATCATATCTTAAAAACATTTGATTGAAACACTTGTTATTCTTGGGTTCGACGACAAAAACAGGCATACTGACCACACCTTTTACTTTATGAGACCTTGTTTATTAACATAAATTGAAACTATGAATACATGTTGCTTGCTCCTGCTGCACGCCTGTGTCCATCTGCACTATGTTTCTTATACTAGGGTTAATCTAAACAATGCATTATCTCAACTTTGGGAGGTGGGATGGGGCGGGGAAGGGGGGGGGGGGGGGGGGGGGGGGAGGGTTCGGGGTTCTATGAGTATGTTCCACTTTTCAGAAACACTTGAGGCCATGCAAAGTCCTCTCTCTAACTCTCTCTCTTTCTCTTTCAAACATCTTGTCATTTCATATGCCACTATTTTTGTTTCTGTCTTTGTTCATGTTTACTGTCCTGCATCATTATTTTGCAAATTAACACGTTTTTAAAAACTATTTTGTGCTAGTTACTTCTTCCCGTACATATGTATTTTGTTAAAAGCAGTAAGAATGTGTTTTTTTCTTAAATGATAAGGGGGAGGGAGGGTGCGCCAAGAGCAAGCATGGTCTGGAATGTCCAAAATATGTCTGGAATCTGTCAAGCCAAGGTGCAGTGTAATGCACTGTTGTCTAGGCCTTTTCATCGTGGCCTTCACGAGTACTGATCAGCAGCTTGACGCACAAGTCTATTTTTGCAAACTACACATCTGATACACACTTTCTCACAACCTGCTGAAGGTGTCTCCTCCCTCAATGTGTTGGTGAGGTCTGTTCTTTCATTCCATGCTGATAAGGTCGATTCTCTCCAGTTTACACTTGAGTTCCAACCCCTCACTAAGCAATGAGGTCTACTCCCTCAAAGTAACCTGATGGATTTCATCTCCTCGCCATCTGCCGCTGAGGTCAGCTTACTCTCTGCGACCTCTCCATCACTGCATGCTAATGAGGTCCTTGATGTAGCTGCTGCTGGTGTCGTTGCGAAGCAGGTCCCTGACGACGTCCTGCAGGCCCAGGTCCTGGGCGATCTGGGTACTGGGTCCAGACGTCGGGGCACAGCTTCAGCACCTTCTTCACCTGCCCCACACAGCTGGTCAGCTTGCTCGGGCTGTGCCGCAGCCTGTCATCCAAAAGGATACATGCACACATGCACATGCACGCAGGTAAGCATGCAGGTATGTACACACGCATGGACACACACACACACATGCGCATGCACCCATGCACACGCACACGCACACACACACACACACACACACACACACAGACTCTTCATACTGACTGAAGCGAGCGTCTGCAGAAGATTTATGACATGTATGCTGAGCAAGGCACAGAATTAATATTCGGTCCTGGATGAGCATGGCCAAGAATTAACATCAGAACAGGCTAAGCAATGTGATGAATTGACATCCTTACACGCTAATCAAGATCTAAATCTAAGGCTGCTCCACGTTAACAAATTCAAATATTAAGTTTGTTATATGCTGAACAATGTTGGAACTTCTGACTGTTAACTAGCTAAGCTTGATCAAGATTCAACTCATTCTGGACAACTTAAAAGACAGTCATCTCCTGTTTTTGCCAACAACTTAAAAAAAAGACAACTTGTAATAAGATGGCCGTCACACCAGCCGACCAATAACACTGGATAGGAGTGCAGTCCAAATCCTTCAGCAAGTCCATGTAATTTTAGTTGAGATCATGCTATCACGCTTATCTCCCTTTCTTCTAAAACGTCGAGAGTGCTTTGTCTCTGCCTTCTGGGTCATTAATTTCATTGTGTGCGATGGATTTACTGGGTTTTCATCACGGCAACCAAAGACAGAGGGGTTGATTTTGTTGAGGAAATTGAGTCTGAAATAGTTTCAGATTTAGTTGCAAAGTGAAACGACTGCAGGCAGAAATCTAAACAAATCTTAAATAAATGTCAGCGAACCGCCCAGAGAAATGTGGACAAACGAGTCACAAGACAACACACAACGCGTTTCGACCTCCTAGGTCTTCTTCAGGTGAAACAAAGACGAACAAAATAACGAAAATGCACTTAGCTTTGATCGCTTCAGATTGCTTCTGAGTTCAGCGCAAGGAAGAAGGCTAACTCACAGCTAACCCTATGGAACATCTCTATAACAATCTCCACCCACAGTTTATTCTGTGAAACTTCTCCATAACAATCTCCACTCACAGCTAAATGTGTTTTGTTGAGTTTCAGATTGTTACATGCTGGGCACTTAAGATTTCAGACAGTTACATGCTGAACAAGGCAAGATTTTTATCACACCAACACGTTGAACAACTTCAGCTTTTCATAGACTGAATGTTATATGTTGGGTAAACCAAAGTAATTACTTGTTAAGCAAAAGTAAAAAATTCAGATTCTTATACACTCATGACATATATGATTGTTATACAATGAGCAAGTAAAAAAAAAGTTCAGACTGTTACTTGCTCAGCAAAGTGGAGTTGAAATTGTTGTTGCTAAACAATATTGAGACTGTTATATGTTTGAGCAAGCCAAGGTCAAGACTTAACATTGTTGCCTGCTGAGCTTCAAAACTTCCCCGTATGAGCAGTAGTCTGCCCCAGCAGGGTTGTACAAGCTACCATGATGGAAGAATATGAGTTAGCATGGTTATGCATATGTGTGTGTGTGTGTGTGTGTGTGTGTGTGTGTGTGTGTGTGTGTGTGTGTGTGTGTGTGTGTGTGTGCATGTGTGTGTGTGTGTGTGTGTGTGTGTGTGTGTGTGTGTGTGTGTGTGTGTGTGTGTGTGTGTGTGTGTGTTTATTATGTCAGTGTGGGTGTGTTTGTGTCTTGTGAGTGTGTAGGAGCGGACAGATGTATCTGTATTTTGAATGAAATAATCATAACTGTCTGCTGTTCCATAAAAATCTATGCCCCCCCACCCCACACCCCCCTTCTGATTTCATTCACAAAAATATTTTCCTTTGTCCTACCTTGCCCTCCCCCCTTACCCTCCACTCCTCCACCCCCCCCTCCTTTCCTCAAACAACAAAAAAATATATTAACTTCATGAATCTTTATTCCAAAACAGATGAAATGAAAAGTTAGAACTATCTGTTTGGATGTCCATCAACAGACAAAATCAAGGTTGTAGTGGGGAAAAAAGTGTCTGGCATCCGCTTCTTTTTGTTCTACCCCCCCCCCCCCCCCCCCCCCCCAAAAAAAAAAAAAAAAAAAAAAGAATAAATAAAAAATAAAACATGCTGCGTAAACCCAGCAAGATACAGGGCAGGTCTGCCTCTGATTTGCAATGTGCCAACACATCTACTTACTTATACAGCGTGTTCTCGATGAGGGTGGGGGTGAGCTTGACGTATGTCCTGAAGTCTTGCAGGTAGCGCATGTCTCCTGACATGAGCACGTGAGCGTACAAGCTCTCTGACCAGTCCACGGGCCTGCTGTACGCTTCTGTCACCACAAAGGCCCTGGGGAGGACAGCACAGAGACAGACATTTATCAGTCAGTTTCAGAGGACCACTGCTGACCACCAACTCTGGAACTTCTCCATAACAAACTGGTTTCAAAGTGAGGTGACTGCAGGTGGAAACTGAAACACATTTTAAGAACAATTCTTAGTGAGTCCGCCCCAAAACAAGGACAAACAAGTTACAAGACAAAACACGACGCGTTTCGACCTCTTAGGTCTTCTTCAGGCAAGTTAAACAACATTCAGGACAACGAAAACAAAGAATGAGCAGTCAGTTATCTTTCTTTTTCTGTGTTGTTCTTCGTTTTCATTGTCCTGAACGTTGTTTATCTTGCCTGAAAAAGACCTAAGAGGTTGAACGTGTCATGTTTTGTCTGGTAACATCGGTCATTGTTTAAGGCAAACTCACTAATTCTTCAATTTTCTCCATAACAATCTCCACTCACAGTTAACTCTGTGGAAAATCTCTTTAACAATCTCCACTCACAGTTAATTCTGTGAAAACTTCTCTATGACAATCTCCACTCACAGTTAACTCTGTGGAAAATCTCTTTAACAATCTCCACTCACAGTTAATTCTGTGAAACTTCTCTATAACAATTTCTACTGACAGCTAACTCTATGGAATATCTCAATAACAACTCCACTCACAGCTAATTCTGTGAAACTTCTCTATAACAATCTCCACTCAAAGTTAATCTGTGAAACTTCCCTCTAACAATAACCACTGACAGCTACCTCTGTGGAACTTCTCTATTACAATCTCCACTCACAGCTAACTCTGTGGAACTCCTCTATAACAATTTCAACTCACAGCTAACTCTGAAACTTCTCCTAACAATTTCCACTGACAACTAACTCAGGGGAACTTCTCCATAACAATCTCCACTGACAGCTAACTCTATGAAGTTCTCTATAACAATATCTGCTGACAGCTAACTTTTTGGGATTTCTCAGTAACAATCTCCATTGACAGCTAACCCTGTGGAACTTCAAGCTGAATAAAAAAAAACCACTGACTGTTCAGCATGGGAATTTACCAACTTCACATGCCTTCATTTCTGTACACTGTCTTTTGGTTAATTAATAAATAAAACATATTCAACAACAAGAACACCAGGCAATCCAGCAAACAAACAAACTACCCTTTCAAATCTCCCTTTGTTGAAAATACAAGCAACCAAACACCTAAGCTTGATCATTATGTGTGCAGCAGATTGCTTTCAAACACACAACACACACACACACACACACACACACACACACACACACACACACACACACACACACTCTGAGCACAAGACCCCAAATCTCTGTACATCTACGTAATTCTCACTTCTAAAAATCTGGGGTGTGATGCCACGAAGCTTTTCACCTCCTCTGCAGTCAGATTGATCACTCTGACCCCTGACCCCACCAAGTGAAGTTGAAGGTTAACCAGGCGCGCGCCCAACGTAAGCACTTCTGAGCATTCATGTAGCATTTGTCCTGGGTCACAAGAGAAACAAGCATTATCTGCTTCTGAGAGCTTCATATATATATCTGCTTTTTTTTTCATTTTTGGATTTTTTGGATAAATTTCAAATTTTCAAAGCCAAATAATTTCCGAATATTCAAAATATGTGCTTTTAAAAACAAGATCATGTGCACCTTCTCAAATTTGACCTCCACAAATCCTTAAACTCAGATGAGTCGCAGTAAAAGGAACCATACTTCTTCTCCCTAAAGTTACACTGGATTTGCCAACTTAAAAGGGGAAAAAATATAACAAACAAACAACAAATGTACACATGAATATGACATACAACAGATACAAAAAATTCAAGGATTGCACCCAATCTAGTTTGATGTTGGTACCTTTCTTGAGGTATGACCTAAAATTATATCCGAGCTGTAACAGTGCATCTGATATGCTCTTAACAGCAAAGAGAGGTGCCTGAATACCGTTCCCCACAAGATCTGATTGAGTTAAAAGCTGAGTCTTTAGAGGGAAGGAATCTTTTAGGAGAGGGTAACTCTAATACAGATGGAGACAAAAATGGTCAAGACAAACCAAGTTGTCAAAGCTGTGGCGAGTTCTTCCCAGGGTCTTGTTTAACAGCGTTTTGTTCAACTTGCTTGATACAGCAGATTTGGGCTGATCTCCCTAAAGCCTACCTGTATCCATATTCCAGTTTCACTCCTTTTTTTTTTCAGTTTGTGAAAGTATTGCAATGGGTAAGAAATTCAATAAGTCACCGATAAAAAGAGCTCAACAGTCTTTCTAAAGTACTTGCTTAGAGGGGAACGAAACAAAACAAAACAAACGCAAGTTGATGTGTACCTGTGACAGTGACATAACGACAAGTTCCACAGTATCACAGATGGGAAGAAATTAGTGACAGTGATGGCCAGATCTCTCCTCCACAAGGCAAGAAAAAGATACATCCGAAAGTGAGGGTCAACACGGAAGTACTGTCCTCAACTGCTGGACAAACCAGTTGGGATCAATCACGGACAGACTTCTACCCCTTGAGGCATTAGGAAATGATTTCTTTATGTAGTATGTGGGAGCGATGTCAGCAGATTGCCTTTCACCATGAGTTTGTAACCAGGATTTAGCAACCAACGTGAAATCAGTAGTTGTCAAGAAGAAATCACAAACAGCCACATCTTCTCAAGCACACCCATATGCATCACTCTGAAAAACAGAAAGGAAAATTTAGAAAGTAATGAACATCCACTGAAAGATGGGAAACTAACAGCAAGAATTCTGCACAAACACATGAAAAACTCAACAACCAAAATCAACTGCAAGGTGGAAAAAGAGAGCATTAAACGGCTGTCAGTCAGCTCCGTCAGGCCGAAGTTTTGTGGCCAATGCAGTAATAAGAGTCACGTGACGCCCACCCTACTTCCGCCTACGGAAGATGCCGAAGTTCGTGTACTGTGTACGTCATTCAATGAGGCCTGCGCGCAAGGCAAACCCCCAGGGAACTTGGCGCTAGAGGGGAAGGTAGGGCGGGCATTAGAGTCTGACATGGTAAGTATACTTAGCCAAACAGGGAGTATAACACAAACTCCCCATTTTGGCGTCGTATACTATACCATGTCAGACCATAGCAGAATTTAAAGTAATAGGAGGAGGGCCGAGCGCCCTAATGGTTCCTGGGGTAGACCGATATGGCTGCATTGGCCGCCACAAATGAAATCCCTTTAGAACCATCAGCCCTGGTCATGCGGATGTCCCTTAAATAAAAGTTTATGAAAGGGTCTCCTCCGAACGCCAGTAGGCTGCCTCCAGGAGATGCGCACGGGGACAGAGTGCTGGAACGCTGAGGGACGTGGCCAGCGCTCTGACCTCATGGGCTCGGGGTGACAGGGCTGGGAGGTCTTTGTACGCCTGGGCATAGGCAGATCTGATAGTATTGGATAGCCACCTAGAGATAGTGCCCGCCGATATGTCCTTCTTGTTGTTGGGGTTGATGGAGATAAGAAGGCGTCGCTGCGAGGAACGCCTGGGGCGGGAACGCTCCCAGTAGTATCTGAGGCACCTAGAGGGGCACAGGTCCATGTCCCCACCCCGCTCGTTGCCTAAGATATCCGCTAGAGAGCGGATCAGGAGGGAAGGAGAGGCTGTGCCCGTTCCTGGTTCTTCGCTAGGAACTCAGGGTAGAACTTAAGTGAGACCGAGCCGTCTCTGTGAAAGGCGATGTCCCGAGGGTCCCCGCTGAGGGCATGAATCTCACTTCGCCTTCTGGCTGAGGCCAGGGAGAGAAGGAAGGTGGTCTTGAAGGAGAGGAGGTCAAAGGGAATGGAGCGGAGGGGCTCGAAAAGGGGGGTTTTCTGAGGGCGCCTAACACCAGAAAGAGGTCCCACAAGGGGGCGCGCCTAGGGGATTGAGCTTCCCGTAGGGCACCCCCCCCCGTGATAGTTCTCTGAGTAGAAAGTCATTGTCGAAAGATGGGCCGCCGAGCTGTCGGATGGTGGTGCATACGGCCGATCGGTAGCCCCGAATGGAGCTAGCCGAGAGTTTTTAAGGAGGACGAAAGGTGGGATAGGAAATTGCCTAGCTGGATGTTGGAGGGGTGTAGGTAGGGGACCGAGTTAGCCGTGCACCACGTGACCCATCTCTCCCATCTGTAATTATAGAGGGACTCTGTGCTAGCCCTACGAGAGGCCGAGGCCAAGTCTCGTAGTCCCTGCGATGCTCCCGCTTCTGTCAGGGTCTCTAGGACAGACCGGGGTCTGTCGGCGGGGGGCGGCGGGGACCGGTGGTCGCAATTTGGCTGGCATAGAAGCCAAGCGTGTAGGCGAAGCATCAGGGGATTGGAGAGGGAGGCCCGAGCGAGGTTGTCTGAGCAAGTCCCACCGAGGGGCTAGCTGAGAGGGGGAACGTGAGTTAGGGACCTGAGGTCCGGGAACCACGACTGAGTCGGCCACCATGGGGTTATGAGGATGAGTTTGGGTCTCTCCAGCCTGGCCTTCCTGATCACTTTGTGAAGGATGGGGAAGGGGGGAAAGGCGTAGGCGACAAGTCCCGTCCAGGGGAGGGAGAGCGCATCGACGCGTACGCTCGGGGGTCCGGGACTGGAGAGACATACATGGGGAGTCGATGGTTGAACCGTGTCGCAAATAGGTCGACCATGGGCTTGAACCAGTGATCCCAGATAGTGGTTAGTGTCAGCTTGTTCAGGGTCCATTCTGTGTGCAGAAGGGTCCCTGACCGGCTGAGAGTGTCTGCCAGGATGTTCCGTGTCCCCGCTATGTGTCTCGCACGGAGGGTGGTTCCCCGTGCGTGGCACCACCAGCGAGGAGGGCCTCTGTCCTGAGAGAGAGGCCGATGGAGTGAGCCCCCCCCCCCCCCTTGTTGACGTAATGGGCTACCGACGTGTTGTCCGTGAGGAGGAGAACCAGTCGGTGCGAGATTAGATGCTGGAAGTGGAGGAGGGCCAGTCTGACCGCTTCCAACTCTAATATGTTGATGTGGAGGCGAGCCATCTGTGTGTCCCACATCCCCGAGGCATGACTGTCCCCCAAGTGGGCCCCCCAGCCCGAGTTGGAGGCGTCCGTGTATAGCTCGAGGGACTGAGTTGGGAGAGAGATCGGAACGCCGGTGATCAGGGTGGACGGATTGAGCCATTCCTCCGTGGCACCCGAGAACCAGGGGCCGAGGGGAATGGTCAGGTCCCAGCGGTCCGAGGTCTGGGACCAACGACGACGGAACTCCCTCTGCAGCTGGCGTTTGGGGACCCCGACCCAGCGGAATGAGGGCAGAAAGGGACTCCATCATCCCTAAGAGGGAGGACAGAGTTCTGGCCGAGGTGTGCGAGGCTTCTCGGAGGCGCACGATGAGGTCCACAATCCGGGCGGACCTCTCCGGGGTCGGGGCGACCTTCATGGTAATCGTGTCGAAACTCATGCCCAGGAAAGAGAACCTCTGACTGGGAATAAGTTCGCACTTGAGGGGTTGATTACAAACCCCAAGGTGGAACAAGGCTGAGGAGGCGGGTGGTGTGGGCCTGGCACTGAGCCTGGGAGGAGGCTAGGACAAGCCAGTCGTCGAGGTAAACCAGGAGGCGAATGTCCTCCTGCCTGGCCAGGGCGGCCATCTCCTTGACAACCTTCGTGAAGAGGAAGGGTGCCAGGGAGAGGCCAAAGGGGAGAGCTTTGAACTGGAACACCCGAGCTTGCCAGACGAACCGGAGGTAACGTCTGTGCGCCGGGTGGATAAGGATTTGGAAATACGCATCTTTCAGATCTATGGAGGTCGCCCAATCTAAATGGTGAATGGAGTCTCTGATCTGGAAGGGTGTGTCCATCTTGAACTTGGTATGTCTTAGGAACTTGTTTGGGGGGAGAAAGGTCGAGGATGGGCCTCCATCCCCCCGAAGGGTTTGGGGATCACGAACAGGTGGGAGTAAAACCCGGGTTGGGCTGGAAAACTTCTGCGATGGCCCCCTTCTGTAGTAGAGTTCGAGGACTTCCAGGCGGAGGGCCTCCGCCTGGGCAGGTGGGGGGTCGCTGGGGGACGGAGGAGGAAAACGCATGAGGGGAGGGCGACCGTGCGCCCAGGGTAGGCGAAACCCATCCTGAAGCACCGACACTACCCAGGGGCTGAGGCCCATACGTCGCCACTGGCGGGCATGCCGGGAGAGGTTGCCCGCCAGGGGAGCCGATGGTCCCCGGGGGGAAGGGGTACAGTGGGCCGGTGTCTTGCTGGGCAGGTTGTGCCAGTTCCATGCCCCCTACGGGAGTGTCCTCCAGTCACCTGCGGGGCCGTGCTTGCTGGCCGAACCGAAAATTCTGGCGAGGTTTTTGGTTTAGGCCTCTGCGAGTTAAGTGGGCGCTTGGCCGGCCCGGCGGTGTGAAATGCGGCTTGACGGGGTACGGAGTGGGCCTGTTGGCCCTGGGGTAAGACCGAAAGGGGGGTCTGAAGGGCGTGGCTGAGGCCGGGGGGCGAAGGACGCCGCCTGCTTGCGTTCCTCGAGAGAGAGAGACATAGCCGAGGTGGAGTACTCGCCAAAGAGCGAGTGATCCTGGCCCGGGACACATCGTAGGGATGCCCCTGAGTGCCGGGGAGAGCGAGGAGCGTGCAAGCACCGCGTCTCTAGCCACAAGCAGACAATTAAAATGGGTCGTTGCTGCGCTGTCCGCCGCAGCCGACAAGTGATGCGATATCCTGTTGACTAGGTGTCGCATGAAGGGATCGCTGAACAAGCGAAGTTCGTCCTGGTGGGGTTCGGAGTTTGTATCCGAAGGCCCTGGGACGGCGCCGTCATCCCCAGGCCAGAGTACCTCCGCCCTCTGCAAGAGCATGCTAAGGTAGGCATGCCCTGCAGTGGTGTGTAAGATGCCCATCCGGGCTACTCGGTCCCAGTCCTTTAACGCCTTAAAGGAGACAGTGGCCGAAGGGGGGGCCCGGTTGGGTATCAGGCGACAATCCGATTGGGAGATGGCCCACTCCCTGGTGGCCGGATTGTCAGCAAAGAGGGAGGTAACAGGGTGCTTCCTGCGGGTCCCAAGTAGGGCGCCGAAAGGGGCCGCATTGGGTGCCGGGGAAGGTCTTGACCCGGCGTGGGGACGGCGTCTGCACCCCTGGCGCGTTTCGCCGGACTCTCCCACAGTGAAGTGAGGGACTGAGGAGCTACAATCCTGAGTCTTGAGTGTTGGGCTGGGGGCGGCCCAACGATCTCAGGAAAGGCCAAGATATCGGCAGAGGGAGGGGCGTCCCTCGACACCAAGTCCGGTCGAAACCGTTCAATGGTGTTGATGTCATAAAGTGATGAGAAGAGGTCCTCATCGTAGTCCTCCTCAGGCTGTGGGGAGTCTAATTCCTGGGAAGGGAGGTCTTCCTCAGGAGGCAAGTGCGGGTGCGCGAGGGTCCCGCCCTGGTAGGGTGGTGGGGGGGGGGGGGGGGAGGGCGGGACCCTCGTGGCTCTATACTCGGCAGACGGCTAGGGTGGGAGAGCCCGGACTGCCGATCGGACAGCGCCCGAGGTGGGAGACCCAGGTCGACCCAAGTCTGTGAGGTTGGGTGCCACAATCGACCAAATAGTTGTTCCGGTTGGGTGTGGGTATTAAGCCACTGGTCCCTCTCGGGGGCATAGAGCCACTGGTCCCCCGGGGAGATAAGCGGGCTGTGGCGGCCCAGAGTACTGTGCAGGGACTCGCCGGGGACCGGGGTAACCTGGGGGGCAGCAGGGGGGGAATAATAATCGACCGTAGTATGTGGTCCCCCCCCCGGGAGCATGCCGGGCCCCAGAGGAATGGGGCAGGTTACCCGTGGTCCCGCTGGTAGATCCTCCCCCCCCCGGAGGAACGGGACCGAGGACGTTTGCCAAGTGGGGGGCCGAGTAGGTCGGGCCCCCAACGTCCTGAACCCCTAGGGGAACCTGCGACGGGCGAGCGGGGTTGGTGTCGGCCGTCTTTGTGTATGATCACAACCGGTGGATGCACTCGGTGTTCCCATACGCCCAGAGTTATGGACATGTGCATGGTCGTGCAGACGTGGCCATAACACTGCATCCGGAGCTAAGGGGGACGCTCCTCGTGCAGGGGTGTTGGCTGCACCTGTGCACGGAGGGGGAGAGCGTCGTGAGACGGCGAGTCCAGATGGGGGGAAGAAGTGGACCCGCCTGTCTCATACATGCGAGTGACGGGTGGGGGTTCCAGCCCAAGGCCGTCACCCGTGCCTGTCCGCGGCCCGGCAAGGGTCCCCGGGGGCCGGGGGTCGCGTGACTCGGCATAGTAAGGTGATGAGTGTGTAAGCGCAGGAAAGCTAGAAGGCAGGTGGCTGGGGGCGAAGCGGACTCCCGCTGGGAAGTTTTGGCTAGGGGGGGTCCCTTAAGTGGGGCCTTGCCCTTAGATTTCCTGGGCATGTCGAATGAAAGGCACTTAGCAATAGCCGCCGGTTGCCTTCTAGCTTTCGAACGCAACGGTCGTGCGTCCGTCGGTCGGGTAGAGGAGGGAGATTCCCGCGTCCCCTCCGCGGGAGGGTCATCTCCAACTACCGCGCCGTCCGTTCTCTCCAAGGAGAGAACGGTTCGCTCGGGGTTGGAACCAACTCGTGGGTCCTCCGGGAAAGAGCGCGAACCCTGCACGTCAGAGTTGTTGCTCGACCCAGCCGAGTCCTTCACCATATTGGGCGATGGCGCCGAGCGAAAACCGGAGCACACGATCGTAAGCGAGAAAGTCACGACGGTCGATCGAGGGGGATAACTAGGGCAATCGATCGACCCGTGCGCACACAAAAAAAATGAACAACGTACACAATGGAAAATAAGGAAAACAAGTCCGTACAGGGGGACACAAAGCGCAGCAGAAAAGGCGAAACTGCGCGTGAGAAGCGACCGTGCGTGGCGCGCAAAGTGCTGAGTAACGCCACGTGTAAATACCAGGACAACGGTCGATCGATCGATCGTTGAGGACACGAAGGCGAGCGAGAATTTCTGGCAAATGAGGGAAGGGGGCAAGGAATTAAATTGTGGACGAAAACAACCCCCTGTAAAATACTGGGGTATAAGTTGGTGACAAGAGGGGGAGACCGGCGCAAAACAAAATGGCGACGAGACAGGAAGATGGCGACGAGACTGGCTCACGATCGTCGCACAGGAGTTGTTGTGGAATAAATGACGGCGAGGGAGAAAACGGAATTTAGTGGCGACTGGGCCGAAGGCGATTGAAAAGGGAGGCCGATGGATAAAGAGAGGCACCGAACCAGCGATGAACGCGGCGATGGAAAATGCCAATCAAGCTGAACCGGTGACGCGGAAAGCAGAACCCGGGAGCACACAATCGCGAGAAAATTCCGAAAATAAGGTTAGAATGCTAGCCCAGCGATAACCTCACACGTCAAGATACTCTGAGGGATAAGCACAAGCCACAAATAAATGAGTTCAGAATGCGAACACAGCAATCTTTACACAAAGGCAAAGTATAGGCGAGACAGAGCACAAGACTTATCTTGCTTGGGTGACAGGCCGAAGAAGAATGACGTACAGTACACGAACTTCGGCATCTTCCGTAGGCGGAAGTAGGGTGGGGGTCACGTGACTATCTTATTACTGCATTGGCCACAAAATACTGGATGCATTTCTTCAGGGTGTCCTGTGTCTCTCGGTTGCCATCTAAAATTGGAAAAGATCTATAATACAGAAACAAGCATCCATCCACTGACCAACACTCTTTCTCTCGCACAGATATGGAAGTAGTACTTACTCATGTACACAGATTACCCATACACTCACAAATGTATATACAAGTGCGCGAACACATGCACACACATATGCAATGCACACACACGCATGTGCACACGCACACACACACACACACACACACACACACGCACACACACACACATACAAACGCACACACATACACTCATGTATCTTAACATCCATACAAGCAAATCACCTAACATATATGCATTTATCACCCATATAAACATACAAAAAAAAAAACACATTTACATTCCCATACACTCAAGTACAGATACGAAAACAAGCATGCACACATTTGTATAAACATGCAAGGAAACGCACGAATAACCATGCATATATACAACACACTCATGCAAGTATAGCCATACATAAACACCCATCCCTATGCATTTCACACACACACACACACACACACACACACACACACGCGCACACACACACACACACACACACATTCTTACAACACAGCCCACAAACACAGAAACAAAACACACACACACACACACACTCACACACACACACACACACACACACTCTCACACACACACACCCATTGGTTTGTCCTTCAACAGGGCCAGGTGTCGGTGTCCTGACTCATCCAGCATGTGTGCGATCTCCCGATACATGGAGAAGTTCAGGGCCACCATGGAATATGTGTCTTTGTCGTCGCTGTGGAATCGCTTTAGGTAATCCAAAATGGCTGTCTTCAGCTTGTCTTCCTAACCCACAACACAACCCCACCATCCATCATAATTATGTGCACGCTCATAATGAGAGAATGACAACAACAAATCAAAGTGATTCATTTCTTCTTCATTTGCATCATCAGATTTTCTTAAATTATTCTTTTTTACCAGTGAGTAAGTAATTAATTTGGTAATTATCACACACAAATTCTATGGACACTATGATGTGAACGGTCACAGAAGCAAAGTGATCAAGGCTCTTTTTTGTTGTTCTAAATTTTCTTTTACACACACACACACACACACACACACACAGCGCACACGTGTGCGCACACACACACACACACACACACACACACACACACACTGTGACACACACACATGAGCATGTGAAGTTTACGCTCATGGCAATCACGCACTTCCAATTTGATATGAACAAAAAAAATTTGCTGATCAGCTTATGCCTGCCACTTTGTCCTCACCTCCCCAGGCTCTTTTCAATACATCAGCTGACATCATGTCTGCCCCTCTTATTACGTCATATTTCTTTTACCTTTGAAACTGAAAAAAAAATCCCTCCCTTCTTCTACTTCACTGTACTCAAAGCTGTCAGTTTCCCGGGTGTGACTAGCTAGAAGGACAGAAACAACTGGCTGAATCAACTGACTAGGAATAAGTGGAAACCTTCTCGGGATGCATTCATTATCATGCTGAATGGACAGTTTCAGAAGTTGAGGAGGATGACTAGTTCTGCCCAGGATGTCGCCGAGTGTTAATGAGACAAACAGTTCCAACAGGAAAATTTTCTGGTAGCCGCCAATCCAGAAATGAGAATGGCAAGGTTACAAAGTGAAAACTGTGTCAAGACTGTTTGTATTTGCCAGATTTTTTTTTTTTTTTTTTTTTTTGATATTACTACACACACTTGAGAGAGAGAGAGAGAGAGAGAGAGAGAGAGAGAGAGAGAGAGAGAGAGAGAGAGAGAGAGAGAAAGAGAGAGAGAGTGTGTGACTGAGAGATCTAGTCACAGGGTTGATAGCGGCTAATTCATTGCAAAAATTCTACATTCTGACTGACTGAATGACTGAAACCAATTTATTGTCAGATTAACTCAAGTTTGTACTGAATTCTACATTCACACACACACACACACACACACACACACACACACACACACACACACACACACACATGCACACACACACACACACCCAAACAAACAAAACACTTACATACTAGCTGATCCTGTCAAAATGTGACCAATAATCTTTTACCGGCACCTTGATTTATGTCAACATTGAACTTTCTGAAACAATATCCTGCGCACTGGGGCCAGTTACTGTGCTCCCCGAGAGACTGGCATGGACAGCTGGTACTCAGGATTGTAATTCACTGAGGGCGCAGGGGCTGAGCCCTGCGTACCTTCAGCACCGTAACCTCATGTCTGTCTTCTTCAATCTACCTTCCCTGTTCTCTCCATTGGAACCTCACACACACCGAGAAGAATGCCACGAGCCGCTGAAGTCACGAAAAGGAGCTTGTTTATTCCCTCTCCCCAAGTATCTTTTTCGTACTCCCAGTTCTTATAGAACACGGAGTACTTTACAATGGGAACGAAAGAAATGCTGTCTGTGTGTCTGTCTGTGTGTCCGTGGTCAACATGTGTTCCACGCACTCCAGACAAAACTTCTGGGTCCATCTTTCTGAAAATTTGTATGTTCATTATGGGTCATGGATGATGCCCGATGTTTTATTTGACCAGAATAGCCATTGACGAAATACATTATGACGCATGTTTGATTGTGACGTTTTTGAGCTTCTTCCCCCCCCCCCCCCGCCCCTTTTGACAGATTTTAAAATAGCTTTAGATCTAATAACTGATTGGTAGGTCATGGGTATTTTCGTAGTAAACATGCTCTTGACATGTACACGTGTATTCAAGATAAACTGGGAGGACGTTTATATGCTTTGCATCTTGCATTTTTTCTTTTCTTCCTTTTTTCAGGCTTCCTCTGCTGTCCTTTCTGTACTTACTCTAGAATAAATCCCACTTCCCTTGACAAGCTAAAAAAAAATGTATATGCAAAATTTCCTTTTTCTTTTCCCAATGCATCATTTTTTCGTTCTGCTTCAATGAAAGCAAAGGTTTTGAACAATATAATCCTTGTGTACAAACTCATAACATTCTCTTCCTTTTTCTTAAGCCTAATGTCCCTAAGAAATGACTGAACAAAATGGTGCAGACTCTCTCACCAAATCTGTCACCAAACTGACCTTGTCAATGCCTTTACGAAGCAGCAGCATCTCAAACTGATGATGTTGCTGTAGGTAGTCAAAGATGTAGGTCATCTCGCTGTATCGCCCAATCCCAGTCAGCAAGCGCATCTGAACACATTGCCGGCCACAGGCACTTGTTCATGATGTATAACATTGCTAACCAGAGGCACTTGTTGTTGTTCATCTTGTATAACACTGCTAACCATAGGGGCTTGTTCATGATGAGTAACACTGCTAACCATAGGGACTTGTTCATGATGTGTAACACTGCTAAACATAGGGACTTGTTTATGATGCATGATACTGCTAGACATAGGGACTTGTTTATGATGGACAACATCATTAACCAGAGGGACCAAGGAGGTAACTCTTTCAAAAATGAAATGCAGAATAATAAAATTGTAACGGTGAAATGAGCTGTCGAAAGATTGAATTAACTAAAAAAAAAAAAAAAAAAAAAAAAAAAAAAGAAAAAGAAATGCATAAGGGAAACAAGCCTGAACACTTCAGGGATTTCAAGACACGATCACAAAGAGACTCGAACGCGTCACAGCAAGAAGAAAGGCGTCTGTCCAGAAGACAGGCAACGACGGACAAGGGAGACAAGCGCACTGACCATGAGGTGGTACTGGCTGGCCGAGGCCAGGCACTGGGCGCAGACGCGGGCCGCCCTCAGCACGTTGGAGATGCCCTCCATGTTGCAGGCCGCCGAGTGGCACTCGTGAGCCATGATCAGCAGCTCCGTCTCCATCGACAGCACTGCCAGGGGACAAAGTAACAACAGCGATGGAGACAGACGGGACGTGTGTTGCTCCCTCAGTGCATGTTTTGTCAGGTTCGTGCAGAAGGTAAGGTAAGGTAATGTTGCTTATAACCCCAGCCGACCTCAAAGCTGTCACCGCATCAAAGTCAGCTCAAAAGTCTTTAAAAAGCTCTTGGCTAATTCAAGAACATTTTTGAGGATGTATTTTGAGTTTTCATGACGGATGGGACAAGGAGGCACGATTACTGGAACGTGTCCTTAAAACAAACCAAAGGATTTTTTTTTTTTCTCTTTTTGAGACTTCATTTTAAATTTCTAATCACTTCCAATGAATTTCATTACACAGCAACTGCATGCTTTATCTACTTCCCTTAAGTTATTTTGAGGCTGTATACCACATACAGATTCATTCAAGAGAGATTCTTTTTGGAGTTTGCTTTAATTTCCACCTGTCACTGTCCCTGACTCCCTCACCCCCATCTCCTCCCCAGCATACTCTCCCCTCTCCTCCCCCTCCCTTCCCCCTCCAAATTCTATATGATCTTTCTCTAAAAACACAGTCAGTGTCTTTTTCCCATTGAAAGCCAGTTTTTGAGTTTTCAAGGATTCTTCAAAGTTGATGAACTTCCTCAATTCTGTTTCTAAGGGACTGAAAAGACTTGAAAGATGGAAATTGAGCAAAGGATGGGGGAAAAAAAAAAAAAAACCTTGTTGTGTGCAACATGTCACCATCACTGCCTAGCATCTGCTTCGACTGGACGATGAAAGACTGAGTGAAGGAGACACAATAAACTGGAAATTAACCTTAAAAAAAAAAAGAGTGACTTTTAAGTTTAAGATCATATCAAACTGGCAAAGGTCAAAACAGTTGCCGATGTCTATGATCCCGTTTCCAAAGACTCATGTGTTGTCTGTTCACACACTTGACTGAAGCTCTTCAAGTACCCCAAATATTGTGCATTCTGTGGACACAAGCATTTTTGTTTTTCTTCAGTTCTTGTTTCAGAAAGTCACAACAACACACTGTATCTATACATAAACACGTTGACGGTCCCAGAGCTTACCTTCCTGCGAGGGGTGCGATGACTCATCAGCCATAGTGGCCAAAGCTTGCAGCAATCTGTCGCCCAGCTTGGCCGGATCTCCACACAGACTGACCAGCTGGCTGAACACTTGACCCCCTTCCGTCGGTCGGAAGATCAGCTCCCTGCTTCCACTTCTTCCACTGCCTCCGTCTACAAGGCGATGAGAGAGGGTGGAATAGGTGAATAGAAAGGAGGAGGTATATACTGCATTTTACACACACACACACACACCCACACACACACACACACACACACACACAAATGTAAAAAACACTAAATATCCATATAAATGATTGTAATTTCCAGGCTATAAACCACACTGTTTTGTAATCTGCACCAGTCAACTGTTTTTGGGTTTAAATCAGGGAAAAAAAAAACAACAACACATAAACAGTAACCAATCCATTAGCGACAAGAAAAATTGCCACAAAAATCAATAATGAAAATAAAACCTTCAAGTTTTGTGGTATGACTATCATGAACTGGCATACTTTGGTTTAGTCTGATCAACAGACCTGGAGGAGACATAATAGGTCAGTGCCAGGGTAGCAGCCTCAGGGATCAGGGTTTAGGGGGAAAAAAGTAGCTGCTCACAGCTTGAAATGTGCCATAAACACACATTCAGATTACTCAAGCTGAATAAATGAAAGACTGAAAAACAAACAGTAAACGAAAAAACACACACACACACACACACACACACACACACACACACACACACACACACAGAGACATGCACACGCATGTACACACACACACACACATTAGTATGCACTTGCATAAATATAAACGACACTGAATGAACTCAGACACACCCACACACGTGACTAACTACAAATATACCTACCAAATCCATCTTTTCCTCCCAGGTAGATGCGGAGACTCTTAACAATCTCATCCACCAGGAAGGATGCAACCTGGACAGGGAAGGAACTCCTGAGCTCAGATCATCCCACATTATGCTGTAACGCGTTTGCTAAGCCTTGAGACTTCAAAGTCAAGCCCCCTCCCCTCCCTCCTTCCCTCTCACACACTGTCCCGCTCCCTCTCTCTTCCCCTTTCCCATCTTTCACTCTGTCACTGTCACCTCCTCCTACACAATACCAGACAGAAACTATGGGAAAACAAATGCAACAGAACATCAAGATAGGCACTGATATGCAGATCAACAAGAAGACACGAAACCTGCGCACAGGCACAGAGACAATGGCATTCTTTTGCAATTTATTGAAAAGAGAAAGACGACATTTCAGAAAATTCACTCAACCATAGTGAAAAAAAAGGCACAATGTGGTCAAGCAAATGAACCTGGAAAACAAAAGTACTCATTTTCTAGAATTTGCTTAACCACAGTGAAAAAATGCACTATATGGTCGAGTAAATGAAAAAAAAAAAAAAAAAAGTGCTCAAACCAGCACATCCCATAAAGAGCAGAAGGGCACTGACCTCGGCATCAGTCAGACTGGAGGTGGACAGGAACTCGGCAGCCAGGGTGTAGCGGTGAGGGAACTCCGTCTTCAGCAGTTCCCTCAAGATGCTGAACTCTTCCGCCATCACCACCTCCTGGTAACTCCGGCCTATCAGCTGGTACATGGACATTGAGATGTTAGCAGGTGAAAGAAATGTACTCAACTCTATTGCCTGTCACCTGGTACATGGACATTGGGATGTTAGCAGGTAAAAGAAATATACTCAACTCTACTGCCTATCAGCTGGTACATGGACATTGGGACAGTAGCAGGTAAAATAAATATACTAAACTCTATTGCCTATCACCTGGTACATGGACATTGGGACATAAGCAGGTAAAACAAATATACTCAACTCTATTGCCTATCACCTGGTACATGGACATTGGGACATAAGCAGGTAAAAAATATATATACTAAACTCTATTGCCTATCACCTGGTACATGGACATTGGGACAGTAGCAGGTAAAATAAATATACTAAACTCTATTGCCTATCACCTGGTACATGGACATTGGGGGTAGCAGGTAAAATAAATATACAAACTCTATTGCCTATCACCTGGTACATGGACACTGGGACATTCGCAGTAAAAAAACACACTCAACTCTGATGTATTAGTTGACGCTAAACAAGGAAACAGGCACATTTACTAGACTTGAAACATTTATAATACAGGTAACTTTGTCATATCAGTGTAACAGATGGGGTTAGTAGAAGTAGGCAGAACAGAAAGAAATTATTTGTTTATATGTATCAACTTGTAAAAAAAGGGATGTGCACGTAATTTCAATGTGCTGGCTGAACTAATTTAACCATGTACACTGATATTGTCCGTAGACATCCTCCCCAAAGACAGAATGCTGCTACCTGTATGGTGGGATTGAAAATGGCCACTACCAAAAGCTCCTGCCGAGGTAAACCTCCAAGCTCTAGCCAGAAAATGAAGAAAGACAGACTTACAATCAAAAGACCAAGAAACCCAACCACAAAGAGGAGCTGACTAGCATTGTATGAACGTTAACATTTGATATTCATAACAATAATGATATGATTGTGGCACAAGAAAACATGATGCCAAAATGTGCAAACGAAACCAACAAATGTCACAGATGTTAGGTGACACGACACATGTCATTGTGACGCGACACATGAAAAAAGACATGACATGCCACACGGTGACACTAACGCAGGCAATCTTGTACACAGAGATGATCCTGAGACAGCAGGGGCGGCACTTGCAACTACGACTCAGCAGTTGTTCCATGGTGAAGATTATCTCCTCTTGTGCCGAGGGCAAGAAGCCCCAGTTGGGGGCAGCGCTGGCCAAACTGATTGCTGAAATGGTGGAAAGAGATGGTTAAGAGGTTTTTCTGTGTGTGTGTGTGTGTGTGTGTGTGTGTGTGTGTGTGTGTGTGTGTGTGTGTGTGTGTGCGCGTGCATGCGCTTATGCCTGTGCATTTGAGTGTGAGTGTGTGTGTGTGTGTGTGTGTGTGTGTGTGTGTGTGTGTGTAATATATGTGTGTGTGTGTAATGTGTGTGTATGTGTGTGTGTGTGTGTAATATGTGTGCGTGTGTGTGAGTGTGTGTGTGTATGTGTGTGTGTAATAATGTGTGTGTGTGTGTGTCTGTGTGTGTTTGTGTGCATATGGGTGTGTAAGTGTATATGTGCATGCATACTGATTCTACTTAAAGTTCAATACCAAGTTCGTATTGACCAGATCATACATTATATTTACAACTAAAACTGAACGCACCTGAAAAATTCCTTCAAAAGTTTCAACGGACAGCTTGTTAACTAATCTCAAACCTCTCTGGTTAAATGTGTATACACACAGAGACAAACTCAAAATAACAGATCAAGCAAAAACATGTAGAATCGTAAACTAACCACCACTTCGCAGTGGCTAGGATCGGTGACTTGGAGGCTGGGATCTGATGGGTTTGATTCCTATCAAAGACATTCATCTGTGGGACATTTAGATCCCATCTTATTAACAGGAAAAACAGTAAACTCTTGTTTGTTCACAAAATCATGCCCATCTCCGACACTGCCTGCCTCATGGTTGCTACAGCAACCAGAATTTCATTGCACCAAAGCACAGCTTTATCTATCTCATACTGATATGTCCAGTTTTTACGCCAGTCTGTTCACAGACAACATCGCAATGGTGATTGTTTTCCCGTTGTTTTTTTTTTTTTTTTAATCAATTTTCTTGTGCGGTTTTTGACCCGGTAAGCTGCTAGCCTGAGGTACCAGGGTCCTGAAAGGAATCAGCTCAATCATCCAATCAACGCTATGACTGAATCTGTTCGCATGTCAATGAATGTCATTCTCAGCTGTACTGAACAGCATTCAGGGGAAGTAATCTGTTTATCCTGTTGATCTGATCGTGAACATGCCTTGAACTGCTAAGGAAGGGAGGAAACTTGCACAGAACTTCCTCATAGACAAGCGAAGTTTCGCCGAAAAATTCCATCTGTTATCGAGAGTGTTGTTTGTGCTTAATCTGATAAAACAATTATGCAAAGAATGAATTGTTTGAGTTTGCCAAAGCATCATATGTCTAATAGTGTCTTATGTAACAGGAACTTAAACATCTTGATAACACACTAATTTTGCAATAACCATAATTATGAAATCACTAGTCTCTCTGTAATATAGTTTTCAATACATAAGAGTTGAACACTTTCTAATGTATTTAGAGCTAAGTTAAATGAACTCCCACTACCTTCAAGCGGATCAGCCAAAACTGGCTAGGTAGGACAGGTTTCCAAGGCTGTATGCTTCAAAGAACTGTAAGGGTTTAAACAAATGTACATATCCCTGGATAAAACAGATCTGTAACCACTAAATGCACCAGCTGAAACATATGCACCAATCTGCAGGTTTCAAGTGCTGATGGACATGAAATTGACTCGATGGGCTCATCACACCCGCCTTACCTCATATATGTAAAATCACATAGGCTTTTTGTAAAGAAAAAACTGACTTACAGCTTGGAGTGCGAGCGTATGATGTCACGGAGGTCAGGCTAAGTCGTCGTTCAGCTGTGGTCAGAAGTAGACGGCTGGCTGCTTCCATGGTTTCTACAGTGATCTCCCCCCTGTGCTCAGCCCAATGCAAGTCTTAAAAAAAAAAAAAAAAAAAAGAAAAAAGGAGAGTTGAGGGGCATAAAGGTGGAGGGGTGGTGGGAGCAGGAAACGCTAAGGAGGCGAGGGAAACCAAGAAAGGATCTGGGAGTGTGTGGGGGTAGGGAGCAGCGGGTGGGCTGTTTTTCTCTGTGATTTTGTTCACAAATCAAATAAGCTGAATTTAAAGTGCTAGGCATATATCCTCCTCTTTATTCGTAATTTGACTTAGACACCAGATAAAGAAAAAATTCTGACAGTTTAGCAGTTTTTAACAAATGTTTTCCAAATTTCACAAGAACACTGACCACTGCCCTTCTTCTTTCTTCTCCACATTTTTTTTTTCCCTTCCCTTCTTTCCTGGATTTCATTGTAATTTTAAATGTAATGGGCATTCTAGGGATGTCAAACTTTATGCTCTCTCTCTCTTTCTCTCTCTCTCTCTCTCTCTCTCTCCCTCCCTTCCCCCCACCTTACTACTGACTTTTGATTACCTAAAACAATCATCACAGAATAACAAGCACCAGATCAATCATCACATAATATGACTCGTCAGAACAATCAATATCAGCGCCACTACTGCTCACCGTGTCAAACATGAAACACCAGATCACAAAAATATGATCAAATGGCAACAACAAGAGAACGAACATTCACAACATCACTCCACCTATGCCACGACCTTCATGGCAGGATCGTCAATCACAACACCCGCACATCCACCCCCTAGCCCTATGAAGTACTCTCAAATCACCTAGCATCTGTTGATTCAAACCCGGCGATTTCCACCCACAGCCAACTGCTGTGGAATGCTCACAATCTCGAAGGTGGAGCGGGGGAGAGTCCTTGATGCCAACACTTCATTCTGGCCATTCCACCAATGCTACAACTAAATTGCAGCCATCCTAGCAATCCTGAAAACTATACTAACTTCTGGCAACTTGTTACAGACATGTAACCAACTTATTCAAATGTAACACGCTTTAAAAAAAGAAAAATCTACAGAACTAAAGACTTTGTCTGCAGCTACATTATCAATAACTAAAAAAAAAAAAAGGTAAAACATGATTTTTAACCCATTGGTAATATTCAATATTATAACATCACTCGATCATTCTGATTTTTCTCATTCAGGATCCAAGCATCTGGAATGATGAGACATTAATTGGCTTATCAAATGACTCCATAAGAATACAGAACCATACTGAAAACAGCACAAAACAATGACATACAAAATATGGCAAACTGACAGCTTAATAATAGAATAGATTAGGAGGAGAATAAAACATCCTCAGTTCCTCCAGTCATTTCTATGTCCATTCATTTTCGCACATGGTTTTCATCAATTCATCTAAAAATATTAACATCATTTCTTTGTGTGAAGTACTCCATCTTTCTTTCTTTTTTTTTTTTTAATTTTCTCGTTCCTGCAGAAGTTCTGTACCTTCATACCTTCACAGGAGGTGACAAATTAAAACTTTTTACAACTTGCTGACAAAACAGCTTCTGGCTATCTCGAAACTGTTGCCAACATTTTGCACCAAAAATAATGACAATTTCTTTCAGGATGTTTATTTCTTTTTTTTTTTTTTTAATAATTCAATACTCAATAAATTTTGCAGGAAGATTAACAACAAACAGAATAAATCTTTGCTTGAATGCCCAGAAACATGAAATTACATCACTAAAATCCTGGCTACCCTGAAAATACCCAAACATTCTCAACATTTTGGAGACTCCCAAATCACACCTTTTTTTCTGTTACTGATTTCCAGTTCATTCAAGACGACTTACAAGTTACACACACACACACACATACACACACGTGTGCACACGTACACACACAGACATACACACACACACACACACACACACACACACACACACTCACTCACTCACACACACACTCTCACACAGACACAGACACAGACACACACACTCACTCACACACACACACACACACTCACTCTCACACACACACACACACACACACACACACACACACTCATGTACACTCACACACACACACACACACACACACACACAACACACACACACACACACACACACACACACACACACACACACACACACACACACTCACAGACACACACAACACTGACCAGAACAATGGTGAGGTCAGAGCTCTGCGCCCCAAGCAGTGTGGCCAGGTCGCAGCTGAGAGACACGCCCCTTTGCCAGCAGGTCTCCAATCAGCATCTCCCAGCTCCACGGCTTCCTGCAACAGCGACAATGAGACGAACACCGTGGGCTGGGGCAGAGACTGACAAATATCAGTCAACCTGACAACAACTACAACAGAATGTGTCTGTTGTGACATCTAAATCTGTCCTGTTTTCAAAAACATAAGAAATCCATTTTCATTTTCTATATATTCAAACGCATAAGAAATCTTTTTTCTGTTCACAACGGATAGTATCTTTAGTAAGGGAATAAGTATGGGAATCAGTAAGTTGTTTATGTCGAATCAGAACCCCATTTCAGTAACCCAGCATCTGTGCAGAGCCTCCTCCTTTGAGAGGCCTCACAGCCATCAGACTCTGACAGACATTCCCCCAGGCCTAGGACTTGCACTTGCATGGGTGTTTGAACTCTCAGGTTACTTACTTTGTCATGACTGCCTCAGTGTAAGTTTATTGTTCATAGAAAGTGAGAAAAAAAAAATAGCACTCTGTTTCACTACAACTCTGATCTTTCAAAGATCTGACCATGGTTCTCTCCTGACCTCAGAGTTCAGTTCGTTGGCGGGGTCAACGCAGGGTTTGGGGAGGACGGGCCGAGTGTATCAGTTCCTGCCGTCTGCCCGACATCCGGCTGACGCTTTCTGCCTCCTCTGTGTCACTGAATATGTCCTCGGCTTCCCCTCTGTCCTCAGTCTGGAACAGCACATTTCATTGGTCAGGACATCTGGTAACTTATAATCCTCAGTCCTACTGACTGAAACAATACATGTAATTTGTTGGTCTTCAGCTGTCTGGCCACTTTAAAGTGAAACATTACATTTCACCGGTCATGTCATTTTCCTCCCTTTTTTGGCCAAAAACTGTCTGAGAACACATTTTATCAATCATTCTATATTTTCTTTCTCGGGTCATGACCACCTGAACTCTAAAGCAGTTTCACAATTTAAAAAAAAAAAAGTTAAAAGGCAACATAATGATAGACAACAAAACAAAACATATAAAATATTTTTCAGTGATTATCATAACATTCTATGGATGCTTTTAGACGCGTATCATTAACACACACTTACAGAGAATCTTCCCACAACTTTTTCCTACAAAACATTCAGTTTTGTAAGGCATGCATTTTCATAAACCTAACCATATTCACACAGAACTATTCATGTGTTTTAACACAATCCTTCCATACTGACAAGCTGGCTCACTCAGTGTTGCATAGAAACAAGCGTATCACCACACACACTGTGTTCACAGAAGTCAGGGCGATATCAATCTGCCGCCTCACCTGGTGCTGTCGAGCCCACCTGTCCTGGAGAGTGCAGCGCCACATGCAGGTAAACGTCTGATCTCTCAGCGCCCATGTGCTGCTTTCCTCCTCTTCGCTCCAAGCTGACCCTCCAGGTACGTCAGGGACAGTTTGAAGAGGAACGCCTTTTCCCTCAGGCTCTCCCTCTCCTCTGCCTCTTTCTGAAATACAGTCATCATCATTATCATCATGAGGAAAATGATTGGAACAGGAGGAACAGGAAAAGACATGGCCACATAAATGAACGGAAAGTAAGCTCGATGTACAGAAAGAAGGAAAATAAACGGATTTTAGTAAGTCAGCTCGATGAAGAACAAATCACAGGGGCAGAAATATGGAAGAACAAACTAGTTAAATACTACAGAGGGGGCTTCTCTTTACTCTGTGTCACGAAAATTGACAGAGATAAAGGTCAAGGAAATGCAGAACAAAACTGCAAAAGGGGCAGCAGAGGGACTCAAAACATATACATTGTGGCCAAAAAACAAAAAACATTATTGTTCCTTGTTCTATTCTACAGATAATGCCTGATTAATCTTTCTTTCCTGTTTCAAATCAAGAGCTGTTATGAATTGTCAAGACAAACAAAATTTGACCACCATATGGTGTGAAAGCAAATGCAATCATTTGTGAGAAAATGATCTCAACTGCTGATGTGTACAGTCATCAAATGTAATCAAATAAAAAACCACAGATACTAGTGTGAAACTCTATCACTTGTGATAAATGAAGACCAAAAGCACTGTTATCAATTAAAAAATTGAAAAAAAAAAAAAAAAAACCAACTTACGAGAAATTGATCTGATAAATTGGCATGAAATTCCCATCTTTGTGGACACGCAAACAACACCAACACTGGTTGAAATGCCCCTCTTCATGGACAAATCAAGATCACAAATATTCTGGTCAAATTTCATCCTTTGGAGGCACTCAAGGACCACAAATGTCCACGTAAGGAAACAAAAGACCACAAGTATTCATGTGAAATTCAAACCTCTTTGAAGAGGGCAAAAATTAGAAGAAATTTTCCATTTACGTGGGGGAAAAAAAAAGCAAAGGCTACAAACACAAGCATATCACTTTAATCCTCTAAGAACAAAAGAAGATGGAAAACATTTAGAATAAAGTTTGAATGTGTGTGAGCACAGATAGATCACAATTGCTCACAAGATAGTACAAATAGCAGTGAATGTTTAAACAGAGCCACAGTTACTCAATACTGCGGGCTGAGCATTACCCAACAGACACCAAATTAACCCAAAACATTCCCCGGAATCAAGGAAGTAATCATCATACCACAGAACAAGACATCCTTATCCCCATGCCCTTCCTTCCCTCACCTGGAAGAAGTCAGCCACCACAGCAGCAGTAGCTGGAATCTTGCACAGGTGGCGGCACACTGCTTCCAATACCGACGACGTATGACCGCTGATGTCCATACTCCTGACTTTTGAAGCTGCTGTTTTTCACTGGTCACCTGGAGATTGTAATACGTCACACAATGTCAAAACAAAAACAAACAAAAAAAAAACAAAAAAAGAAAAAAAAAAAAAAAAAACAAAGCTGAACAAACTAACACAAAAAAAAAAACATTGATAAATGTAAATTAGCATGTATAACAGAAAGCCCCTATTTCAAACTGATAAATCTTCTCTGATAATCCTGTTGATTTCTCCTCCATGACTTCTTTCTAATTCCCTCCCCACTTGTCACCCCTCTCCCTTTGTTTTATATCATAAAATAACAAAAGAACTGTTTGTTCGCCTTTTTGTTACTACCTCCACGAAAGGGAAACTATGGTTTCACCTTTCGCCTTTGTCTGTTGGTTGATATGTCCATCTGTTAGCAAAATCAAGCGAAAAATTATTTACAGGACCATTTTGACTACTTTTTTTTTTTTTTTTTTGAGAGATAAAATGTGACCCCAGGATGACCCCTTTCAAATTTTGTGAAGAGTCAGAGCAAAAAGCAGATTCAGAAATTCTCTACAAGGATCGTGCAATGTTGGTGGTGACCTGTGGTCTTATGTGTGTTGCTTTCTAATAATTCATTTTCGCAAGCTTTTGACCTCACTTTTTTATCCAGTCATAGTTCCAATTTTTTTTTTTTTTAATTTAAAAATAATCAGAAAAAAATATGTGATCCAATAACCTCTTATACCCCTTGGATTTGACATGTGTATGCTTTCATACTCCCACATACAGCTTCCCTCTGCTCTCACACAGTACTGATTTCACACACACACACACACACACACACACACACACACACACACACACACACACTCTTCTCTCTCTTCTCTCGGACCCTCACTCACTAACACTCCACACACCTCACTCACTAACACACACACACACACACACACACACACACACACACACACACAACACAGTGTGTGTGTGTGTGTGTTCATAAATATACTTTTTTACACACACACACACACACACACACACACACACACACACACACACACTATACATGAACACACACTGACTGACACACCACACACACACATTAACACACAGTTGTACACACACACACACACACACACACACACACACACACATACACACACACAAACACACTCCCACAACAAACACACACACAAACAACAAACAGTGCTGACCAACCTGTCGCTTGACCACTCCAGACAGGTCCAGTCCAGCGTACTGCCCAAACATGTACGCGTCCTCGTACATCCCCTCCGCCATCAGCGTCTCCATGGCTTTCTGGCACTCCTGCAGGTAGCTCCGCTGGTCAGGTGAGTCAGCAAACAGGTAAGGCAGGTGCACATCCCTCACCTGCTGCCTGTGCAGCACGGCCAGCATCTTGTGCAGGTGACCAAAGTCCAGCACTGAAAACGTCACATCAGTGCACCACACAAAATTAAACAGTCTGTCAGAACTGTACTGTGTCCTAGTAGCAACTGGGCAGTGCCATTTTTTAACAATGATAACAGCAACAACAACAACAATAACAATGATAATAATAACAATAAACACTATAGTAAAGTGTTCAGATGAGCTCAAAGCTTTTTACACATCCATGGAAATTGAAGAGAACATGAAACATTCAACAAAGAATCATGGAGAAGTATTCTTAGAATTACATTGACTTGAATGGCATATTTTGTAAACTAATTTACTCTGAAAAGGTGTATTTGACACTGCATTCAAATGCTGTGTTCTGAATGTATTCTGAAAACTGCTCTCAGGTACTATTTCATTCTCAAGTGGTGTATTTCTCCAATGTGACATATGCTTTGCCATTCTAGAAACTACTTTGTGTTCGATTGGCTACATTCTGGAAATTACTTTGTATTTGACTGGCACATTCTGGAAACTACTTTGTTTTTGATTGGCATTTAGAAAAAAAGTGGAAAGAGTGTAGTAGGAGAAAGAGAGAGAGAGAGAGTGAGAGAGAGAGTGAGAGAGAGAGAGAGAGAGAGAGAGAGAGAGAGAGATACAAGCATAATGGGGGATGGTGAGGAGCAAGGCGTACACACACACACACACACACACACACACACACACACACACACAAAACGAAAAACATATCAACAACTCAATAGTGGGAAAAGATAGAACTCAGAGAGAGAGAGAGAGAGAGAGAGAGAGAGAGAGAGAGAGAGAGAGAGAGAGAGAGAGAGAGAGAGAGAATGAGAAACGACGGACAGACAGACAGACAAAAACGTTAGTACGAACTCAAGAACATGAAAATCAGCTTCAACTTTCAAATTCTCTCTGACGATCAATGTTTTGAGCATTCTCATCGAGTCATTTTTTCATTACCTTAGTTCCACATTGCAATCTGTACAGCATGTCTTACACACACACATGATCCAGCACGATGCAGCTTCTCATACCACTGTCGGTGCAGAGTAACATCTGCGTCTTTTTCACAGAGCCATTCCCTACTCTATTTAGTCTTCGTAATCTTGTCGATCTTGGTCACGGAGTTGCCTCCCATTACTTCAGGCAAATTTTATCAAGCTAATTACCAATGGTTGCATGCAAAATAAATAGCGCCAAGCTGTTGTTCTGAATAGCTCTGACTGCTAGCTACGGGGCCATCACAGCAAGGGCTGTATTTCTGTCACTTGTTTCCATTTTCAGTTCTTGGAGCATTAGTGACTATTTTGGGAAGCTTTGGCAATTCAAAAACAAAAAAAAACAAAAAAAAAAAAAAATAGAAAGCAGCGAAAGAGTTTCTGTCTGCACAAGTCTCAAAGTCTGTCGCCAATGTAAGATACTTCACCCATGCAGTAATGAACACTGCATCAGTGGCCTCCCCTACGTACATTACACCCCTCCCTACTCACCATCAAAGCTGAACACCAGAGCGATGTTTTCCTCGGCCAGCAGACTGAGCAGGTGCAAGGCGTCATGCACACTGCCACACACTGCATCAGCTGAAAGTGCACCACCTTGTAGGCCACGCGCTCCAGCCAATCACGGTCCCCGATCACCTCCATGGCAGGGTCGGGGGCTGTGCTCTCCATTGTCCTGAGCTTTGTCCTTGGTCGGTTTGCTTGAAGCCGGACTGATCTGGGAATGCAGATGACGGAGATGAGAACAAACCATGATCAGATGAAAACAGACTGAAATACAGATTTGGAAACCCTGAATTTTCAGATGAAAGACTACTTTTGAAAATCTAGAGTGTTTGGATGAAAATGGTTGTACTCTATGGACAACCCTAAATCATGTGTCATGCGTGTGGATTCTCTAAAATCATGGCAATTCTGATCAATCACAGTGTCATGCAAAATACATGTGACATCAAATATTGAGAATGCCTCTGAGAGGCCAGAATGGGATTTTGAAATCGAGTGAGTACAGCCTTTTATCAAACAATTCAGACAACTGACAGCACAAAAGGCATGCACTGGCTTACGTTTTCGATAAGTTGAATTTTCTGTTTTTCTTTCTTAAACTTTTGTCTTGGGTATTCCGAAAACGTTGCTAACTTTGTGCATACCATCACAGCTGCTTCCACAATAGCAAACAGAAATGTCTTATTCTCTGTCAAATATCGATTACTGGTTATTTGTACAGCAGCTGTGCAGATTGACAAATCAATCTGAAGGAACACCAGGCATTCACCCAACATACTGGTAGTATTACTGGTATAATGTTGAACAAAGCATGTTCATATTGCATGGGTTCCCAGGTCTGGAAACAGATCATGAGAATGTGATGAAAAGAGACAGAAACAGTTGACAATGATGCAGTGAGCGCATACTGAAAAAGACAAACAACAGTAAAATAAAGAAAGAGGGGGCCGGGAGGAGAGTGGTGGAGAGAAAGACAAAGAACCATAGAGAATAGGGGGAGGGGAGAGAGAGAGAGAGAAGGGCAGAGATAGAGAGAGGTAGTATCTGGACTCAAAGGCTCAAATATTTCATTTTCATATACTCCATAGCTCCTTACAACAGGGAAATTCTTTGCAATTTAAGTCATACATGGAAGTGGCCCTTCATCATGTGGGGGGGGGGGGGGGGGGGGAAGGGAGAGGGAGTTCAGGGAGAGGAAAAACGAGAGAGGAAATGAGTGAGACAAACACACTGACAAGAAAAACAGGCAAACAGCTAGATAAAAACAGGCAGAAATGGAAACACAGCAAAAAAACAGACAAAGTCACAAGAAAAGTGAGAGAGACGAGGCATCGAAAAACAGCAGGCTGAGACAGAATATCCTCATTACCGCATCGTTTCACTTACAGCGGCCATGGCATCTTTGAAATTGTCCAGAGGGTTTCTTGCAGCCTTCGTAGTTCCGCCAGTACACACATTCTCTGATGAACTGCAGGAACGACAGCAGAGGAGACATCTGCCACCACAGAAGTGAAACAGATGATGGATTACTCTCAGAACAGGTGTGCCAGAAGAGTAACACACCTTGGCAAAAATGAAAATGATTCAAATCTGAAATGATTCATTTGCATAGTATCATGTCAGCTGTTTTTCATTTAAGTTTTCTTCTTGATCTTCTTTTGTTTTTCATTGAAATTGCAGTAAGGTTATAAGAAACACTTTGTGTATGTCTTCTTGTGCCCTGCAGATGCATGCCAATTATGCGTTGAAATCTCTGCGCACTGTTCTCTTTTGACACATCTGTAGCTTATCAGCTTATCTGATTTAAAATTAGATACTTAAAAGAAAAAAAATCTGAAAGGACTCATGGTTTTCTGAAGCTCATGATCAAAACTTTGAATTATGCATAAAACAGGACAGTCCTTGGTCACATTTCCACATTATTATGGAGTGGTGGTTAGGTGTGGTAAGGTACACATACATTTGTCACATAACTAAAAACCTAACGGTACCCAACAATGAGCTCTAAAACCACTGTAAATGAAAGTTTCAAGATCATATATGAGGATTCGCACATTTATATTCTGACTATTGCCAACTAAATCCTCAACAGCTGTCATCGTCAAAAGTACCAATCCCCTTCATCATTTCAGCGTACAATATGTAAAATTTGTCTGGGCAAAGTATTGTTTGTCAGTATCATTCTTCACTTCATCATTAAAGACCTGAAGCAAACTGTAAAGCAGAAAAAAACACATCAGAAGACTTTTCAGAGTTTTCACTTCATCACTCTTCTACAGATTTTCAGAATGAATTTTAGTTTTAATGCAGCCCAACTGACCCACACAGGGCCATTTAAAGACTGTCACTGCACAGAAAAAAAAGCACTATTTTGGGGACACACTTCATCTTGTTTGTTTTTTTTTTTTTTTTTTTTTTTTTTTTTTTGTGGCGTTCATGTGTATTTTGCCTTACTAACAATAATTTGCCTTATCAACATGAACAGTGTCACAAAAATAAAAGCACAGGCTTGAAAAGTGCCATGGGCAAACAAATACTGCAAAACAGACAGATATTGCCCTGCCTTGACACCGTTTACATTTTCACAACCTATTCATCAGACAAGCACAAAATTGGTAAGTTATAAACTGTAAAAAGAAAAAAAAATGTAAAGAGAATAAAGACAGGTGGATGGACCCACAGAGGCAGAGAAATAGAGTGGGCCACAGTTGAGAAAGGCAGGATAAAAAGACTTAAAGAAAAGAGGAAATAACTAGCACAGAATTTCCCGAAGACAAAATCTTTGGACGAATAAGAGGTAAACCAACAAAGGTCAAAGATAGGACCACAGTAATTCCAAGGTCTCCGCAGACAAATACGTCCTCCACTTACAGGCTGGAAGATGAAGAAGGCGGCCGTGAGTGTGTTCTCTGCATGGCACTGTAAGTACACTTCCATCAGTTTCTCCAGGTGGCTCTCCGACCATCTCCAGGCTCGTTTCCCATAATGCTCCACAAAATGGGCATGCTCCTTGGGGGCCAACATGGCGACCAGCCAGGCGCACATTGAGGAAACCATCGGTGCATTCTGAAAATGCACAAAACAACAACACTGCAGAAGAATATAAGAGAAAAAAAACACTGAACAACCCTGTTAGATACATAAAAAATAATTTAATCTATCCAACAACCTTCATCAAGTATGCAACAAGATGGCCGAAAGGGAAAGATACCACAACACTGGACTGAAAAATAGCAGCGTGACATTAAAACAAACATTGTTTCGACCTGAATCACACTCTGTTACCTCTTAAGTTATCTGGTTGATCTCTCTGAGTTCCTGATCTTTAATATCTGCTTCCTCTTTTTTTTTTCACTCCCCACCGCTGAGGATTTAAACCTCCTGTTGTACAAGTTCCCAGTCTCCATCCAAGACAGGGAGACAACTTGGAAGCTGGTTTTCAGCTGACTTCTTCACTGCAGACTGAGTCGCCTGCTTGTCTGAGTACTTCAGTTGCAGTGTAAGTGTTCTGACTGTGAAATACAGGCTCTCTGGCACTTCCAGATCTAAAAGAGAAGGTAAAAAAAAAGTCCACAGTCTCTTATTTTCTGATAATGAAGTACATACGCAAAGTCTTCTTATGTTCGCATCTACTGTTTCCCCATCCTCATTCGGTCCCCTCGTTCCATCACCACATGCCGCCGAGTTCAAGGTCTGAAACCTGCAGGCAACGGAAATTCAAAATGTTCCAAACCAAGAAGCTGCTAGATGCATCTGAACGTTCCTTTTTCTGTTGGAAACTGATGTCCACATTATTGCACAAATTTAACACACATGGTACACTGACCTGGTCAGAAAGTTACACTCATTAAGTAATACACGAAAAATGCAGATATATGTACTCTGACTTTCAAAGCCACTACAAATATATCTACAGCGATAGTTTGACAGACACAAAGAGGACACATTCACAGACACATCTGCACAGATTGAAAACTGCAAAATTACACTGCTAACATACCTACAGTTGCACAGACGCATCCAACAAGACACACCTCAACAAACCAAAGACACCTACACTGACACATACCCATATACCCTTAATGGGACAGACACATCTGCATCCATTCAACGACACCCCTACACACTGACAGTCCTGTAAACAGATCAATGCACACACTTACACAACATCCAGCCAGTTCAGCAAAGAGAGGATTGCGCAGGACAATGGCATGCATGAGTAGTGATTTCCATGGCTCACTGGTTGCCAAGGTTGAAAAGATGACGCGGAAAAACGTCAGAGGCTGTGGACTCCTCAGTAACCTCTATGTCTGAAGGAAAGAGAAAAACCATCAATACTATGAAATAAACCAGTTAACGCATAAGCAATAAAGAAAATTTGACACAAACTGTGCTTTGTTTCGCCCTTATTATACATGCGAACAATTCTGCTTCATGTCAGAAATGTTCAAACAATATACAACTCAATCTTGAGAAATTACAGACTTGTCATCACCCCATGACATAAGATTTTGGCCATATTCTGAAAATTCAAGACTTCCTCAAAATGACCAAAACAGGCAATCTATACATCATGAAAAAAATGTTTCATAACCAGTTTTAACATTTTCAAACTGATTTTTCACGAGTGAACTTGTAAATTCCCACATAAAAAAAGCCCCCCAAAATGATGTCACTACATTCAGATATAGATAAGGTCATTACATTCTAATAAAGAAAAGGTGTGAAAGGTACCTGTGGTTACCTTAAAATATTTCTATGTCCATCAGCTCATACACTAAGAAAATTTTGATGATTTTTTTTACTTTGTCATATAAACACACTCAATGCCAGCTCTTACTATCACACACTCAATCACCTCTCTCAAAATGAGACATGCCTTCATTTCGAATCTCTTTTAGAGAAAGAGTGACTTCTGGCTTGCTTCAAAACAATGCTATCAAAGAAACAACTGCACAATTTTTGGTCAACAAGAAAGAACTGCACACATTTAAATGCTCAAGCTGTGTAATTTCCTTAGTATTGAAGCTTGTAAGTGCAGATGAACAAAAATAGCATCCTGTCAAAAGTCATCATTTTTGATGCAGTATCGTTTGTCAGTAGGGCGCGGAGGTTAAAAAATGTGAACATTGACATGAAGTTGGTCCAAATCTGAACAGAAATCTTTCATGTCTGATGGTGCTGAGCAAAGCACTTCCATGCAGTTGCATAACTACCTACATATACTGTGATTCCTAGCGTGGATACACAAACATGTACAGACAATACAGACACAACTCTAATCCCTGTCCCCAGCCACACCCACACATTACACATGCACCACACACAAACCCACCCCATCCCTAGACATTTTAGCTTTGGACGGATTTGGTGTGCCACTGAGAATGGACAGAGACAAGCGCGTGACAGAGAAATCAAGGGGGGGAGGGGTGTGTATGTACGTGAGCGAGAAGTGGTGTAACAGTGAGAACGTTAAAGTGCGTCGTCAAGTGTGTACGCGTGACGTGGAACTTTTAGCAGTGTCACTGCGACCGAAATACCTGCCACGCGAGTTCGGACAGCTCTTCATGACTGTTGTTTACGTGCCACCATCCGCAAATACTGTACGTGCAGCTGCAGAAATCACGGACTCTGTTCACGCTCTGCAGGCCATGTCACCCGACGCACCGTGCTTTATCCTCGGAGATTTTAATGACTGTGACCTCAATTCAAGCCTGCCTTCTTTTAAACAGTATGTGTCATGTTTTACAAGAAAGGATAAAATACTTGATTTATGCTACTGTAATATACCATCTGCATACAAGTGTGTTCAGCTCCCCCCTGTTGGTCAGTCTGATCACAATGCCATTCATCTCTTGCCAGCTTACAGACCAAAAGTGAAAACACAACCTATCACTAAAAAGCAAGTGCAGTGTTGGACACAAGAAAGTGTTGATGAATTACAGGCTTGTTTTGAATGTACAGATTGGAATTTGTTTTTGAATTCTAGTTTTGACATTAACGAAGCCACCGATGTTATTTCCAGCTACATTTTTTTTCTCTGTGAACACATGATTGTACCTACTAAAACTATCAAAATATTTCCCACAACAAACCCTTGGGTTACAAAATCTCTGAAAATAACTCTAAATGAGAAAAAAAGAGCTTTCAATCAGGCAATAAAAGCGATCGTAAGGTTGTACAAAATAAACTGCAAACGGAGATTGAAGAATCAAAGAGAGCTTACAAGAGAAAAGTGAAAACATGTTCCAGAATGGAAATATGCGAGATGCATGGAAAGGAATAAAGGTTTTATCAGGTTCAGGTAAATGTTCAAACCAAAATATTAGTAACAAAAAAACAGCAAAAGAACAGAAGCAATTTGCAGAAAAGCTGAACGATTTTTACTGTAGATTTGATGATAAAGATTTTAGTAAAGAATTAAAGGAAGTGAAGGAAGAACTCCAAAGCAATGTTAAAAACGATGTTGATGGAAGTGATTCTGTTGTGATTGAGGAAAATGATGTTCAGTTGTTTTTCAAACGTTTAAATGTGAGAAAGGCAATGGGCCCTGATAATATCTGTGGAAAATTGTTGAAGGTGTGTGCTTCTCAGCTCTCCTATGTTTACAGTCGTTTGTTTACCTGGTCACTTAGAGAATGTATAATTCCTGTTTATGGAAAAATGCCACTGTATGTCCTGTTCCAAAAAACGCAACCCAAGCTGTTAAATGATTACGACCAGTTGCCCTCACATCTGTTGCAATGAAATGTCTTGAAAGAATTGTCCTCAGTTATGTTTTAAAAGATACTACACAGTACCAAGACCCGTTTCAGTTCGCATACCAACAGAACAGATCAACAGATGATGCCACACTCACACTTCTCCATCATGCTTTTTCACACCTCGAAAAACCTGCCTCCTTTGTACGCATTCTCTTTATTGATTTCTCATCAGCATTCAACACCATACAACCACATCTGATGGCAAAGAAACTCATTAACATAAATGTGGGTAACAAGCTCATTCTCTTGGATAATTGATTTTCTTACACAGAGGACACAGTCTGTTCGATATCAAAGTGTTGTTTCGTC